>VZRN01003050.1:134198-145746 GCA_013397935.1 Dasyornis broadbenti | reverse complement strand
AAAAAAAAAAAAAACCAACCAAACCCCGCTAAGGTCTGTGTCACCTGCTACAAGATTTATGAGAGCAAGATAACAGAGTCAAGATGTGTTTCAAGTTCACCTTCCTTGCTCCTTTAGCTCCCATTCTATTTCACTAACACCCAGCATTTACTGAATATGTGAGGAACTGTATCTAATCACACAACGTGAAATGTAAATTGCATTATTTACAGATGTGACTGGAAAGGACAGTTTTGATGACGTGAAAAACTAAAGCTGGTGAAGTGGGAAACAAAAAGCTGAACGTTTTTATGTATATTTGTACAACCTCTCTTCCTACTAACTGTTTCCAAGTTCTGGTTAAAGCACCTATTTTTATTTCAGCTGAAGACTGGCCCTTTTTCCTGCACAGAGATTGCCAAATGTGACAAACCATAAACTGTTTGTCAGCAATTCAGAACATGGTGAACACAGGGCTCCATGCTGAGTTTATGGGTGAGTTATGCTGGCTGCTCTATTAAAGAAGTCTGTACTCAATCATTTAATCAATTGAAAAGAGAAACACTTTCGATTTTCATGTGATCAAGCCCACAGTTATGCCAGACTGACGGCAGTGCTTGGCAAGAAACTCCTTCTTCCCTTTGGAGAACTGTAAAGGAAAAATGAAGTTAGAGAGCAGGGCTTTTTGCACTGTCAGTGAACAATGGAAAAACAAGGGGGAATTCTATGCCTGAGAGACAAGAATGACCACAAGGCAGTTTGAGATGAAGACATTCTGCTTGCCTCAGCCAAGACTGGAAATGAATTCCTAAATAATGGATTAAAAATCTATTTCTGACATAGGCTGTGTGGAGGTCACAGAAGGTGCCATCCATGAGGGACCACTCTGCCATTTTCCTGCTGACACTGTTGGGCCAGCTCTGCAGTTGCCCTTTGGACCTCTCAGGACAGACACAGCTCATGGCACTGAGATCTCCAGTCTTTGTGTGCAGGTTTAAGAACGCTCCCACAACCTGCAAACAGCCTCACTTCATTTCCTGACACCATCCGAGATGGCATAAGCACAACTGCTTCACTGTAAAGCAAAAAGAAGCCTGGGGAAGTCTTGGAATAAAACAGCCTGGAGCTGAAACCCTTTCATCAGTTGGCAGCAATATTTTGCACTGATACTTTTAAAGTTATTTGTGTTTACCTACACAGTTCTTCGCATTACTCCACAATATCCTTACAACCGCCTTTCATTTCATGTTTCCAGTTACGCTCGGAGGTCAGAGCCTGATTTATTAGCTTGTTCTAAATAAAAATTGAAAACGTTTGGAGGCTGGAGCCTGTCATATTTATGCTTCCCAATTATGGAATCGGCTTCTTATTTATATCCGGAAATCAGGATCCGATTTTGGTTTTAGAATCAAAGCTGAAGAGGCATGTTTGTTGCTGGTTTTGATTAGTTCAGATCTGTGAAGTTTGCTGGGACTCTTTGTGGAAGATGGTGTGAAAATCTGTTGTGAAAGATCATCACCTTCTTTTAACCCTTAGGGTACTGTCAGACCTGTGAAAACAGAGCAATACAGGAATCTCGAGCATTTATTTGCATTAAGTTTATTTCATGCAGGTGGAGGTAGTAAAATGAGATACAAATATTCTAATGCATTAAAAATTGCATGAAATATGGCCCCTTAGTACATAGATGGAAAAGTTTCTGTAATTCTGGGTCATTCTGACACAAAATTAGCCTGCCTTTACAAATAAAACCACTATATCAAACCTTAGGAAAACCTTGCCCTAGATTCTTATCTTCTTGTTAACTACCTCCACTCCTGCTGAATTCTCTCCTCAGAAGATTTCCCGGCCTCTTCTTTTTCTCCTCAACCTCCCTGGTTTTCTGTTGGTGCAGAATTAAATGGCGTTGAGGGACCGGAAAGTCTTGCCTGTGAACGTAACCTGCTCCAAGCACTGACTTGCAATTTCAGCATCAAATCTTCATCTCGGAATTTAGGGCAAATCAGCTTTTTTATTGTTATTATTATTTCAGAATTGTTCCATCCTTACTGGGTGATGATCCTCTGTGTGGGACTCGGTGGCTTTCAGAGGAAAGGAGGAGAGAGGAAAACCAGCAGCACTACCGCACTGGAGAGAAAATGAGCTGTAAAATAGTAGTCTGAGGACAAATAAAAAAGATCAAGCAATGATAGAGAATAATTACTTTTTCTGCTGTGGAAGGGAATCCCCACCTAGCTTGCGATCGCTGCCAGGGACTTGCCCTGAGCTTTCTGTCTTCTTGTAAGAGGGGAAGTAGAGAAGACTAATTCCAATAAGGTGTTTACCTCCATTTCTGCTAAAGCATTTCCAGGCACTAAAGCCAAACTAAAACTTTTCTCTCTAGGTCTTTTTCAATGCAGGATTTTTAACAAATAAATCATTTAGCCCCTTGCAGAAAGCTGCCCCTCAAAAGAAAAGAGTGATTAAACGAAACAGAGAACGATGTTAAATAGAAATGCAACGTAAAACACAGATGATGAAAGAAACAGCTGCCACTGGGCTAGACTAAGCCCTTTCAAAAGGGCCTCAGGCAGGCTTTACTGGGAGTATATGAGGGTGTAAACTCAGCTCAGTGAATTCCTTCAACTGCCCTTTCCTTTTCCATGAGAGAAATTGCCCGCTGCAATCACCATCCGAGGGCAGCTGCTGATGACAGAAAAGAGCAAGATGGGGAAGGAGCTCCTCCAAAGAGTGCATCCACTGCTTTTGCTAAGATCAAGGCTTCAGCTTTCTGTCCCAGTGCATGTTTTTTCAGCCGAAGAGAAAAAAACCTCATTGTTCCCAGGCTCTCATTAAGGTTTGGTATAATTCAAAGTCTGTGTTTTCAAGATAATACTTGAAGTGTGTTCTGTAGGCTGTGAAAGAAAAAATTACTCCTGAATGCTGATGCCATCTCCTTGTGCAGAAAGCAATTGCTACAAATGCAACAGAAGTCTAGCCAGGACTGAAAACAGGGAAAAAGAAAAAAAGAAATCTCTGACATCCCACTACATGTTTCTGAGCCAACCATTCACCCACCAGAGGTGCACTTATTCTCACCCTCCTGTCTCAACAAGACCTACAGACAAAAGCTGAATGAGACTATAGGAATGCTGGAAGCTTTTACTCATGGAAGACCTTTGTGGGTAACATTTTACAAAGAGAAAAAAGGAAAAAGATCTGATGGGAGGTGTTCTGCACTGAACTGTGCTCTGTTTTCTCTGAGCCCTACAAGCAGCCAGAACCCAGCTGGTAACGGAGCACCAGCGTGTGCTGTTGTTCCAGGGTGCCAGGAGCAATGGCAGAAGCTCATTTTCCTCCTCAGGAGCCGTGACAGACAGGTGTTTACGGGAGATTTTTGGGTGCAACATGCGTGCCCTGTTTCCCAAGAGCTTAGCACTGCCAGTTGCTCAAGAACAGCAGAAGTCAGAGAAAGGGCAGCAGTGCCATATCAGAAAAACCTACTGAAAAATCTACTGAAAAATCTCCTGAAAAATCTCCTGAGCTTTGTCTTCCTCTCCATCATTTTGTGCCACAAAGCATTTGGGAGGTGAAGCTGCAGCTTTCACCTGCTTGTAGCAATTGCAACTCGCTCCCTCGGTATGGCTGATGCTCCTTTTAACATTTGTCACGCAGCTGACATGAGCAAACCATGTTGGAACCATGGAAATTAATGTGCGTATATTGCCGCTCTCAATGTGCGCGTGTATAAATATATGCAGCACTTAGACAAGTAAATATGCATACAACTATTGATAATGAACTTCTGGACTGGAGCGAGCTGTGGCAAAAAGCAGATCCAAAAAGCAGAAGGCAGCTCTTCGATTTGGCACCTTGAGGAATGAGACAACAGAGTTCTTAATCCCTTTGTCCCTTCTTGCCCCGAGCTTGCTGCAGTGAGCAGGGTGTGCAGATTCAGGCACGTTATGATTCACCCTGGATGTGTCATCTGGTAGATCTTAGCTGTAAGTGCAGCACTCCAAATTACCACATCGTTTATAACACGGCCTGAAGTGCTGACCTATTCTACTTTTCCCCCTGCTTCTCCCCGCTTTTGGGTCGTTGTAGGAGTTGTCGGGAGGCTGGGGGAACCAGATGATCCCCGAGCCTTCTGGAAGTAGGCAAGAACTTCAGGCACAGGCATCAGGCCACTCGTGGCTACCTGACACAGCCTGGGTTGGTTTGCCATCAAGGACAGCGAAGATACAAAACCAGATCAAAGATTTCTCAAAGGAGCAAATGAGGGCCCCGCCCTAATTCATCACAGGAAAATTGCCCTGTCTAATACTTCCTGTCATTCTGTTTCTCAAGGTCTTTGAAAAACGGCAGCAGCCAGCCTGCCAAAGGGGAGTACCTGTGGGAGAAGGAAGAAAATTTTTCATGATCACACAGTTGAATGAGCTCCTAAAGACCTTGTGAACTTGATCCAAAGTCCATGGAAAGGAACCAAATCCTTTCCATGGTTTGCCGGACAGGGAGTACTGTACTGTGGTGGTTCATGGCATGGACGCCACAAGATGGTGATAAGTAAAGACATTTCATTGCAAAAATCCAGGATTCTTCAACTGTTCCTGTGTTCTGAGTTCCCAACCTTGTGAGGCACAACAAATGTGTTGAACCAACCCCCATAAATCACGACAGGAACTCGCATCAGGTGGAACCAAGCACCAGCCCCACGCTGTGAGCACCCATCGGTTCTAACAATTGTTTTCCAGCTCTGTCACTTGTTTTTCACCTCTGGTTCAGCTGAGCCATTCCCAGAATGCTCTCTGCTCAGCCCAAGGAGCAGAAGTGAGCGAGGATTTTACAAGGGCAGCGAGGCCCTCGCTTTGCAAGGCCTTTCTGCTCCGCAACACTGAACCCAGTCTTCAATATCTGGTTCTTACTGGAGAAACAGCGTGACAGCAAAAGACCTGAACAAAATAACAGCGCCAAGCACGGTGCGAGTGAGCCACTGCCTCGGCCTCCCAAAGCCTGCAGCTCACCTCGACTGCTGTGCTAAGATCTGCCCTTAAACAAACCAGGAGCTTGTTCTGCTGTGGCTTGCTTTGAGGTCTCTGAGTTTGGCCTCACTTCCCACTATCTGGGCTTCATTAGCAAGGATCAAAGAGCTGCTCTTTCCAGCCTGAGCTTTGGGAACCACAACCTAACCACAGGTAAACTTTGAAGCAGACCACATTGTTCCCCGGCTAGGCTGGTGCTTCGAGCCTTCACCCATAGCTTTTGGCTCCTCCTGTGCTTTCAGACTTCGGCTTTTGACACCAAACTCAGGTGCTTTGTGATTCCTGCTTCATTTGTTCCACTTCCAGAGAAGAGCAGTGCGTCTGGTGAAGGGTCAAGGAGCACAAATCCTTTGAGGAGGGGCTGAGGGAGCTGGGGGGGGGCTCAGCCTGGAGAAAAGGAGGCTCAGGAGTCACCTCATCGTTCTCTTCAACTCCCTGACAGGAGGGTGTAACAAAGTGGGTGTCAATCTCTGTTCCCAAGTGACAGGACAAGAGGAAATGGCCTAGAGTTGCACCAGGAAAGGTTTTGATTGGATATTAGGAAAAATTTCTTCATAGAAAGAGTTGTCAAGCTTTGGAACAGGTTGCCCAGGGAAGAGGTTGTATCACCCTCTCTGAAGGGATTTAAAAGATGTGAGTGTGGCACTTGGGGACATGGTTTAGTGGTGGACTTGGCAGTGAGAGGTTAATGCTGGACTCGATGGGCTTAGAGGTCTTTTCCAACCTAAACTATGCTATGATTCTATGATACCACTATTTTTTATTTCTGCCTTGACTCTGACCCTAGATATTGTGAATTAAAATATTCTTCTTCCTTTCATGACTGATTTCTGCTGTCTTCCTTTCAGTGACATTTGCGTGCACATGTTCCCATATTTCAGATCAGGTTTTTTGTGTTTGCCAGCACCTTGGAAAAGCACTCTACTTGCACTGGGAGCAGAATTTTCATTGAAGCACTCTGGCACAGCAGTGGCAGCAGGCTCAAGCTGTATTTTCATTGACTGACAGATATCCCTTGAGCAGAGAAACAGTGGGACTCGGCATGGGATTCTTGGGTTAGGGAGAACCTTGCAGCAATACGATTCACTTTAGGGAACAGGGGTTGACAAATGGAGCACTGATATTTCCCTGGGTTTTGCTAGAGAAAAATGAATCTGATTCCCAGAGAGAGAAGACAATCTGGGAAGTCCCAATAGTGAACATCTCTCTATTTTCACAGGAGCTGTGTGACACAGGGAGCAGAAGGATACTCTCCCTCAACTTTATTTTGACAGTTCACCTGAAATTTGCCCTGACAAACCATATCCTAAGAGTAAAAAAGTAATTTATTCCCCTTGTTCATTAAATCATTGTTTTCTCTGAAGCTGCCTGAGGAGAAAGTAGCCCATTTCAGCATGGATCATTTAATTAATGGTACAACCTTGTACTAGAACTTGAATAACTTTGTACAGGCTTCCAAACAGTTGTGAAGTGTTTGATACCAGAAAGGAAATATCACACAGAGCCAAAAGCACTCTCGTCCTTTGATGGACATAAGAATCCATCATTTTCTAATATTGAAAATATAAAATGCTGTTATAAAAACCCTTCCTCCTAGAATTCACAGTCCCACTGCTGGTTTCTAAATTAGAAATCTGAAATGCTTCAGAGTGCAGTACTCAGCATCTTTGCAATGCTTTTATGAGCTTCCAGAAAATCGATTTGAATCCTGTGCCTGCCTCTATTTGCGTGTCCTGAGAAAGAAAAGTCAAGTTGTTTACAGCAAGTGAATGATGGCCAAGCACTGGTTTAACTGATCTGCAATTGATTAGAAGCCAACATCTGTCTGTGCAGAGACGTGACGTGAACGTGGGTGTTGCCATTTACAAAGAACACGTCAGAGTTTATAAAAGCGCTGCTTCAAGAGGGTAACATCCTTCCTTGCTTTATCCTGAAATGAGATCTCGTAAGTCAGGGAAGCCTCACAGGGAAGCGAGGCACACTCATTCTTGGAAAATCGTGGCTTCTCTGCATTCCAAGAGGGGGAAGTCAGGGCTGAAGTGCATCTCCAGAAGCTGTGGGAAAAGATTTCGACTGGTGGGAGTAAATACAGCTTTGCAAACAGAAGTTGTCCTTTCCTCTCTCATAACTAACTGATGTTCTTCCATTCCCTCTCAAATCAGAATATGTAACAAATCTCTAATTTCCAGTTGTGCACAGAAAACCTCCCCTCCCTGTTAAATCTTCCCATTGATTCTCTGCAGAGATTTTTGTGGCAGTGTTTTTTTTCTGGAGTCTGTTTAAAAATAAAAAGTACCTTTTTGGTGTTCTCAACTCAAACCTCAAACCGCTCTATAATGATTTTATGAGTTAGCATGAATAAGCAAGTCTAGTTATGATTGTTTCTACTGTTGACAATAATGTGTAGCTTACACATCCTGAAATAAAATCATATATGTTGCTTCACGGCCTCATGCCAAGCACAAAAGTAAATTGTGTCACCCTTTTAGCCACAGTGGTTCCAGGAAAGCACTTTTATGGGTTTAACTTATGTGTCTAATTACCAGAAAAGAGCCCTGAAGGCCTGTGTGCCTAATAAAACCCAACCATTCTGCTTTAAAACCGAGCGCCATAAAAATGGCACAATATCCCATACCTTGCATGGATTGTACTTGAAGAATGATTTCATGTTAAGAATCCAGCTCATGCAAAATAATTTGGGAAAAAAAAAAAAAATCCCTGAAATTTCTTTCAAAGTAAAAGTACTTAAAGGTCAGAACCACCTCTCTTCTGACCTCCTCTGGCTTTTCCCCAAGGATATGAGGTCCTCACAAAGCGGTCTTGCATTGGGTATATCCTGTACAGCCACCCCCTTCCATCACTCAAAACAACGAAGCACAGTCCTGGTGCATTTTTGAAAGATTAAAAAAAGTCTTAAAAGATTCTTTTTTAACTATTAAAAAACTGAACAGAATTTAGAACTGGATAAAACATTGTCGTAGTAACATGAACAGGCAGAAATTTGTGAATAATGTCAAAGTTATAGCTGCTGTTTCCAGGATCTGAATGGTGCATGAAATACCTGATTTCTGATCTCTTGACTTGTGCCTGAAATCTCCGAATGTGAGGTTGTTTTCATTGGAGAGAGGAAGATTCCAAATCTGGGACATGTGAAGGTAAAGAAGAAGAAGATGGGAAATTCCCAAAGAGCTGTGTGGCAGCAACCCAGGGCCACTTGCAGGGAGCAGTTGAGTTTGGAGGCAGCCTCTGGAATTCTCTAGACTAGCCCCGTGCTCAGGGCCTGTTTTGAAGGCAGATTTAGCTGCTCAGGGACTTGTCTGACTGAGTTTTCAAGATTTAAGCAAATCTAACAGGTTCTGTGGGTACCTTTGCCAAGGTATGTATCCACCTCTCTCGAGTGAACACATTTTCCTCGTGTGTAACCAGGACCTCCTGAAATCTGTTCACTGCACAGGTTTGAGAAGAGTTCTCTGTGCCCTAGAATCCTTCTCTAGGTATTTGAAGACAAAATTGAAAATCCCTCCCATCCTCAACTCAGCTTTTTCTTCTTCAAGGTGAACAAACCCAACTCTCACAGCACCTTTCATGCACCACGTGCTCCACGGACCAGCTGCAATTTGCCAACATTTTTCTTGCATGGGAAGCCCAAAAGTGAACCCAGTAGTGCGGGAGCCACCCCACAACAGCTAAATTCATTTATACCCTTCATGAGTTCCCTTTCCCCACATGAATTATTTGTGCTGAGTCTGGTTGTTCCATCCAAGTGTAAGCCTTAAATTAGAATAACTGAAACTCGGGGAGGATGATGGTCTCAGGCCACAAAAACAAACATTTCTGGCTTTATTGTTTTCAAACTTAACTCTAAGCCTTTTAAACACAATAGGCCTGAGAGGCCATATCTGACCTATGAACTAGAGGCTGTAGTGAATTAAGTGTGTTTGCTTTGTTCTGCAGATGTTAGAAGGATTGCCCACAAAATATGACAGGTTCAGTTAATTTTGTCTTGGGCAAATGTAATGAGCATCTGTTTTAATTTTTCTCAGTCACTGATACGATTCCTTTTGAACTTGATACCAGCTGGTTTACACAAGTGTGTGAAAGTTGTAAACAGCCAAGGATGAAGCTGTTCCACAGCTGAGGAACATTTATTCGTTCCACTGTTATCTTTATACTTATGAATATAATACCAAATTAATAATAATAATAGTAAAAAAAAAAAAAAAGTCAGGAGTATTTCAAAACACAGCAGGATCTGTGTCTATAAATAGGGTCCTGTTTACAGAAGTGTTTTATGTGTCTATTTAAATACCATATACAGCTTAGGCATAAATGCATGGGTGGTGTTTTCCTCACAGCAAGATATGCACTAAATAAAATTTCTAACTTGGCTTCACAATTTATTACGTACTTCTGAAAACCTCATCTGGCCTTTCCCTACTCACCTTCCCTCTTCTGGGACTATTTCTCAGACTATTCTCTCGTTCCATACTTCTCAGCACCTCCAAACAACTGTTCTCTTCTCTCTGGGCAACCCACACTAGAAAAGTGGGGCTTTTTCCCCAGAAGATTCCTCCGTAAAATCGGGATTCTTGCCGAGGTGAGACAGGCAGGTGGCACCACAAACCTCTGCGGAGGTTTCTGAGCCCAGGTGCCAGCACAGCCCACGTCTCTCATCCCTCTCTGAGATGGAAATCTGGGTTTCATGCCCACTTGTCAGCACTCCACAGCACACACACACACACAGAAGGAAATGGAGGGGCTGCTTTTCTTGCAGCCACGGAGTCTGGACTCTGCTAAATCCTGGATGGGAAACACCACAATGCTTTGTGCTACTGAATGTAGGGTTTTGACCTTTTTCCAATGCCTCCCCTAAAAAAAAAAAAANTTTTCCAAACCCCCCCAAAAAAAAAAAAAAAAAAAAAAAACAACCCAACCCCCCTATATTATTAAAATTGGGGGCGAAAAAAAAAAAAAAAAAAAAAAATGCCTGTTCCACAAGTATGAATCAACCAAAATGTAAACTGACATTTTTGGAAGCCACAAAAGGCACCTCCCTAAGTCCAGATTTATCCTTCCAGGAAATTTTCAATCACACTGTGAGTGATAGAAATATTAGGACAATAAAAAGGGGATGAGTCTGTGTGTGCTCGCAGGCACGAAGGTGCAACAGCAAACACCGCTCTTAAACAGCAAACACTGGGGGAAAGAGCACTAAGGACCTTCCCAACGACTTGTGATGCAACATCAGCTCCGACCTTAGACATTGCAGTTGTTTGCCCAGCATTTCAAAAGCTCCTGGCTAGAAATCCTGACCACACGGCAATTTTCAATCCCTTTGTTCCATATCTTTGGGGTGAGGAAGGCTCATTCCATTTGCTTGAATGCACTCAAAGAGGGACCATTTCCCACCCCTCATGTAAATTCCAGGGGATCTTGAGAACAGCTCAGAGGCAAAGTGGAAGAGAAAGGGAAGAGAGGGAGATAGACAAGTAGCATGAGGATGAACAGAAGAGAGAGGGAGCTAAACTTGTAATTCAGCAATTCACTCCTGTATTTTGTAGAGAACGTAGATACTGAAATATTCTTATTTAACATTAGTGAGAATACACGATGATGAAGCTACTGCTCTTCAGGGAATGTCTCTGTACCTATAAAAGTCTTATCATTCTTACTGTGATGAAGCTGAAGAGAACCCTCAGTGCATGAAGAGCCACTGTGCTTGATTTCTACTCGCAAAAGGATAGAAACAGACCCAGACGCATCGCAAACAACATTTTCCTGACGCATTATAAAAAGTCTTTAAAAGCTACTTTAAATCATTTCTTTGTCTCTAGTTGTACACTAAACCCCTTCTGCAAAGGTGCTGCTTGCTTTCCTTGCTAAAATGGCCCAAACCAGTGCAAGGGAAGGTGTTAGGATTGTTTGAAATTGTCCAGCAGTCGCTTTCTCCTTTGAAGCTAGTAGGCATAATTGAGACTTTGTTTGTTTAGTGGAATGTCGTGCTCTCAGTTTCCTCCAGCTTAGGTAGATTTTCTTCAGCATGTTTATTGCATATGGCACGGATTTTGTTTCTTTGGAACAAGTACAGTCTCGCATGGGGAGGCAATCTGAATCGGCGTTGGGTCAAAGGGAAAAAGATTGTGCTGCATTTATTTGTGTATTTCTTAGATTTAATTGCTGTGGCATTCCTTTCAATCTGCATGGTTTGTTTCCTTTCTGTCAGACCAGGTGTGTAAGAGCTGCCATGTCTATCAGCCACAGTTTGGCCCAGTGATTGTGCATCTTGCTGTGGGAAAAGAAATATATGGATTGGAAGATTGACTGGCACAGATTAACTGCCTGAAAAGGCTGTGGTTCCTTCTTCTGCTTTGAGGACCTATGGGACAAAAGAAATACATAATAGAATCCAATACATAATATAATATAATATAATATAATATATAATGTATAATATATAATATAATGTATAATATATAATATATATTATATATTATATAATGTGTAATGTATAATGTATAATATATAATATATATTATATAATGTATAAT
>VZRN01003050.1:109201-133748 GCA_013397935.1 Dasyornis broadbenti | reverse complement strand
TTATGTCCCAGATGATAATTCCTCAGGAGTTTTATAGGAAAATATCTTTCCTCTCTGCCTGAAAATCTTTTCTTTAACTGGAGAAGTCTTGTAAATGGTCCCAAGTGATTACAGGGTGATACAACTATTAACTGGTTGTATGCTTGAAAACTCTGGAATGGGAAATAATGAACCTTCATTTTGCTAAAAAATGTAAAGACAAGTAGCTGAACCAAGATCCCGGCCCTGCAATCGAATCTCTGCGGGTGATCAAGTGCTCCTAGAATGCATCATTAGAGGGGGAAAAAAAAAAAAGGTGGCCTTGCCATTCAAGGTAACAAGGCTCTCCAGACAAAGAAAACATAAAATAAAGATAAAGAATGTGAGTATATGATCAGATCTTCTCAGAGGCAAGACAATTTTTTGATGTGTTTCTTGTCATCTCCCACTAGTCTGTGATGAGATATGAAACATAAGAATATATCTAGATTCTACCATTCTTAAGATTAATGAATGTTACTCTGATGGAAAAGCCTTTCGTGCCTCATTTAGGGATATATTCCCTCACTGTTTTCAGCCTTCTGAAATAGCTCTGACAAATCAAAAATGTCAGGTTAACGGTCAGATCAGTGAAAATGCTGGCAGCATAAAGGGCTCTGCTTTAATCAGAGTTCAAAGTTTAATCAAAGTTTGTTTTAATCAGAGTTTGTTTTAATCAAAGTTACAGTTTACCTGTAAACACTGTAAAAGCTAACAGCTGTTGGAGCAGACCCACATTTAGGATTTATCCCTGCAACACTCCCACTCCCAGAACAGCCAACTTGGTTTTAATGAAATGTGGCTCTCAGTTTCATACTGTAAAGCAATCAGGCTCTTCTATAAATTATCCCTTTTCCTGGAGTAGAGACCTGCGTTTCCTACGCAGGGCGTACTGAAGGAAACAGATCTGGAAAAGGCATTCCCACCCCGTCAGTGGCACTGCTTCTGTGGACTTTATAAGAATGTAAATCTTTAGAGAAGTTAGGCAAGCGTTTTCCACTTCTTTGCATCAATCTTCCGAGGCTGATACAAGAGGAATGCTGCAATATTGGTGTTTGAAACAGCCACGTGAAATGAGGAATGAGACAGCAATCTACACCCTTCTCCCTGTCTTTGTAAGGATTGTTGATGGATTGTTATCTGATGGTTTACACAATTCCATCCATGGAAATCTCTGATACATTCTTTCCAAAAGTCACACTCAATTTCCAGGCTTCATTCATATTCAGCCTCATCACATCAGAATCCTGTCTTCAGGAGCACAGTTCTCTCCATTAGCATATTCCTCCCTTCCAATTAGGTGCATATCATCTGCTAACAAGTCTTTTCCATGTCACTCTTTTTGTTAAACTGAGCAGCAGATCCTTTCTGTTTACCATTCGTCATTCTGCTGTCTCCTCTGTGAAACACCTGATTTATCAACCGAGCATTTTTATTTTCTGGCCCAGACGTAGTGGCTGTGTCTGGTCTCCTCCTTTTTCCATGTCCGGAGTCCTTTTTCTCCCTCTCCTTCCCTCCTGCGAATAATAAATTAATTCCAGAATACACTCTCATCCTGTTCTCAGTCACACAGATTTTGCATATTTATTAACTTTGTTTCTTATTTGAAAATAAAGTGATACATATTAATATTTTCAAGGTATTTTCTCTTGTGTGGTTAGATCAACATGTGTTACCATTCCTTAAGGAAGACACCTCGCTTCATAACAATCCGAAAGAAAGCCCAGGGTATCTCTGTAAATTTAATTTAGATACACTTTGAAACTCCCTACACAACACTTGCAGCCTCATCTTTACCTCACTCAGTTAAATTCTTTGACAAGAAGCAGTAATTCCACAAATCAGTGGCACTTCCGTGTGTTCTCTGATGAAACTCCCAGCAAGGCTTCACCTTTTGATTTTTTCTTATTTGAAACGAAGTCTGATGAAAGTGGCCACGTTAAGTGTCTTTTGCTATTGTACAATTAAGTTTGTGTATATTTTCTTACAATGATACGACCGTGCTCAGATTTATTTACGCTGGTGCTGCACAGTAAAGTCTAAGAAACTCCAGCAGTTGTAGGGCAGATCTTCCTTGCAACCCCCATTCTGGATGACAACATAAACACTCCCAAAGAAAAACAACGTTTTGTAAGAGTCAATACTATTCATTTGCCATTAAGCAACACAATAATTATTATAATAAAATGTAGCTTACACCAAGTGACATTGCGGTTCTTAAATGTCTGCCTTGCTTTAGTAGTTGGAGCCAAATTTTGATTCCGCTCGAATCAATGGGGAATTCTGCAGATTTCAGTGAGAAAGAGGCCAGAACCTCCATCAGCTGCAAAAGCCTTCTCCTTGTGTCTGGTGACTCTTGCAGAACCATCCCTTTCGGCTGTACGTGTATGCAGACTTGCAGCTTTCTTAACCTTAGCCAAGAAGGAAACACTTTCTCAGAGCACTTAAGGATGCCCAGTTAATTATCTTGGCTGGATTTTTACTCCTGAAGCAAATTTGAACCCCTCCATGGCTGATAATGCAGTTTTGAGGGTTTTTATTGTAGGTTAGCAGCAAGATCCAACTCTTGCATCTTACTTTGCTGATTTCTCTTCTGAGTTATTCACTGAAAGAGCCAAACTTCCATGCTCTACCTGCTGTGAAACAGAGGGGATTTTATTTCTGGAGAGATGGCCCCAGTTCAAGTGTCTCAACAGCAGCTCCTCTCTCCTGCCCTCCCCAAGGAATGATGACGGGATGCATGTCAGTGCCGAGTTACAAAACCTGATAAACATTTCTGCGTTCTGTGCTTTTCCTACATTAATGAGAGGGTGATGATAAGGGGTTACAACACACGTGTGCAAGACTGGGCACCGTTGGTTACGACAGAAGGACTAAGGAGGTTCGTTAGGAACAATCCAACCTCTCCCTACCAGCAGAGTGAGTTCTTAATGATGGGCCCAAGTGTCAGTCACCACCTCGGAGATTTACAGACCCTGGTGCTTGTGCAGGTAGGGCTCCAATTAAAGATCCAGGCTTGCAAGCTGGCTAGTGTAACAAAGCCAAAAAAGGAAATTTGTAGCACAGAATTACCAAAATTAGAGATCCATTTTGTTTCGCCGTCTGGAAACGGAGCTAATCTTTGCATGTGCTCGTCTTTGAGTTCAACAAGAGACAAAAAGTGAGCTGGAATGTATTTCAGCTAAATAAGATGTGTTGGGAGGCGAGGCAAGTTTGTTGTTTCTGACTCTTCACGGGATTCAGGAGAGGGTTGGTAGCATCAGGCCCAGCTGATGCTGTCCTTGGAGCTGGCTTCTCAAAAGCCAGGATTTACCAACAGCTGCTGCTTTGAAGGGTCATTAGACCTATGATGGTCAAGCTTTAGGTTCAAGACCTAAGGAGGTAAAGCTCTTTTTTCCACACTGTGCTTAGCTCTGCCAGACGTCTGCCTCCTGAATGAGAATCAGCATTTTCAGGGCCATTTTCAGGGGGTGACCAACCCTTTCCCAACCGACTCCAAACCAGCTTTGGTCACCAGGCACTCTAGGCAGAGCACTTAGCGCGCTGCAGTCTTGCCAAGGACCCTGAAGGCCCTTCCTTCTCTCTGAGAGAGGTGCTGCCATGGGGCCACATCAGAGAAATTTCCGTCTGCTCCGCCTGCAGGTGCATGGGCGGCGCTCACCACGTGCGAGCGAAGAGAAATTGCGTAAAAAACTCTGGTGAGGATGAGGGACTGAAGTGTCTGAGCCAAGAAGCTTTTGTGTGAAAGAGGAAGCAGGGAGCAGTGGAGGGGAGGAGCACCGAATCCAGACGTTACCTCAGGCATTAACGCCCTGAGGGCCAGTGAGAGATATGTTGGTGTGTTTATAGAGACAGATTAAAATCAGATTTCACACATAGATATCTAGCACACCAAGGGTTATGAAAATCCTCCTCGACTGGTGAAAGCACAATGGAATCGTGGTTGGTTGCCCAGCAAACCTGAGGAAGCTTGGCTCTGCTCCATGCCAACAGACAATGCAGAAACCACACAATGAACAATTGCTTTTGTACCCAACTGAGGAAATCTCCTCGAGTGAAGGAGGGCATGATCTGAAAGGTAAGCTTGTAGCTACACAAACCCACCCTATCTTTCATGTACACCTCACTAAACCATTACTCAGCTGCGAAGCCGCGCATTCACCTCCCGTGCCTTTTCACAGCGAGCGTCACTCACGCTCAATCGATTCTTTAAGCCTTTGAGCAATCCATTTTTCTGTTGTTGTTTTTTCCCAGTGTCCCAACCTAACGTGGTGGGAATGCCGACATGCCATGCTCTGCAGGCCAGAGCCAGGATTGCATGTGCCTTGAGCAGCTGCCAGCCCAGCCTGCAGAGGCAGCCAGTGGCCAGAGTGTGGTCAGTGCTGAGCAGAGCTCGGGCTGCCGTGCCAAAGATAACAACACTTCCCTTTTAGCTGAGCTCATGGAAGATCCATGGTGGCTCATTCAGCGGCCCAAACAGACTCCTGTCAGCCTGGAAAACACCACGGAGATAAAGCCAGCGTGGCTCTCAAAGGAGGCAAGAAATGTGTGTGCTCAGAGGCGGAAGAACAGGGTGTTCACATGGATCTCCAAGAGAATTTGGCAGGTATGGTGCACCCCAAGTCGCTCTGTCTGAGCTCTGTCCTGCTCTAGCAGGCGTGTATTTCCTATTATTGACTGCATTTAAAGCACTCCAGCATGCAGACCTGAGCACCCTCAGTGAATCAGGAACTTTCTTTTCTGTCTGCACCTCAGCTGTGCAGCGTATCTACGCTCATAACTGCAAATAGTGTGGGACTTTGTTAAGACATCGTAACAGAAGGATATTCTCATGCTAAAAAACTAGGAAAGAAAGAGGTTTTAGTTTCTTCTTCCTCCCAAAGTCACAAGGGTTGAAGCCATACACACTAATTTTTCAGTCCTAGAAAGTGAGTAGGTAAAATTGGCCATTTCAGTGCTGTCTCCCAAAGGAGCACTTCTGGATGTTTTCCATTAAGTAAAATGAAAAGGTAATATTTCTCATTTATGTTTTTATGTCATTCCAGCTCAAGGAAACTCACAATCACGAGTCTCACTGGGGCCAAGAAGCAGCTATGACAATGTCTTGAACTTCAGGGACAACGTTCATGTCCCACAGGCGAGAAAAAGGAGCACGTTCCCATCAAATTCCTGAGAGCTGACAAAACCATGCGTGCATGGAGATGCATTTATGGACAGTCAAACCACAAAACTTAACTCACCTTAAGCTCAGGGAACATCAGTGAAGCTGGTGGAAGCGCTTACATATGGTTGGATGAACTGGAACGCTGTGCTAGAGCTATAAAATATCTGACTGCACTTCAGCCAAAGTTTTATTATTAAGGCAGCATCTTAGCTGACTTCCCCTCCTGGTTTTGGTGCTCGTATATTAAACCCGCTCTCTGCTGTCTTCATGGACACAGAGCCTTCTGTAAAGAAAATACAACAGGTTTGTGAATAGAAATTTGCATAGCTCTGGCATATTCAAAATAGGCCATGAAAGAGAGATTCTGCATAAGCCCCTCTCCCTGCCTGGGACCAAATCACTGTAAAGCACTTTACAGAAAAACTATTGTTGATTTATTTTCAATTTGTAACCTCTCATCTTATTATTCCATTATCTACCTCTTATTTGTGCCTCTGTGATCCTTTCAAATGCCAGTTTTAACTCATTCTTCAGAAAACCTTCAGAAAATCTTCTCCTTTGTTCTGAAAGGTGTTGCAGTGGATGCACTGATTTAATTTCAGCCACGTAATTAGCTTCTAACACACTAATCCATCTTCTTTAATATAGGAGGTGGAAACCACAGAAAAATCTGATATTCTTGCAGGAGGCTCAGCTTGGGCAGGGCTCTGTCACAGGCCACAGTTTTTGTACCTACATGTACAAATATATATATAAACAGTGAATTATTTTAAAGTTTGATAAATTGAAGCCCTCCAGGGTTAGATAAGCGAACTTGATATCTTTTGGGAGAGGGAATTTCCCAGCATCCCAGTGAAATACACAACTTTTGCTTCTAGCTATGTCAGAGCCCAAAATAAATCTAATTAAACACCAAGACCAGTGTAAGCAAAATTCTTCAAAAAAATAGCCCAAAATAGCCTAGCCTGGAGGATCTGTGTTATTTTATTCTGCTCTTCAGTTTCACATGTATTTACAATAGATAGGATATTATATGCTCAAAAAAGAAGGGAAAAATGTACTTCAAACTTTCTAAAAATTAAGTTTTGTAATTTGCGCACACATTTATAATTTTTTTAATTGCTCAGCTGGGATTATCTACACATTTACTATTGCTTGTTCTCCCTGATCCAAGCCCAGATTTACCCATGAGCTTGATCATCACATACATGCAAATGCTTTACGTATTCGTGCACACAATTGATGCGCAGGGAATTGACGTGCTATGGGTGAAATTTTCCGAAGCGTTTGCCATGAAATTTTGAGTATTTTGAAAACATAATCCAATGAGTTTCAACATGTGCAAGCTCAAGTAGCATTTCTCCGTGGACTGATTCTTCTGGAAGCTCTACAACTGAATGTATCTTCTTTTTGACCTGTCTCCTGCCAGACGAGGAATAAAGTGTTTTCCATTTTTGTGATTTGCCATCTTCACCACTGCCTTTAGTGTGCTCTGTGTCACTGCTGCATGGGCACTTCTTATTTATTCAGCCAGGTACAGAAGTAATCCCTTTTTCTATTCTTCCGCTTTCTGAGGATTTGTTCCTGATCCTTTTTTTTTCCTTACAACCAATGTAGTTCCACGGCAAGATTGACTTCAGCGTTTTCCATGAACAAAAAAATAACCAGTGTCAGAGAATTCTCCACTAGCTCTGTGTTTCTCCTGAAACCTCTTTTTGGACGAGGCATCCTGTCCCTGTGACTCTTGGGAGAGACTCTTCATGTCTGGTTCGTAGAATTGGGGATGGGAGCAGAGTTTGGCCCGTGCAGCTGAGTGGAAAGGAAGTCTGCAGCAAAGTGCTTGCTCCTCTTGAATAATGTGAATTACAGCTCAGAATAAACAGTGTCTCCATTAACCAGCGGGTCACGCTGGCTCCTCCTCCTCAATCTCAAACAATGCCACGAGGAAACATCCCCTCTTTTCTGCTTCCTGCGAATGCCGTGCAGAAAGGGGAAGTAGCAACAAATGGTGAGCACACAGGTGAAGAAAAGTGGGTTTGTTTGGGTTTTTTTGATGGACAGGCTGGCAAGAGGCAGTGACAGTGTCAGAGGAGGAAGAATAGAAGGAAATCTGGGAAGGACTCCAAATCCTTGGGATTATATTCATCCAGTTCCGAGCAGGACTTACCTAATAGTGCCAGAAGTGTGTTACCTAGAAATCCCATTTCTTACACGTACCCAGACTGAAGTTGCGTCAGTTATGAAATTTCCCACACCACTGCCCTGCACTCACTCTGAACAGCAATGACTTCAGCCATTTCTTGAGAAATAGCCATCGTGATGTTTTAAAAACTGGCAAGGGGTTCTTGAAAACGGCTTTCACTGTGGCAAATTTAAAGGGAAACTGGATTTTTTCAAAGCACGCCACCCCTTCCATCTGTATTGCAGATCGAGCGATGGACACGCTGGAAAATGAAAACAGTTTTCAAGGCTTAATTTTTCAAATAAAGTGCCCTCATGCTTGGCCACAGTTATAGTTGTGTTTTCCTAGTTATCAGTCTCTGGGAAATACCCATCCACTGGTTTCTCAGTTATTTTTCTTGCTAATTCCTGTACTCCAGGGAGAGGGGAAAAAAAAAAAGATGTGCTTTAAGTTTTTTTGGTTCCTGCGGTTGGTTTCTCCCTTGATACTGCACAGAGGTGTTCTTAATGAAACATTGTGTGAAGCATAGATTGATGTTGTTTTATTCGTTCAAGGAAATGGCAACTCCATCTGCTCTGAGGGAGAAACCCGTACTGCGAGTCTGTATTTTATATGGAGGGAAATGGAACGCATAAAACACAAAAAGGATAGTAAAGCTGAAATAAAGCAGGACAGTTATGAACTCTGCTGATTATAAATATCCATTAAACCTTTTTTTTTATTATTCCTTGCAGTCTTTTGAATTCACCGTGCATCTTCTTGATGAAGTCTGAACACTTATATCACTTTATCAACACATCCTCACAGGGAAAAATTTAAAAAGGGACGGACCATGAAACAAAAATAAGTTTTCTGCTTTGTACCACACAGTACAGTCAGGATACTTCTTTTGTTTTAAGGAATTAAAAGATTAAACAATGTATTTAATGTGTAAGGAAATAACTTATCTGGCTGAGCTCTCTTGAAATATGATAGATGACAATTAGGTGAATCCTAGCCTACAGGATGATACATTTTATTTGTTCACTACCAAACAAACCCGAGAGTTGAAAAGATCTGAAAAGAAGACGTTTCGCAAAGGCAGCACAATCCTATGTGAAGCTAATCTCTGCTAACAACCCAACAATGTTATCCAAATCGCCTAAGGTGAGGAATGAATCTGAAGGGAGAATGCACATTATGTTTCACTAAAGAGAATGGATGTTAATTCAATTAAATAAAAAGGCTTTCAAAGCAACTGCAAATGTAAACACATTTAATCCCTGGGAAAGTGTCTATTGTAGTAGGGGTGCAGCCCAGCCGGTGAATCTGCCATGGAAGCGTGACCGGAGCCTTCACACGGCAGCAGCACGGCCCCAAATCCCTCTGTGCAGAGAGCAGCTCTTTAGGCACCCAGTTCTGGACTTTAAAAGGACCACTCTCGTGTCACTGCCATGACCACGGCTGGAATGCTCGATCAGAGCAGAGCTCTTCTCAGTTACGTGAGGCAAACCCAACATTTTAGAAATTGTTTTTAATTAGGCCTAACGTGTCTGAGAGCCAAATCTGGCCACGCATCTGTAACACAGTAATGATATTTTTTTTTTTTTTTTTTTAATGCCACAGAGCCAAACTAATGTCCACTGGCTCTAGAATGAATGTCCTTCAAGTCATGCTCCAGCTTAGGAGAAAAGGGTCCAGCAGTCCTTGGGTGAAATGCATGCCTGCGCAATGCACCAACGCAACGCATCTGTTAAATATTCAAATTTCAAATAATACTCAAATTTCAAATACAGAAAGGACAGCTTTACTGAAGGAGCCCTCAGTGTAGGGGTTTAAACAGGAATTGCTAACACAGACCACCAGAGGACACATAAATGCGACTGGGACAACCAGATACCATTTTTGCTCTGGTGTTCCCCTTCCCTTCTTTCTCCAAAACATTTTTAGCGTGGAGAGGACAAGGCCCTGCAGCAAGGACCGGATTTCATTACCTTTCCTACTGCCATCTCTCATTTGATTGGTCCTAATGGTTCTTTCAGCTGCAGGAAATCAACATTTCACAAGGTGCTCTGTGGCCCTGTGGAGTCACAAAGGGAGCACCATGCCTGCTTCCACCCTTCCAGAAAGCTCTGTTAGAGGAAGGTGCACGTGGATTTGCCTACACACACACACCCCTGTTCATCTCCATGAGGGAGCAATTGTCCTTGTTCCCATTGTCATGGCAGGACGTAAGAAGAAAAGTTGTTTTTCTGCCACCTCTAAGTTAAATCAGTGAAGTCGCATGTGTCTGTGGAATCTCAGGAAGAGAAATACAGGGGGTGAAGAAAAAATATTGCTTTAAAATGTTTGAGAATTAAATTAATAAAACTGGTTCAGTGACAGCTAAGAAAGCTCTTTAAGAACGAAAAAATATCCATTAAGAGTTCGCTACGGTTGTGAGTAACAACCATATTGAAATTCCTAGGGCTTTTTGACAACCATGTAGAAATTTCTAGGGCTTTTTGAAATGCACACAATGAAAGGCAGCTGTAGATGGCCTCCAGCACTTTCCCTCACACACACACACATTTCACTCATGCCCCTAAATTGCTATTAAAAGTAAACCACTTTCAAAATGAATGCAGACTTTATCTGGTGGACAGCTCAATGTCATTCCTCATTTCTGCTCTGTATCCCCTACCATGGGCATGCTGTGCATGAAGGACGTGAAAGGCTGGTGGACAGCTCCCTTCCCACCCTCAGCAGCTCTGCTCCTGGTTATCCAGCAGCTCCTGATCCTGGCAAAGACTCACCCTTTCCAAGGCCTTTGCTTTCTGGTGGAATAGAATCACTTGGGTTGGAAAAGTTTTGTATTGGATCATGCTCTGAACTGAGGGTGACACAACTGCTCCACCCTTCCCCTGAGGCAGGGGGCCAAATCCTTTGGCCAAGTTTGCCAATACGCCCATAAAAATCAGAGTGGGTGCCATCACCTTAGGGATGCATTCCCTGTCCTTATTCCTTTGAATTCTGACATCCTGTGCGCTGCAGTAAATGTGGTAGAGCTGTATCAGTGGAAGGGGAGACTGGGCACAGTTTCCTGAGGAATAGGGAGAGCCAAACTGGTTTGAAGTCATGCTGAACTTTAAAAAAAAGAAATAAATACGTGAAAAGGGAAATGAAAAAGGTTTTTTAAAAATGGAAAATAATAAGGGGAGGGAGAACAGTGAGGAAAGGGATGAAGGCTGAGGAAAAGGGAGAAAAGGGGAGAAAAGGAAAAGGGAGAATTAAAAGGGGGGAAGCAAGAAAGAGAGAAAAGGAAGAAAAGTGGAAAGAGAACAGAAAGGGAGAGGAGGGAAAAGGAGGGAAAACATAAAGAAGTCCTTATCAGTAACCAAGGACAAGGATTCTTTCAGCTGAAAATACAAGGCATCATTTTGAGAGCTGAGCTTCTGCTGTGCAGTCTCCCAGAGAGTTCTGAATCCTTCTGACTGGCCCAGAGCAGCTAATTGCAAGGGAGGAAACCTGTCTGGATTTTTGTTATGTATTTATGTTGCTAAATCTCAGGAATCCTCCCTTAAGATTATTTTTGAGCCTCAGGTGCTGCATGAGCCCCATTCTGACTTCCAGCAGAAATATGAATTCCTTTCTCAGTTGTAGCAACTCCATTCACTGCTATTCAAATACGTTGTTTCTAAAATGGCTTCCTTCATGTATTTATCTTCATTCACACAAGCAAACACACATATATTTATAGCTTTAGCAAATGCCAAGCACTAAAGGAAATACTCGTTGGTTAATTCTTAAGTGTGGCCACAAAGCAGAGCTTCAAGAGCAATTAGCTGATGCAAAGATACAGATTTGGGAAGACAAAAACATAATTCAGAAGAGGTGTGGCAGAAAGGAATTAATAAAACAATTCTCCCAGACTTTCATGTAGGTGGACCATGGCCAGAGGCACCCCATTTCCACCTCCTCCTCCTCAAAAAAAGAATCCCCAAAACCACAAAATCTCTTCTGAAATAAAGAAATACCTTAACAGAAACCAATACTCAGCATGCATTCATTAGCATGGTTTAACAAGACTGTCACGTGCTGCTTTTCTTTTCCTGTTAATAAATTTGGATAGATTTTATTTAAATTGTGTAAATGTTAAAAGATGTTATAATTGGCATTTCAAGAGGATTCTTCATGAATTAACCATATAAAGACATGAGATGAGGGGAAGGAGGCAGGAGAGTGAGAACTGTACGACTGAATCCGGGATTTACTTTCTCCGACTCCTACGAATTTTCTTTTTTTCAGAGTGTGGGGAGCAATGATCACATCAAAAATAAAGAAAAGTAGCAACTGGCATGAGCTTCTGTGATGAAATGGTCATGGCAGCATTCACTGGAGTCCTATAATTCCACATTGTATTGAGGAGGTGTAAAATAATAGTGCAGACCTGGCGTAATTATGACAATTGTTACTTCAGTCAAGTATTAATTCTGAGGCTTCTCATGAGGCTCTTTATTTTTTTTTTTAACAGTGAGTAATGTCCCAGACCATCCAACTCCTCTGTCTCCATCACCTCTTTAAATCAAAACGGCTGTTAGGACGCAGTTTATATTTAGCAATAATAATGTACATAGTCACAGCAATCCATGAATGAACATGGGCAGGCAGAGTTTTCCCTACAATCGTGCTTGCCTGGGCAAAGAACCTTAATGCAACAGAGCTACGTGAAATTCTTGTGCTACGTGTTTGCTTGAAAGCCTTTTTGTTTTTTGGGTTTTTTTAGCATGGAAAAGATGGCATGTGTAGATAGTTGTTTTACAAACCTACCCTCATTAAGACACCCGGGCCTGGTTGGAAATGGTTTCCCTCCCCTCACTCACCGTCTGTTATCCGAGTATTTCACCTAAACCCCAGAAGACTGAGGGGTGGCGCTGGAAAACTCCCCTGTGCTTGAAGGTGCAGATTTCACCCTCTGCCGAATAAAATTGTAATTTTTTTTTTTTTTAAAAAAAAAAAAAAAGCAGCTTCACCCTGTACATCTGGATTGAGGATCTTGGCAGAAACTTCATGGGGCTGCAGAGTTCCAGTAGCCTGCTATTACATTGCCAGCAGCAGGAATTGCAGACCCTAATTTGGAGTTACAATGTAATACCATCAAGGCAAACGCTTGTTTGGGTTTGGTTACAGCCCTTCTGCTTTCACAACATCTGTCCCCACCCACACACGGCCAGTTTCATCTTACAAAAGTGGGGATAAGCCCTGGTACCTGTGTCCTTGAGTCCGGAGACATTTGCAGGATTTACATTTCCGGATTATGTTCTGGCCGTGGTCCTTTTAGACCAATCCCTGTCCCCTTCAAGGCTTAACTGTAACTCCAGGGACTTGTCATTTCTCAGACAGTTCCCCTTCCACCCAGCCCTGATCCTCGGCATCCTCGGTCCTCTGCGGCCCCAAGGTCCTTGGAACAGCCCACCCGTGTCAGCAAGAGCAGAGAGCACAGTCCTGTTTAAAATGGCACAGCAAACCCTCCTGATCTCACCAGCACTTCTCTAACAAGGGGCCCTTTAAGCACTCAAAAAAAAAAAAAAAAAAAAAAGAAAAAGAAAAAGCCCAAACATGAAAAGCAAACAAACAAAACAACTTCCTTACTTCCTTGATATTTTAACAGCTCACTTAGCGGTGGTGGCAGATGTCAGGTTGACACTGCTGGAGAAGCTTTCAGTGGGGCCTGCACAGGTTCTGCTGCAGCACTGCTCATCCTTTCTGCCTCCTGTGCCACCCCCAGAGCTCCCCTCATGAATGCAGCTTGGTGCTGAAGCCATCACCTGGAGAGACCACCTTGAAGGACAGTGTAATCCCCACGCCAAATTAATGCTCAGGTTCCTGGCTGACACTGCCAAGAGAGGTGCCAGCCTTGATGGTCTTTTTAATGTAGATACCTGCCACCCACTGAGAGCCAGACTGAGAGACCATCAATTCATAAATTTATTCTATTTATTTTATGACATCACATCAATTAAACTTCTATTCCAAAAGCTTGGGTTGTAGCTGAAAATACCTCCAGGCAATACCTTCACATTTAAATTAAAAAAAATATCTCACTTCATCTGGCTTCTTCTGTTCCTCCTTCCCCCTCATTGTGGCTCAGAAATGACATACAACAGATGAAGGAGTATGGAAACAAACAAAAAAAATCACCATTTTAGACATTATCCCGGCAGGTGTGCATGTTTTTCTTGGAATTTATGAGAAGCAGTAAATATTGCTAACTCACCTCTGCCCATCTTGCTGCAAACTGTGGCCAGCTATAAACACCATGCCATTGTCACTGGTGGCGGTGGACATCAGAACCCGCTCTAAAGAGACTCTAAAGACTCTGGGAGACTCTAAAGATCTGACACTTTCTAGTATTGCCTCCCATTAATGCTTTAAAATTGTCATAAAACAATTTTTTAAAAAATTTCTGTTTGAATCAGCCATCAGCAAGTCTCATGGTAAATCTCATGGGCAAATCTCATGGTAAAGTAATGGTTTGGGCCCCTTTCAGTTTCAGATGGGAATCACTTGGCCTAAATAAGCAGCCTGTCACTGCAGAATTTCGTTACTCATTTCCTGTCATTAAATTAGATGAGATTAATAAATAGAAACCGAAAGACAGTTGGCCAAATTCAGGTCTCCGGTGAAACTCATTCCCAAACAAAGCTGTGAAGGCAGCCCAGTCATTCCCTGTGTGTGCTGTGGGGCGTTTCTTGTGCTGTGTAGAGATGCCCAAGTAGAGTGGGATTGTTTTTCCTGATCTCTTCTCTTAACGCCGTTTGTCCCAGCCTGATAGAAAGCACTGCTGGACACCAGACGGGTTTTGATATAACTGAGAAGAGAATCCAGTCCCACAGCAGAAGTGAGGCTAATTAATGACATTTCCATGAGACTCTAATGAGCCAGAGTGGAGAAAACATTCACAAAGAGAAGCCCCAAGCAGCCTTCACAGCCTTTGAGGCTGTTTTCTCTGCAAGGGGATCCTATTCCCCACGCCCCATCAGTGCCCATCCCTCCGAGGTGCTGACCTGAAGCTGTCCCAGCTCGCCACTCTCCTCTGTCAGATCAGAACCATTCAGTCAAGCAAAGGGAGAGAGCAAGAAAAGCAAAAAGAGCAACCAAAACCAGGCTGCAGTTGATGCTCTGCCCTGAATCTGATCCTGCAGTGCCTGGGCATGGTGAGACAGACGAGACTGTTGTTGTAGTGGGAGCTGGCACCGGCCCCTGCGTGGAAGTTGCCTAACGCTTTCCACCCTGAGATTCTTTCAATCAATTTTTGAACAACGTTAACACCTCCATTGTTTGTCTTTGAAATCTGGCAGAAGTGGGGATTGCCCGAGGGCCAGTGTCGTGCCTTTCGCTGGCACTGTTAATAAATTCAAATTTGGACAAGCAGCTGAGGTGTTGAAAATCATCATTTTTTTCATTGTGCTCTCCAGATCCCGGAGTTGTTTTGGCAAGGAGCAAACACCCCCAGAGATTTGATGTGTCTGCCTCCATGCTGCACCCTGAACATCCCCATGAATGGCAATGCCTTGGGCTGGGACAGGCAAAACCCCTGTGCCAGTCCACCAAGGCGACTCAGGGAAACTGGCTTAGGATTACAACAGCCAGTGTGGGGTCATGGAGCGGTGGCAGGGAACGAGGAAGGAAGAAAAAGTCATTGGGGTGAGGTGTCTGAAGTGTGGGAGCTGTTGAAAAAGAAGAGAATTGAATGAAAGAAAGAGGGAGGGTTATGAGCAAATATGTAAGGAAGACATCACTTGAAAGTGAAATTAAGAACGAGAACTCGCGGCACATCTCCCTCAGATGTCCAGGTCATACAGGGAATGACTTTTGGTAACGAATTGAAGAAGCTCTCTCTGTCTGATGACACGCAGCTGAAAATTGCTCGTGCCGTTATGCCTGGAGTTCAAATTTTATCAATGGGGAACAATAAAAGACAGCTGAGAGCTGAGCTATTTTTGTAGCATTTATTAATGAGATGCCTGTAACTAATGTGAAATTGCATACATAGAGCTAATGAGGGAAGACTGCTGGTTTAATGTCCATTGCAAGCATTCCAAAGGTAGAGAAACAAGTTCACAATTGCCTTCTGTAAGCCCATGTACTGCAGACCTTATTGACGGGACAACGTTCCTGTTTTGTCACCAAAACCCTGTGTCAATCTAGAAAATGAGGCAGCTCCTGGTCCCCCTGAAGATGTGACAACTTGAAATAAATGCAACAAATTAATCTGGACCTAATATGCCAAGTGTTGAAACAAAAAAGGGGAAGGGAAAACCAGCATACCTCCTATGGTCAGGTATGTGGTCATAATTCCCTTCATTTTTGTGTTTGAAGTAGACCCTCTTTTGACACTAAAAATTCCCCAGTTCTTTTAAGCAGACTAGGCAAAGTTAGTGTTCATGTCCCAGACTTCTCTTGAGGTACTGCATTTTAATTTTGCTGCAGTTTTGATGGGGGTTATCTTCTCTTCCTGTGTGTATGTGCATGAAATATTATTGAGCACTGACCGGCAGTGTTGGAATGCTTTTTGATACCATCTCACAAAGAAAGTTATAGTGTCTACAGGGTATGGAGAGCCTCAAAGTTAATGAAAGTCATTCCCTGGGCTTTAAAGCAAGCTCATGTAGAGATCTCCAAGTTATATTTTAACTGTGCGTGGTATTTAGGCAGGTCTGAGAAGGAAGATGTTCCACGAAGAGGAAGAATCATATTAAGGTCTAGCTGTTCCTACAGGATAAATTATTCTTCAGGAATAGAATGTATAAAGTAATTTTTATAGAATTGTGTACAGCAAAATTTAAAAAGAAACCCCCCCCACAATTTGTTAAAACCCACATTAATCACAGTTTCACAGCCTAACAAGACAGTAATTTTTATGATTTTAAAATTAACAGTTTCCTACTTTCCATTTAGCACTCAGAGCGTAGCGGGAGAACTGAATCAGTAATGACACGGAAATAATGCCTAAATAAATATATTTAACTTTAAGGAAAAGGCTTGTTCATCTCCGCATTAAAAGCAGGGTGATTAATGCTGCAGCCATTGTTTGAATACCTAAAGGGCATCAACTCCTATTTTCCCATTAAAAGCTAGCACTGACTCAGCGTGTGGTTGCATGAGGTGTTTCTTTCTGGATGTGTCAGCTGAGGAGGGAGCCTGCAGCTCAGCTCTGAAGTCAGAGCAAATGGGGAGAGGCACGTAGTCAGGACCTGGTGGTGCTGAGAAAAATATGGTAAAAATGAGATTTATTTTCCTCCCGGTCTGCTTTGCCATGAAATGCCAGTTTTGTTTTAAGGTTTTATTATTTCATCCCACATCAGAGTCACACCTGTTAATCTCCTTACTCACCAGTGCTGTGCAAGGTGTGTGGTTCCCCGGGAGAAACCAGGGAAACCTCACAATGGATGCTTTCTAGGTGCAGACGTGCAGTTTACACAAGCACAGTTCAGCATTTTGGGTCGTAAAAGTTCATTTCAAGTGGATTGACTGCGAGAAAGGGCTTTCAGCTCCCTCCAGTACATGCTGGTTGCTGTGGTAAATGTTTCCCTACCACAAGATGCAGTCCCAGACATGAGGTTTCATAACCCTTTGCCAACCCTTCCTCACTAACCAGACCAGTCCTGGGCCCTTTCCTTCTCTACATATTTTTGATCTTCGATTCTCAGTTGCTTAAAACTTTCCCAAACCAATCCACTTTGGGGAGAAACACCCTGGGCCTGCTCTCCGCCACTAGAAAATTTCTTCTGTAGCTGAGTTTCACTCTGAGTAAATCTCATTTATGTGTATCTGCACTCTCAACTCTCAACCTCCCATCTGTTCCAAGCAAGGCCTAAAAAAGCTAAAAATCACAAACTTTTGGGTGTGGACACAGGGAAAGGTTCCTGAGTCTCCTACTGACGTGAATAATGGCATCAAACAATAACATTGTAGTGGCAGTGATAGCTACAGATTCCAAAGGGCTTCTCAAGGAGGTGGAGCAGCTGATATTCACCCTCATGGGACAGAAGCTGGGAATACAAGCGTAACATAAATGGAGCAATGTGTGGAATTCTGCCAGGTTCTCAAAATGGAGTGGGCATGAGCACCACAGCTTGGTTGTTTACCTCAGAGAGGGCCTTCCTAGACAGAAGGGTTTCCTCTTATGTCATAGACTCACTATCGTTTGCAAATAGATAAATCTTTATAAACATATTCTATGGAATGGATGTATCAAGTATAATCATATGTACTCGTGTCCCTATATGTACTATACCTGTGTAAAAACATATTAAACATCTTTTTTTTTCTGTTACACATCAAGCACAGCCCATCTAGACCCATGCATGTATGACAAATCGCGTTTTCTTTTCCGCTGTAATGGTCCCATAAATGCAGAGGGTTAGGACTGAGCAGCCTGAGGCTGAGCACTCCATCCCATGCCCAGATCTCGCTGTGATGAGTGGGCTTCTCGAGAAAGCTGAGTTTTCCCCCAGCAAGAGACAGATTAAAATGCTGAACATGGCTTTTTTTTTCCCCCCTCCAGCCAGACCACAAAACCCTTTCTCAAGGAAGAATGACCTCATATCTTATTAACCCCAGCACAAAGCCAATGAGCTCACACACACACACCAGCACACACAGACACAGGCAACCACGAGCAAAAGCTGAAAGGCAGACTTTTAAAAAACAGCACTTCCAAGGAAAAGTTAGAAAACGTAGATTTTTGAATCTAACTTCCTTTCTAAAGGTAATGCCTCACAATGGTCCTTCTAGAGCTTTGAAAATTACATGAGGAGTTTGCAGACATCTTTTATACTTTTCCTTTTTTTTTTTTCCTTCTCTCATTTAAATCTAACAGGCAAATAAGTAAAACGTTCGTATTTGTTTTCTCTTTGGATTTCTTAGAGGGGAAAAGCAATTTCAGATTTCTTTTATGAATACTCCCATAGGACAGAATATGCAGAAACCATTCAGGACCAGAAGCACTAAAGCTGCACACAAAACCTACATGACAGCAGTGAGTAGTTGGACATTGCCACAGAAATGAAATCCTATAAAAGTGTGAGGGAAAGCAAGCTGAGTTCTGTGTATTCTTGCATGGTTGTATTTGCAGTCTTTTGAGTAATTTCCTAATTCTGATCGTCCTGTGTTAATAACGATGCAGTAGAAGTGGAAAAGATGCAGGGAATAACCTTGCTGAGAAAAACATATTAAAGAAAAACTTGTACAGGAAGAGAAAGGAAATGGACTACAACTTCCCTGCTGGAAAAAGAGATGACAGAAGAGAAATATGATAGCATCTACAAAATTCTGAATGGCAAAGAGAAGATGAGCAGAAAATTGCTATTCCCTATTTCTCATGACATAAAAAATTAGAGAGAATTCTGTTCCTTCTGTATGAAAAACAAACAAAAGGAAGTATTTTTTCGCACTACATAATAATTAAACCGTGCAAGTCAACCACAGGATGTTGTGGGGGCCAGCACTTTTAACAAAGCTCAGAAAAGGTTTGAGTAAAACTCAGGAAAAATAAGTTTATTGGTGGTGCAATGCATTTACCAGTCACTCTCTAAATCGGCAATTACTGAGAGACGGGAGAATTTAATTGGAGATGATTCACTTTATATTAATGTCTGTGTCTGCTGCTGGCCCCTGCCACAAGCAATCCAAAGGCTGCACCTCGGTGCTGCACCTTGATTCTGGTTTAATGGGGTGATTTTTAGGCTCTCTGGAGCTTTTAGGAATCAAGGTCTGTGTGGGTGTATCTCCTACAAAACAATGCCCACGCACAGAGAACCACCACGTTTAATTCCATGGAAATGTAACGTCCCCAGGGTGGTGCGGAGATGAAGGGACCATACCTGCCAACATGAAACCAGCGAGAAATGCACTTCGAGAGAGGGACAGAGTGATTTTTCCCCTCAGTCTCTACCCAGTCCCACAGTTGGCTTGCTTGTGGCCTGTGCTCCTGTTTTAGCGCGTGAATGCGCGTTTTAAATGGAATACTTGCAGGAATATGCTCGGGGTGGTTTCTAGCATTGATTTCATAACCATAACATCATGAAAGAGTCGGGTTTTTTTACAAAATTGAGGAATATATGGTGAGGCTGATGCAGGGATTGTGTGATTTCAATGTTCATTGAAGAAGCTAACGCTGAGGCAGTGAGGCCTTTCTGAGGCCAGGCAAGCGTCAGAAATTCCCAGTGCAGTCCTGCAATGCCTTTCAATCCTTACGTAGTTTCCAGCCCTTTGAATATTTCAATCCTTTGATTATTTTAGCCCCTGCTCTGTTTGGTTCTGAACCAGAACAGCTCAGCAGCCTTTCCTTACCTTGGGCACGTCGATCTCCCTCTCCTGGGCTGTTTGTACTCCCCAAGTGCTTTGTTTTCTAGTGCACAAATCTGGCTTCCAGCACACTTTTCCCCCCTCTTCTCCCCTTCCCATCAAAGTGTGGGTTTTGTAGCTGCTGTATCTTTCCTGCTCATTAGGTATGAAGGTGAAGAAACCAAATTCATGCAATCTTGTAGAGGATGTTGGCCCAAGTCTTGTGAGGTGGAAAGACAGTCAGGGCGTAACTGAAAGGGCCCTGTCTCAAACTCGTGATTCATTCCCAACAAGTCCTACTGCAGTTTTCTTAGGATTGCCATAAAGTTTCAAGGATCAACGATATTTCTGAAGTGCAGACTTCCTAAGCCAGGATTCTACATGAAAACTGGGAGTGATGAGTAGTTATTTTTAAATTGGTTTCCTTCAGATTTCTGGAAGCAAATTTTCTTGTTTATGATCCTGCCATTTGCATTGTTGTTTGAAATGTTGGTGAGTTTTCTGCCAGCCTGCAATCCGTAGTAGCTGCTCGTATTTAAAGCGTGTCACACTCCTGACATGTTGGGAAGTATCTCAGCCCAGTATAATATTTGGCTTTCAGATTTTTTATTTTGCAACAAGAGGACCAACAGTCTCGATCAGCAAAAGCAACTTTGGTTATTAGAGTTCAGACACGAACTTGGCTTGCTAATGCCAGGGAAATACAAGAGCCTCCTTTCATGCTCTTAATGAAATCATTAATTATGTCAGCAGCTCAAACGATACATCTCCAAACACTTTACATTACTTTGCAAAAGGCCAGTCACATAGAAATCCTAGGAAAAAAAAATTCTTAAATTCTAAATTCATAGATTTGAATAATAAATAGATTTCTGGTTGCAGGCATTCATACAGTCATTTTCTCTCATCTTATTCTGTTGTACTGTGACTGAGGATTCTGTTATTGCTTGTGGGAAAAAAAAAAAAATTAAACTGAACAATATATCCATATACAGTTGCCTTGTTGCAACCTAAATGAACTTCCTGAGCCTGAAAATTGGCCATGCTTCTGATTAGCAAAGAAACCATCTCAATACACTTCTTTCTTTATAGCTAAGAATTCGCTGTACCTTACTGTGACCCTTGCTATATTTCCTATCATTGCTAAATAGCTGTTTTGATTAAATAATCAACTTGTTGCCAATGTTATAAATAATAGTTAAATTATTTCTCTTTCAGGACTTAAGTAGACAGAGCTTCATGTTTTAAAACAGCCTCCATTAGAGGAATGAGCTTTTATGGATGATAAATAAAACCAGATTTCAACTGCTGAAATCAAAAGAAGTCCTGGGGAAAACTGTTTCCAATCACAGAGCTACAATAATGCTGTCTGTGCTGTAGTACACTTGGGCAGACAGAGAACTTTCGAAGTGAAGCAAGGACTGACATTCAGATTGGTTTTGTTAATCTGCCACATAAAAGATATAATTTAATTTTTTATTCCAGTAAGGCCAAGTCCACCGTTACTGCTCATTTCAGTAAACAGTCATTCACTGCCTTTCTCACATCATCGAAGATGGGGCTCATCTGTTCTGGGGTGGTGCAAATAGAATAAAAAACCTGGTAAGCGTGGAAAATACAGCACGATTATCAAGACAATATGAATACATAACATTTACATTTTGTTTATGTCCAAGCACTATTCTCATGACTTTTCAGAAGATCCTGAAACCTGTAGAGAAACTTCTATGAAAGAGGCTGGGAAAAAAATCCCCATGTTCCTTCACACGGCAGTGATTTCATGGAACGGAGCACATGGACATTTTTGGTATGATTACATTATTTATAAAGTGCTTCCAGCAAGGTCCTGGAAGTCATGACAGAAATGCAGAAAAACTTAATTTATATCTCTGTGCTAATGTTCTTGGGGAACCTTCCACTGGATTAAGGAATCACCTTTAGCTGGGGTTTGAGAGGATGGTTTCAGGTCAGGGAACTGCGTGATGTGATGTGGTTTTTTGGTGAAACTTGAAAGATTTGGTACCTTCTGTGTGAATTGCTTAGGCAGGTAATGTAAACCCTGAGGTGTTTCTAAAACAGCTGCGAGAACAGAGGGGTGTGATTGAACTGTACACCAAAGTAAAAAATCCAGCACGGAAAAGCTTGGGAATCAGGGTATAAACCAAGTGCAGGAGGTAAAATTACTACAAAAGGGAGACATCCACAAAGGGCAATGAGAGATTTGAGAGTTTTTTGAAAAAAAAAGCAGAGAAAATACTTACTTTTCACCCTAAGGTGAAAGTTCAGGAATGGGGAGACTCAAACATGCTGTGTTGTAACCCGAGTGAAGCTGATCGAGGCTCACGGAAGTGTTAGTTACAGCAGAATGACTTACCTGCGAACTTTGCACTTGGCAAAATATTTCTGTCCTACACCAATGGGATGAAACAAGACAGAGAAAGTCACAGCGTTGTTTTAAACCCGCTCTAGTTCTTCCTGTCTTTGAGCAACCCATCCTCGACAACACTCCCATTTTCTTTCCCCCCTCAAAGGAGGTTGTGTCGCTTTTGCAACACCGAAGGAGGGAAAAAAAAAAAAAAAACCAACCCCTAGAATTCTTCTCACTAATCCTATTCACAGCTGTCTCCAGTTTGACTTCCAGCCTCTTCTTTTGGCTAACGCAGCTGTCAGATAAGTTTCCAACCTCTTTCTCTTGGCTAGGTCCCAAATCTCCCCCTCTATCCACATCCTCATAAACTGCTCATTTCTTCTGTTCAGCAACACCCTGTTTAAATTTCACTTTGCACTGGGCACTGAGTTTCATTACATTCCTACACTTGGCCATTTAGAACCACATCCAGATGATCTCTCCTCCTTTCCCCCCGTCCCTCTCTTTGGGAAAGGACTCAACACTGTGCTGTCGTTAACCCTTCATCTGTGATTACTGTGTGCTTGCATTGCTCTAGGATAAAGAGCTTCACCATGGACGGAGTCCCACAGTTCAAGGCCTCCCCGAACACAGATCCTTTATTCACTCTCAATCTACCTTTGGAATACACGGAACTGCCGCCATCCAGTTCCATCCTCCATTCCATCTCTCCCTTGTATAGGCTTGAATTTGGTTCAGATCTCAGCTGAGCTCCAAATCCACCGTTTTTACTCTTTCTCCCTGTTAAAATGAGACTTATCAGACACACAGTCTCTTGGGTCATGGTTCTGGATTTTCATTTTGGTGGTGGGGAGAGGACAGTTGAGGGATTTTTTTTCTTCCAGCATTTGCTTTACACTCAAATATTTTCCTCTTTCAATGTCTTCAGAAGGTATCTTGAATACAAAAGCTTTCACCAGGGTGCTTCACCCCTGAATCTTAACCTTGAGCCACTGCAAATTATTTATCACCTGGTCTGTTAAAAAAATTGTCCAAATCATCCTCTTTCCAAGTTATTTCAGTTCTGCAATTTATACCATCCATGGCCTTCTGCTTCCTCCCCGTTCTTTCCTAAATTGGCAAACAAACAAATAAGCAACCTCAAATAAACCACAAACAAACAAACAAACCCAAGTGAAAAACAAACTACTTTTTGTCCCTCCTCTTAGGTCCTTTCATGGCTGAACTTGGCCTCACCTGGCTGTTCAGTTCTTTCTATATTCCTGTCTTCACACTGACAGCACTTCCCACTTTCCCTGTCTGGTCATCCACATCAATCCTTGTATCCCTTATACATTAAACTATTTCCTTTCCCACCTTTAAATTTCACCTGATGCTTTACCCACCTCGATTTCTAGACAGCAGGCTGGACTGGTACAAAGCTAACTGCGATGGATTTGGGATTATTGTTATCCCTTTCGCCCTCTCCCTTTTTGCTTGTTCTGTTCCCCTGTTGCAACTTGTCCTTCAAATGGGTTTTTAAGGTATTTTTGTAGCACAGGAATCCACACAGCACCGAGCGCAGCAGACACCTTTGGCTCACCAGCAGCCTGGAGATGTTTTCTATTGTCCAAAATCCCCACAGAATACAGAGGGGATCTCAGATGCTTGGCAAAACTGTGTGTTTATGGGAAAAGGCCCTAAAATTTAACAGACATGTTGTTTTGTGAATTCTTACATGCACGTTTTTTTTTTTCTTTTTTTTGTCAGCAAATGTATTTTGAGGCATAACAAATAAACAGCTTACACAAGCCCGAGCCTGAAGCTGAGCACCTGCAGCTCAAATAAGATCATCATTGTTTGAGTAAGGTTTAAATAATTTAGTACAAATTGGCTTTCCTATAAGTGTTGACAAGCACATCATCACTAGTTACTAATGAGTACACGATTCCAGAGGCCTGCACAGATACCACGCTCCTCCTCAGACCGTCCCTCGAAACAAAGTATTTCACAAACAAGCACCTGGAGACCTTGATTAAAACCCACCTGCTCTGAAGTTCTTGGGAAGACAGATTGCACGGCGTGCAGGTGGCCTTCCCAGCGTGGCTTGTTGATATTTCTGATAGCTGGAGTCACTGAAATAAAGTTTGCTCCCCTTCCTCCCACGCACAGACCCAGCCCTTTATGCTGGTTGGCTTCATGAAAGGAGTTTATGATGTGCCCTCAAAGAGCCTGACGCAGCCCGGCTGCAATGACAGAAGGGGTGAGCCTAACAAACCCTGCCTTTGTCACAGGCCAGGCTGTTCTCATCACTGATGATGCCGCAAAAATGGTGACATTTGGTGAAAACTGGACAAAGGCATCCCAGGGACAAACAGTGATAAGCGACAACTGGGGAAGCTTCACCACGTGTGGCACAACTTTACCCTTTTCATTCCTGTTAATGAAAAATCATGCAGATCTAATGAGATCGTGCATTATGCAAGCTCTTTATACAAATGGGATCCCTCAAATTTGATGTCTTTTT
>VZRN01003050.1:91701-101924 GCA_013397935.1 Dasyornis broadbenti | reverse complement strand
CACCTTCCCCGGCTGCAGAAGATGCGAAGAGCTTGGCCGGAGTCCTCAGGGTCCGCTGAGTGCATGTGCTGCCTGGTGTTTCCCTTTCTTCGCTCCTTTTTGATTCCGGGCCCGGGAAGCGCTGATTCCTGGTCTCCGTTTTGGCTGTGGGTATCCCTCCCGGGCTCTCGCTCTCTCCGCACATGTTCCTAGGGCGCCATCTCTTTGCAAAACCCCTCCGTCCTCCCGCAGGTCTCCCGGAGGCTGCTGCGGAGCGTGTGAACATCGCAGGCTGCAGCCCAGTCCAACCTGCCGAGCCAAGCATGCTGCCCAGCCCCTGAGCGTCCCGGGGCTAGCGCTCCTTCCACACCGCTCGGGCTCTCCAGACAGGCAGCGACCTTTGCTCGGCTCTCCTTGTCCCTTCTGGTCGCTCTCCTTGTCACTGCTGGGGACCAAAACTCTCGGGAAGCTGAAGGCGTGACCCTGACCCTTTATTTTTTTGCAGAGGTATACTCAAAGACAGATGGGGAGATGCGTCCCGCCTCAGTCTGTGCGTGTGTTTGTGTGTCCGCGCGTTTCCAGAGAAGTGAGCAGCTGGGCTGACTTTTGGGATTCTTTCCTTATCTCAAAGAGGGCTTCTCCAGTAGCATAAAGCCCTGAGACAGTGGCTCGGCGGACTGGAACCGAGCAGGGCTCAGGGAGCTGGATGGACCCCGCTCGAACCCTGTTCAATGAGAGCTGGATGCTTTTTTAACTAATATCGAGAGAGATCTTGCCTGCGGGCAGCGAGACACAGAGAGAGGGAGGGAGGGAGGGAAAGAGGGAGGGAGGGAGAAGCAGACAGCAAGGAAGGGAGAGCGACAGAGTGAAGTTTGGAAGGAGTGAGCCGAGAGCTCAGAAAGTTTGTTTTTCCTTCAGAGCCTCGGAGCTGGTAGAGCCGAAGCGGGGAACTCCTTGAGGACGGGGCTGGCGCATCTGTCCCTGGGGACTGACCTCCCTTTCCTTGCAGGTTTTAAGCCCCGGAGGATACAATGTTCGCTAAACTCTTCCAGCAGTGGAGTTTCGCAGTGTTCCTGCTGAGTTATTCCGTGCCCTCCTACGGGAGATCAGTAGAGGGGATCAGCCGCAGACTGTGAGTTCCTCTTTTCGCTTTTCCTTTCCCTTTATTCCCCCTGGCTGCGGCGGCGGGGCGGGTGGGGATGGAAGCAGCTCCGGAGCGCTGCCGGCTCCGCTCCGGGTTACCTGCCCCAGGTGCTCACCGGCGCTGCCTGAGAGCCGGGAAAGGGGATTTTGGGGTGAGGAAAGGGCGCTTTGCAGCTGTCTGACCTTCCAGAGCTTTGGGGAGGAGATGTGAAGGGTGAGGGGCTTCTCTTCTGACGCGGCCGGGTGATTGTTGTGCTTTTCGGTGCCCTGGGAGGACCCTGATAGGGAGCATCCCGGTTTATTCAAATGCGGTGTGTAACACACACTTCCTCGGCTCTGGCGTGAAGCCAATATTGATAAGGGCAGGGGAAACACGCAGAAGTGAGGGCCATCAGGACACTGAAGTACTGAACGATTCCTTTGGATCTCTGCCACTTCAGGGGAAAAAAAAAATCTAAAGGGAGTCCAGTATCTTACTTAGAGGCAGAGGCATATTTTTTTGATAAATGATAGTGTAACTTTAGACAGTCTGTTCAGGAAATGACCTTTTTGCTCCTTCCAAAATAATCAGCCTGGTTTATAGCAATACCCATACGCAAAGTGCAGGAGAAGCCTCTGGGCTGATGCAGCAGCAGCTGCCTCACACACCTTAACTCGCTGGCTTTCTCTGGGCTTGCATCAGATTTTCTAAGGGAGAAACACCTCGGTCATGCTGGGGAGGGCTGTATTGTTATTCAGTTCCAAAAGAAGCCAAGTTGGAGAGGGAGCGCTGGAAAATCCGATTACAACTCGCAGGGAAACATGACACAGCAAACAATTTCAGATGGGTTTCCTTGTAAATGTTTTATTACATACACGAGGACAGTATCTCCAAATAGCACTTCCTCTGCCATTTAAGCAACCCATAGAATAATCATAATAATAAAAATACCCCAACGACCCAAACGAGAAAAAAATACACCCCAGGTGAAGTGACTTCAGACACACCTAAAGTTTGGCAGCAGGCAGAGAGCTATTACAAATCTCCTACAGCAAATTGTGTAGAACATGTTCTTGCTGATAATATTACAGTGTATTCTTCTCAGTCCATTGACATTTAACTGTTTTGCAGCTATTCTTGAGCTGTTTCTTTCATTTGGGACCATTTCCTACAGAGGAATCAAACTTCAGTTTCAAAAATAATAATAAAAGAGAATAACTGAAGTGCAGTTAAATGTTGTTACTTTCTTGGCTAGGAAAATCTAAACTGGATCGAAGCCAAATTCGGCTGTTAAAAAAAAAAAGTGGATTTGCAAAGAAATACTCTTTCTCTTTTTTGAAGTTAATGTACTTCTAAGATTTGTTTTCAAAGGTCAGGATTAGAGGTCTTCCCAACATCCCCATTCTGCCCTGCCAGGGGCAAGAAAAGTGTAAGCTAACCAGTGAAAAAGCATTTCTCAGTTCCCTCTTTGCTATGGCATGTAAAACACACACAAGAAAGCAGTCAGCTGTCAGTTAGTGGCATTCACGTAGTTTTGTTTGCGGGCACAGCACAAACACAGACACCACACTCAAACATGTGTCTTGTTTTAATATCACCACAAACCATTCCTAGAGTTAATGGTTAATAACTCACTTAGGCTTCGAGACTTTTTTTTTTTTTCCCCAGTCAAAAGCTTAAACCAGCAATGGATGAAAATACTGAAGCACATTATTATAGACATGCAAAAATAATCAAAATTACATAGGCCTGGTTCTACAGACTTTACTGAAGGAAATCTCCCATGGAAAGCAATAGCAAATTGTCCCAAGAAAAGATTTCCAGACATGTTATTTGTTGTAGGAGTGCTTTAGCTGCTAAAGAACTTCTGAGAAATCCAGTAATGCCTCAAAATGAAATTAGATATTTTTATCATCATGTCCAGACATTGCAGCATCATGTCCCCAGATCTGTTCAAAATATTTTTCCCAACCCTGAGATAGGTTGAGCAGATTTCACTCCCTTTGGAGTCAGTGGCAAGGGCACTCAGTCTTGCAAAATCCAGAGAGCTGACTGAATCCTCCTCAGTTATTTTGCTGAATTCATGATCAGACCCAACATGAAAAAAAAAAAAAGACGGAGGAATGTGCCTGAAAAGAGCAGCTTATCTGGGAATATGTGAAGTCAGGATAGCCACAAGTCATGGATCTCTGCTCAGAAATGCTGATACTCATTGTACACAGTGTACTTGGATCAAGGAATTCGTTTGGATGCTCAGGTCAAACACAAACCATCAACATCCCACTCTCAAAAGTGCCTGCCACATGTAAGCTCAGCATTTACTGCTCCTGCTTTGGGTACAGACTCCTTCTCCCTGGATGGGAGGTGCGTTTTACAGAAGGATGGAAGGGACCTCTAGTGGGTCATCCTAACCCTAACAGCCGAATATTTCTGTACATATCGTGGCCAATATGTGAATGCAATCATTCCAGTTTCCATTGCCTTCCCACTCCGAGTGTGTGGGTGAGATATTGTTGATATCTCCATTATGAAGCACTGCTTACATCAGCCTTCTTGGGCAACTGTTTCTCCGTGATTTACAAACACAGGGGTTGTTTGAAAAACTGAAGCAGAAGGAGGCAGAAGGTCAAAGAGATGTGTACCTACCACATCTTTGTTTCGGGAAGATTTTTGATCTTAGAGCACACAAAGGAAGCTGGTAGGCAAAATGCAATCCTTGAGTCTGGCTGAGTAATCAAAGTCATGTGAAATGTGACACTGCGAAATGTTATACAATCATCTGGAATAGCAGAATGTTATTTGGGGCCAGACTTGATGCTAAATATCATACAGACCTTTAAAGAGGAGCCCACCCTCTTTGGCACAGCAACCCCTCACACGTCAATCCCGGCATTATTTTGGAAGTGCACGCTCACTCGAGATGCAGATCCTGTAATGCTCTCTGACTGCCTCGTGTGTACTGCAACCAAAAGTTTAGGTTTCAGTTCTATAAAATGGAATAGGTTTTCAATCGAGAGAACTTTAATAACAGGCTTTGGAGAGTCAAGATTTTGTCACGGTGGGGAAATTGACCAAATACACATTAGAGGATTAAGGCAGCTTTAGGTTGTCTGTGACAGAGGGAATTATCCTTGGTAGTTCACAAGAGGCAGTAGGAAAGCTTTGCTCATCCCATGAGACACTTTTTTAGACTCCCTAAAGCATGGAGATTTCACACACTTTCTACAAACTGTAAGAGTGAAAGCAGAACTGCATTTCCCATGCAAATTTCCTGAGAAAAATAGACTCCTGAAGCTTGGAATGTAACCAGAGTCACACCGGACAGCCTGACAGGCAGTACGCAGGGAGTCACCCAGAGGAGGCCAGGGTGCTGGTTTTATCGCCAGTCAGACTGACCCTCATGAGATGGGTGTTGGAGATGGCTCTTGGTCAAAAAAATTCCTTCTGGGGGAGATCAGGAGCTTGTGCTGATCAGGTCGCAGCTGCCCTGCGGAGAAAGACACGATGTGGGATCAGTTTAGGATTATCACGTTGCATTTTTGCTTGGGGACATTTTGTAGAGGGGCATAAAATATTTGCCCTAAAGACTGGAGTCATGCAAAACTAATTTTAGGACACTTAAAACACAGACAATATTTGATTACATGTGTGCTCACAAACCTCAATATACGTAGATCGATTTTGAGCAAGATTTGGACAGTCATCTTCCAGTTTCATTGTGGAAAGGGGGAAAGCTGCTGTTGGAGTTTTGCACTGGGTAATTGAGATGGAGTATCACTTAAATCCATTCCTTGAACCCAACACTCAAAAAGAGCAGCCCTGCAGAGACAGAAATTAAAGGGGATGCTCGTGAACCAATGCTGTCTGAAGCTGCCAATTTCCAATAGCTCTGCTGTTGATCAAGTCATAAATCTAAAGAATTTGGCTGATGGGACTGAGAAGGAGAAATTGCAGAATATTTTGCATTTTGAAACCTGGTAAAGTAGCAGAAAAATGAGGGATGGGAAGGAAGGAGGGAAAGAATATTCACTCATAATAAAGCATCTCCTTCCAGTTCACCCAGATGCAGAAACCACTTCTTACCCGGCTAATTGACCAAATGATTATCAGGACAGGCAATGCAGTGAACGGAATTTCTTTGGCCAGTAAGAATCCAGACACATGCCATACCCTGATGCGAGAGGAGAGGTTCCACAGCCAAACTCTGCACACTGGAGTGGAGCAAAATTGGAGGGATAAACTGTATTATTGCATTCATGGGAACACAGCTAAAATCCCAGCTTGTGCTCTGTCTGTGGTTCACAGTGCAGCTGTGCATGTGCTCCATTTCAAGGAAAAGCCATGTATTTTCTCACAGTTATTTATTATCCAGGTGCCATTTGTATCTTCTTTCCTCAGATGTTTAATACATTCCCTGCCAGCACAACATCTCCAAAAGACAGATAGCTACTCCTCTCCCAGTTCCTCGAAAACAAGACAGAGCTCAGTGTACCAAAAGGTCAGGGTGAACTCTGGAAAAGCCACTCCAACCAACCAGGATGCTCTTGAAGAAGATCCAGTGAAAGGGGTTAGCATAAAACTCAAAACAGCACAGCAGGCTAGAAATTTGGCCCCAAAATTTCACACTCAAAGCAATACCAGGAAGGCATCTAAAACCATAATTAGACACAAGTGGCCAAGAAGTAAATCCACAGGAGCGGCTGAGGCTCATCTCTGCTGATGCTCAGGCTGCCTCCCTGGATAGCTCATTATGGACTGAAGTGCCTGTGTTTTAGGCACCCAAATTCAAATATTTTCCCCTTACGCTCATGCAATTGCGCTTTTTAAAGTGTGCGTAAGATTCACTTTTGTGTAATTTTTAAATGTTTTTGAAGTCCATGACTGAGCAGAAGAAAATCATTAGAATGATGCTGTACAAACCCTGCTTCCAGCTCCGGTACAAGCACTTGGCTTTTCCTCTCTTGCTCGACTGCATGATCTGACCCTTTGGTTTTCCCATCTCTGTCAACTGCCTTCCTGCTTTTGCTGCCTCAAGTGTGATATATTAAGAGTCATAACACTTTCCTAGAACAGAGCAGTGACTAATCCAGCTCCAGTGCTGTGGGATGGGTCAGCTGAGAATTATTACCCGCTTAGGTCTCTCCCTTCTCTGCTGGGAGCAGCAAGAAGCAGGACTTGCTCCAGCAGTCTGATTTCACTGGATGTCTCCAAGCCTGGGGCACAGTCACTGAGGCCACCACAGCCAGGGAAGAGAGGAGCTCTGCCAAGCTCTGGGCAAAAAGCAAATCCTAAACATTTTTTTTCCCCCTCTCCTCTCCTCTCCTCTCTCTCTCTAGCAAACGAGCTGTCTCAGAGCACCAGCTACTGCACGACAAGGGCAAGTCGATCCAAGACTTACGAAGAAGAATTTTCCTTCAAACTTTAATTGAAGGCGTCAACACTGCGGAGATCCGGGCCACGTCGGAGGTGTCACCCAACCCTAAACCTGCCACCAACACGAAGAACTACCCTGTCCGGTTTGGCAGCGAAGACGAGGGCAGATACCTCACTCAGGAGACAAACAAATCACAGACCTACAAGGAGCAACCCCTGAAGGTGTCGGGGAAGAAAAAGAAAGCGAAGCCTGGGAAACGTAAGGAGCAAGAGAAGAAAAAGAGGCGAACTCGCTCAGCTTGGCTAAATCCTGACATGTATGGAGACACCGTGACCGAGAGCCCACTCTTGGACATCTCTGTTACTACACAGAATCACACTTTAAGGTAATTCTGCTACATTGTTTTGGGGAGCACACGCTGTATGTACTGCAATTGTTACCCCTTGGCTCTCGAGGCCAAGGCCTCACTCAGACTTGGAGTAGCAGCAGAGCTCTATACTCATGACTTTTCAAGCAAAGTCTCAAGGTGCTTTCTGCAGGTAAGTGCCCCTTCCACTTTGCACTGGGGACAAAGCCTTTCTTTTTCTATGACCCCCAAGTTATTTCTGCTAAAAGTAATCACATCACAGCCACTAGAATTTCCTTTCCTGCTTTAGCTGTAGTGTATCTCACATCGTATCTTGGGCCCACACTTGGGCCTCAGCAGATTGAAAGCTTTGACTTTTATTTAAGGCTTTGCATCTATAAAATGGCAAACTTTTCTTTCCTCCCTCTCAACACCTCCCCTTTTTGGCAACTTTCCTACCCTTACTTTACAGTTTTTCACTTCAGTGTTTAACCTTAGGGGAGAACATGGAAAATTTCTCTCTCAGTAATATTTGCAAACAGTGCAGACCAGCCTTTCACCATGAAATTTCCCCTGCCATTAGGACTTTTTCATTCAGCTCATCCTTTTGCCAGCTCATGAAACAATTCCATTGCTGCTTCAAAATGTTTAGCGGTGCTCTTGGAGGCCGACATGCTTCCCTCGTGCATGACAGTGAAGGGTTTTTAGGGCCTGACACCAGCTCAGGCGTCCCAAGTGGCTCATCCACTTGCAGTCATCTCAGCTTGGGTGGGAGTCAAAGACAAAGCCAAGGACTCCACTCCTCACTTCTGCTGGAATGTTTGCATTTTCACCAGCAAAACCCCCACCCTTTTCTCTCCTCCTCCTCCCCTTCACCTTGGCAGAACAGAGACATAAGAGCACCGCCACTTCCTCGCAGTAGACCCCTTGGAAACAGACACCAGCTGTGGGATTTACTAAAATCCAGTCTGGGGTTGAGCTTTAGAGGCCCCAGTTTGCAATGTGCTCCATCGCCTCAACTCCTGGTGACATCTACAGGAGTTACCAGCACCTGGGGCTGGGTGCTCAGACCATAAACCAGGGTGTCCCAGACCCCAAACCAGGCTGTCCCAGACCCTAAATCAGGCTGTCCCAGACCCCAAACCAGGCTGTCCCAGACCATAACTGATTTGGCATGGCTGTAGCAGGTAGGAGTGAAGTGAGAGGGACTGGTTTGTCTCAGCACCTCAGGAAAGGCATCCTTCAGGATTCTGCTCAGGAGGCACCTGATGTTTCAACAGATGCCAAGGAGCTGTGGTGGCCAGTAAATAACACCTGTCTTGAGCACGAAGAAATCTAGAATGTAGGGAAAAAACATCCAAGGGCATTTCAACTGTTATTTTTTTTTCTTGCTGTGCTGTCTTTGGTGTGTAAGTAATGGCATATATAAAAGGGCTACAGGTACAACAGCCCTGTTGATTTTCCCAGATCAGCCTTTCTGCCTGAAGTGTGGCTGGGTGGCTGAAGGCTCTCAGCTTTACTGTGGAGTCCTGTGTCCAAGTGCAGCATTTCTCTCAGACTCCTGAAAAGAACTTTAGATATTTAATTGGAGATGATTAAACAAAGAGAATCCATTTTAAAAAGGAAAATGGAATTCCTCCTTCACCAGCATAGAGAACACGTGGATTTAGCCCTAAGAAACTTCTAGTACAAGAGTTATTAGTTATCCCAGAAGGCTGGCAAAAAATACAAACTTCAAGGGTGATCTTCCCTCTATCTCTGTGCTTCTTTTCTGCTCGACACCCCAGATTAAAATCTTCATGTCATTTCTCTCTGCTCAATCTTGAAAACAAAATTTTGAGTTTATGTCACAACAAAATGGACAAAAATAATGTCATCTCTGGATCTTCTGACCTACTGCAAGAAGTACCTCAGGACAAAAGCTGATCTTGCAAAACCTGGGACCAAATCACAGAACGCAGCTTGTAAATTATCCTTAGTACAGAGCACATTGCCCAGATGTCACTCAGCTTAAAATTTAAAACAAAGCTTTAAAACAAAGCCTGAAATCTTGGCCAAATCAAAAATGTCATGCTGTTAGAAACAGGCCTGAGTTGTGCAGTCCCACACACACACACAGCCATGCTGTATTAATTATGTGCCAATCTTATCCCAGTTGGAATATATCCTGAAATGGACCCTAATATTATTGCTAGCTAATTATTAAGGAGCTTCATGCTAGCATTTCCATTCCAGGCACTTAAAAATTGTTTCTCATCGACATTCCAGCTATATTCCCACTTCAATTCGATTACCCTTACCTATTTTCCTAAAGAAAAAAATTCTTTGGAATGAGTAAACTCCCTAGTGTTCAATGCAGGCTCCTTTTCAATGTGCACATCAAAAAAACTCAGTCCAGCAGGGGAGAGAATCCCACTCCATCCTAGAGCTCCCCATTCCACCCAGTCGGTGTTTCTCAGGGAACCACTGAAAAAATGTGCTGTTCACAGGGACAGAAGGGAAAAACCACTCAAGCCTTCAGCGTTTCCTGCAGCACCTCTGGGCACATTGATGCTGCAGACACTGACAGGGTGGGAGCAGGCTCTGCTTTGCTCTCATGGGGAGACAACTCACACCAGACTGCAGGACCCTGAGATCCCAGACCTCAGGACTGGGTGCAGCTGGTCACTTCAGCTGGATGCAAGAGGAGCTGGAGGATAACGGGACAGGGTGGTTGTTTTCTTTCAGGACCAAGATCTCCAGCTCCCGGAGGGAAAGTTTCAGGATTAGCGCCTTTGCACTCAGTCAAGCACTTGAAGAGTTGCTCTCCAGGCTCTGTTCACTCCAAGCCCTGAGCAGCCTTTGCACCACAGCCCCTTGTCCAGGGGGTGCTCTCTCAGGGGGAAAAAGACATCAGATAAGCCCTGTGATAGTTTTTTAATCAGAACACGGCAGCACAGCCCAGCGCTTAACACAGCATCGCAACAGCGCTAACAAGGACTTCCTTTTCCGTATCTTCAAAACTAATTTCGCTTTTCTCCACCTGTATTTTTCTCTTTTCCAGCACTTGGCGTATTTGCCATAGGGTGCTACAATTCTTCCGCCTGCAGCACTCAGGAATCTTCTCGCATCAGGCTCTAAATAAAACTAAAGCCCCTTTCCATCCCTCTGAGGGCACAGTGGCCCCAGTGTGTGATAACCTGCAGGTTATCACATTGCCAGAGGAATTGAATTGACAGAAACATAACAGAGGTCTTGAACAGATATTTAAAACCGTGACATGGTTACACAGGCCCAGTTATTGCGAACGGTTACTATCAAGGCAAGCATGTTGCAGTCTGTGGCACTCTTGCTGTTGATTTTATGTGCACATATTTGAAGTGAAAATTAATTAATTTTTCTATATTTTCTGTCTTTTTTTT
>VZRN01003050.1:79737-91367 GCA_013397935.1 Dasyornis broadbenti | reverse complement strand
TTTTGGCTAAGGCTAAGACAATTATTATTGTCACATTTACCATAATTTATTTTGTTGACTGGTGTATTTATTTTGTGAACGTATCTTGGTGCTGCTGACTTTCTATATTTTTTTGTAACATAATGCACTTTAGATATACATATTGAGTACATTGATAACTGACATAAAATATTCCTGTTTTGTGGTTGATTTCAATGAATGCCTACATACAATTGTTCAAACTGATTTTCCTTTGTGCATGTATAATAGCAGTATTTTAAAATTTGTAAAGAATGTCTAATAAAATATAATCTAATTAAATCATGACTCAGGGGGAAAAATGTGTTCTTTAGGATTTCCAAGAGCAGAAACACTGGGTTTTTTTGGGTTTTTTTATTTACTACATTTGAAAACCATTTTCAATTTAATGTGTTTACATTGGTCTAAACTCCCACATTTTCACATTAGCTTTTACTTAAAAATCACTCAGGACATATTTCGTTCCAGCTCTCTATTTCGAGTCAGCTCCGCTGCTGAACAACCTGGGGGTAAAAAAGTCACCGAGCTCAGACCCCGCTGCAGGGGAAGCAGCTCCCAAGGGCTCTGATTCCAGAATTCTCGGCACTAATCCTGCTTCTGCCTCATTCCATAGATGAGACCAGCTAAGAGAGAGACCTCCTGCAATACCTCATGTAAAAACACGAGAAAAAAAAATTATGATCTGTCCCTTTTTCTTGCTTCTTCTCCCTTCCGCATGCAAATCACAGCAGCTGCTGTGGGGGCAACCTGAATGAAAGGGGATTGTTTCACTGAGATAGCTGAACTTTGCAAAATCCAACTGAATTTCCTCTGTCTCACTCCCTTAACACCAACAACATCAGCAAAATGCAAGCATGGAAAAATAAATTACAAATCCTGGGAATTTTTAGATAGTTCTTGTAATTGTTGCCCTATTCTGTAGTTGCCAAACTTCTCTTTTTTACTCTTCTTTCCTTTTTTCTGAGTGCCATCTTTTTCCCTTGCCAAAGTACAGCCATCATGTAATATAAACCAGATGTATTTCTGCTCCCTACCCGATCTTGCAGAAAACTACCTCCAGGAAAGTACTAAAAAGCAGGAAAACTTGAGAAAAAATGGCCCATCCTTCCCAATCTGCTTCTCTGAAGTGTGAAATTCAACGCTTCATTATGTCCAGTTAATTACAGCAGCCACAAAGCACGTGCATGCTGTTTCCTTCTCAGATGAAAAATATTGCACATGATGAAGCACAGCACTAAGGAAAAAAGGCATGGTTTCTGCACATTTTCAACTTGGCTTCCTTGCACATCCTGCCTATTTATAGTATCCAGCTAATGCTTGGATTTATACAACTGGAGTTGACTGCAGTATATTCAGGAGACAATTTTGTGTCTCAGGATTACCAGCATATCCCAGCTGGAGCTAAAACTGAAAGCTCTGGTGGGCAGAGGCAATTTATCTTCATCAGAAAGGATGAGCCTTGGCAGCCAGAGGCCCAAAGTGCATAAACCAAACCAAACACCCGAACGCTTAACCCTGGCTCCGCACAGCTGGCCTTCTCAGAAGAGGAAAACTGATTTTGAAGTGTCTCTGGTCTCCCCTGTAACCTTCCACCGTCCTTTAAGGACTTGTCATTCTCTTCCTAGTTTCTGTAAGTAAAATCTGAGACTGTAGAGTGTTTAAACAGAAATCCTATTTTTCTGAAAGACCTTTGCACAGGCCTTACAAAAGCTCTCCGTGGATCCTGTGCTTCGCAGGCTCTGGTTTGAAAGTCGCTGCTGCAGCCTCCACGAAGTTGAATGCAAGTTTTTTTGAGCTCTCAGCTTTGCAGGAGAATAAATCCAGAAGATTCCCCATTTCTGAGACAAACTAGAGTGAGCAGCTTTGCCTTTCTTGTGGTGGGGGAAAAAATCTCCCAGAGATTTCAGTTTCTCACAGTTCAACCCTAAAGGTTTTCTCTAAAGACCCTGCAGGAGCTGTGGGGGAAAGCTTCCTTTGCCTCCATCTCTGAGTACGAACCTGCTCAGATGGCAGGGTCTGCACTCCTGCAGGGTGTGGGATGTGCACAGGAAATCCACTCATGCCCAGGAGCCGAGCCATAAGGAAGGCTTTTGCTGATAAAGGAGATTTCATCAAATCACTGTGATTTTTCAGAGGGTTACAACACGCTCAAATGTTCTTCAAGGTGATAAAAGAGCACTCACAATGCAGAGGATGCACTTCCAAATTTCCATTTTTTTCCCTCTGTGAGCCACAGAGGTGCTAGGGCTTCTCAGAAGAAATTCCAAAGGCTTTTTAATGTGGGTGATACAATTGGTTTTTCTTGGTTTATGTTTAAAAATGGCATTGACCATTTCGGCTGAAATCTTCTGAAAGGCAGTTTACAGGGTTTCAGCCTGAGAGGTCAAATACGAGTCAGAATCACAAAGAAATGAGGCCACAGCATCACACCAGGAGACAGCAGCCTCAGGAGTGCCCTGAGCAGCTCTCCTGCCTCCCAGATCCAACCAGCAGAGTCAGGAACGTCGTTCCTGCCGCCCCAGACCTCCGAGGGGAGCACGGCCTTGGCACCCGCGGCCGCTCTGGTTTCACAGCAGCCACCGTGTTTACTACAGAGCTTACAAGTGGTTAAGAGACATCAAATGATGACAGCTCTTCCCAGCAGCTCCCCTGAGCTGGACCTCCATCACAGACCTTCCCAGGCTCCGTGTGCTTGGCACGGGGAGCTCGCCAACGCTGGAGCTCCACTCGCAGAGCTCGTTCCGTGGCCCTTTGTAAATACAGGCATTCATCTGCCCCCCGAGACACGCGAAAAACCACCAGAGCAGTCTGTGCCCGTCCTCTGGAATGGCTCTGTGCTCTCGAGGAAGGGATTTCAGGCACAGGAGCTGCTTGGCTTGCTTTGAAGCGTTCCCCAGCCCAACCTGTGGACAGCACTAGCCCAACACAATGCAGCCACAGTGCCTGTTCACTTGTGAGTAAGTGCCCTTGATCTGCTGAGCCACCACAGAGAATTTGGCTTTCTTGCAGTAATTCAGAAAGCAGGGCAATTCTGGCTGTATTTAGTTACAGTCTTTGAGAGTTTGAAACGTTGCTATTTGGTCACAATTTACTGCAGAGAAAAAAGTGCTATAATAGCTTCCACACAGTCGGAGGGGCTTTATTTATTTACAAAAGAGATGCTACTAGAGGAAGCACAAGCTACCTTTAAAGCACCACAGCATGGCACCTCCCAAAATAAAATGGGATCCATCAGCATGAGGGCTCAGGTCATGTGAGCAACAAAGTCACTATAAAGTACATTTTGTGCTCTACTGAAACCACCACCAGTTTCTGCTGACAGCTTCAAGAACAAAGCAGGGAAAGAGGCACACGCATTCATCCCCAGTTTTAATGGGTAAAGCACTGGGGCTCCTTGGCAAAGTCATTGCATTTCTTTATCCCAGTTATTATTCAGAATGGAGTCAGATTTGCCCACTTTTCTGAAGGTTTGTGAGCTGTGTGGAGAGCTTGGGGCAGAAATGCAAAGCATTGTTGAGTCGCCTGTCCTCCTCCCCCTCACTGCATTTCTTGGTTTTGGTGCTGGTGATTTTGGTTTGGTTTGATTGGTTTTGGTTTGGTTTGGTTTGATTTGGTTGGTTGGTTTTGGTGGTGGTGGTTTTGGTTTTGTTTGGTTTGGTTTTGGTTTGGTTTACTTTGCTTTGCTTTGCTTTGCTTTGCTTTGCTTTTGTGGGGTTTTAACCCAAGGTTGCTTATCCCAATTTTTTAACCAGGCTCTGAAAGCAGGCAGTAAGAGGTAGATTCCACATTCACCCAGATAAAGGTGACCACTCCTGAAGACATTTTCTCCTGGCCCATCCACCCCTCAGGATGCCCCTCTGGACACTGACTTCAGTGGAAGTTATGCACACAGCTTCCCACACAGTTCTCCGAATGCATACCCCCTCGAGTCCACTCTTTTAATTGGTTTCCTGGACTGTTCTCCTCACAAATAATTTTTTCCTGCAGTTCATGCTAACTAATTTGCTGTGGAAAATGTCTATGATCTAACCCTCTCCATGCCTTTCTTTCCAGACGAGTCAGTGATCCAACAGAGTGGTTTGCAATGCAGATGCCATGGACCATCCTTCTCCAAGAGCCGGATTCTGCTCTCTGACAGGGCAGGTGAGCATCCTCTGCACATTAATGGGCTCACTGTGCTCAAGTAACATCCTTTGACTTCATGGAGCATGGTTAAAGCCACTCTGCACAGTGTGGACCAAGTTCTCTTCAGAAAAGCTCCTGCAAATTTGAAGGGATTATTTTTTTCTTTCTCCAGTGGAACTCCCAGGAAAGCCCTACATATTCACTAAGGAAAATCCTTGCTTTTATATTGAAACCACCTTTCTTGCCATGGCTGTGCATGTACAAGCGTGTTAGAGGCAGGAGGGAGTCGTTGTTGGAAACACATTTTACAAGAGCTGGGTCACTCAAGCACAAAACCAGGGCACAACAAAAGGCAAAAGAACCCCGCCTCGTCACCTGAGTTTTCTGGTGTGCATCCATTTTCCCATTTTGTCACCGCACTGGAGGAGTGAAGAAGACCTACCCTGACCCAGCTCAAGTCTCCACACTGTTAGACACTTCACCTGTTTTCATAAACCTGTTCCTGCCCTCTTTCACCCTCCAGGAGCTGAAAGGACATGGAAACACACAAGCACTGAGTGCAGCTAAACTCAAACCCAAACATGACCAAATCTTTGCCCCGTAAGAAAAGTGTCTGTCTAACATTTTTAATGTTACACTGATTTTTAATTTTATTTTTGCATTGTACTTACTCTTACATCAGGACTCCACAGGGCTAAGCAGATCCAGAACTCTCAGCTTTGCCTACTTTTAGAGGCTCATTACCGGCACAAGAATGGAAACTTTAAATAAATATATCACAATCACTGTGACTGCCTTTGAGTAAGCCAGTGGTTCAGGTCTGCAAGCAGAGCAGCCCTTAGTGGGAAATGAGAGCTGCCCCCGGCTCCTCTCATCCAGGCCAGGGATCACAGGGCTGGTGCCCCATCCACAGGAGAGCTGGGGGCTTTAGTAGCCAATTCCTCAGCCAGTCTCCTTTTGGAATTCTGAGACAAAACAGAGAAGATTTAGGGCTTTGCTGTACCCACTTTAAAATGTCTACAGCTTCCAATGCCAGCAGGCAAGAAGTGTCTGTAAATAGATTCTTTTCCTTTCTACCTTTTGCATTGCTCCGGTTCCTGTTCCAGTAATAACCAAGGGAGATTTACCAGGAAAGCACATAGGCTTAATACATTTTTTTTGTAAGACAAAATGGGCTAATCATGCTTTTGGGGATGACGATGAGTCCTCTTCTTGCTGTGTAGTGATGACATTCAACTCGCACACACGAAATCACCGGAGATGAAGGACAAGGCTCCTCGTAACTCCCCAAGGATCCTGAGAAATGCACTTGGGGCTGGCAGGCTTGCTGCACAGCCTCAGGCAGTTCCAGTCTAATACACCCGTGTGGATCCCACATCGGTCCTTATCCACAAATAAGCAGGGATTGCGCGATCTCCTGGACCACGGAAGGGTTTCTCACATGCACAAGAAGGCTTGAAAGCCCTGATCGTAGGGAGGTTCTGGTGTTGGCTGAAGACAGAACCTGCCGGTCACATGCAGCAAAACCACGACAATGCACAGACTCTGCACAGAAGGGGAGAAGAAATAGGGAAGAGCAGGGGCAGAGCCACCAGCAGAGGCTGGGAAGGTGTGTGGGCTCCTCTCCTGGGGCAGCCAGGCAGCACAGGACGGAGATACTGACAGGCAGGACACACGGTTCCAAGTGATTGCTGGGAGGAACTGGCATTGGTATAAAAACTTGACAAAAGTTTTGGGATTTTTGAGTGTGAGAGATACAGAGAAGCTGTTCTTTTAAAGGCCTCTTCTCGAGCAGCCTAACTGTTGTGCAATGGCTACAGGAAGTTCCCTACAGGACAGGGTAGATTTGTTTTTATCTGAAACACCAGATCATGAAATGAGATACAGAAAATGATATTCACATTAATGAAATGCAGCTGACATCCACTGATTTTTAATTTTGTTTTTGCATTGTACTTACTCTTACATCAGGACTCCACAGGGCTAAGCAGATCCAGAACTCTCAGCTTTGCTCACTTTTAGAGGCTCATTACTGGCATAAGAACGGAAACTTTAAATAAATATATCACAATCACTATGACTGCATTTGAGTTACTCAGATAATGATAAGATGACATGGGGCGAATACTTGGAGTTAAGAGCAGCTCTAGCAACAGATGATTCGTCACTTATATTTAATCCATTTAAGAGACGTTTTTATCAGACAAAGATCAACCCACTGGGACCATTAATAGTTGCACTTACAAAAAAAGCCAGCAGCCAGAGACCAAAAGAGACAGGCATAGCAGTCTTAGGGTCAAAAATCACCAGTAAATTTAGAACACACTCACATGAACATTTTGCTGTGCGTGTTCTTATTCAAACAGCATTGTAGTAAGAGCACATGCACGCCTAATGGGAACCATGCCCGAGGATCTAATGAAAATCCTCAGAACAAAAGATCCCAGGAGAATGCCTGGCTCATCCCAGGTGATTTCAGCACAGGAAGAGGAAAGGGAGCACCGTGGCAAGGTGCCTGAAAGAGCAGTGCAGGCTGTGGTCTGGTCTGTCAGAGCCTCGGTGGGATCGGATGGGGCAATCCTCAGTGGAATACACAGCGGCTGTTGGGTGCCGAGACAGGAGTGCTGCTCTGGGTGCCGAGACAGGAGTGCTGCTCTGGGTGCACAGACAGGAGTGCTGCTCTGGCTGCACAGACAGGAGTGCTGCTCTGGGTGCACTGTGGACACCCTGCAGAGCTTCTGCTGATGTTAGCAGGAGCTATTCCCAGCCCCGGGCACTGCGGGATGTGCTCACCCCGCATCGGCTGCCTCTGCAGCAGGGGGAGGCTCACAGAGTCACAGAACCACAGAATCCCAGGTTCACGGAATCACAGAATCCCAGAACAACAGGATTGATTACAGAGTCCCAGAATCACAGGACTGATTACAGAGTCCCAGAATCATCGCAGAGTCACAGAATCACCACAGAAACCCAGAAACACAGAACCACAGAAGCAGAGAATCACAGAAGCACAGATCTGTGAAATCACGGAACCACAGAATCATGGAATCACAGAACCACAGAACCCCAGATTCATGGAATCACAGAATCCCAGAATCACAGGATTGATTACAGAATCCCAGAATCCCAGGATTGCCACAGAAACCCAGAATTATCACAGAAATCCAGAATCCCAGAATCATCATGGAAACCCAGAATCACAGAACTACAGAATCCCAGAACCACAGAATCAGAGAATCACAGATTCATGGAACCACAGAACCTCACAATCCCAGAATGACAGAATATCCTGAGCTGGAAGGCACCCACAAGGTTCACAGAGTCCAACTCCTGGCCCTGCACAGCACCATCCCCAGGAGTCCCACCCTGTGCCTGAGAACGTTGTCCGAACGCTCCTTGAGCTCTGTCGGGCTCAGTGCTGTCACCATTTTCCTGGGGAAGCTTGTCTCAGGGCAGGCTGGAAGAAAATGTCAGTAGTTAGCCCAGAAAGCAGAGGCTGATCTCCCACTGGATTCCTGGGACTCATCCCTCATTTCACCAATATTTACCCTTCCACCACCGGACAGGGCTATCAAGAATGAAGAAGGTCCCAGCAGATGAGACACATGAGCTGTGTCCAAGCAAAAGCGGACACTGCAGGCATTTCCAACATGGGGGAATTTATGTGCCAATTTCCCCAGATATAGTAGACTATACATTCATTTGTGAGGATTTTCCTTAACACCCAGAATTCTGCTTTTTGATATTGTTGGGGGGCTTGGGCAGGCAGGGCAAGGGAGGCTCTAGGGCAGTATTCAAGGGGTCTTAGACAATGCCAGCCTTCTACTGGGTTCACTGTTGGTACTTTTGCCTCCATAAAAGATACACCCAAGGACCCCTCTGAATTTGACAGCATTTGATTAATTTTCAACCCAGTTTCTCTCCCAGTCTGTGGTGATCTGTCTGTTCTTTGCCTACAGAGGTGTCTCAGTCTCAGCCTCCGATGCCCTTCCCTTTCATCGCCGTCCTCCAGAGCTGTGCCACCAGCCCTCTGCGGAGCACAGATTTATAAACTGCACATATAAGGTGAGCAGGCTTATAACTTCAGAGCTCCTGGCACAGGGTACAAAGCAAGAGCAACAAAAACACTGACATATGCAGCTGTTTCTTTAAATAAGGGAAGGCCAAGCAAGGTGACTGCTGCCAGCCAAGTCTGAATGTATAAAGAGAACCACTTCCAGAAAGAGGGCTCACAAAGTTCTTGAAAGTGGGACCACCTCAGAGATGAAGTTTGGCCCTTCCCCTCCCCCAGTCTTCCCTGACCTGCTTCAAACTTCAGCAAATTAGTTTTTCCAAGCCTCTCATTCCCCTCCCTCCCTCCCTCCCTCCCTCCCCTTGAGCAGTCTGATTTTTTTTCTATGTGAGCATTTTGGCAGATCTGAGAACAGTTTTACTCATTCATTTAATAGTCACAAATAATGGTTCTGTTTCACCAGTTAATTATTTCGCCAGTCTCACAGATGCATGCCTTTCCTTCATGATCAGAGGGGAGGAATCCAGTGCCCACACAAGCAACAATAACAATCTGATGCGTTCTGATTTCTTCCCTTCAACACATTTTGCTCTGTGGATGTTTAAAAGAAAAGAAAAAAAGAAAAAAAAGAAAAAAAGAAAAGGAAAAAGGGAAAAAAATAGGCCAGTTTTTTTGAGGGACACAGCATGAAGGACATAAATGAAGAGAACCACTGGAGGTCACTGTGACAGAAAAGGAGAATGAGTCAGATGAAAGCAGGACCTTCAATGCACCAGCCAGTTTGAGGAGGTGGTGGTGGCAGCAGGGCTGAAAGGGCGAGAGAACAGACTCCATCTCCAGTCTGGCTTTACTGGAACTTGGAGCCACTGGCTGCTGAAGCACGGCAGGAGATGAGGCTTGTGCCCACATCAAAAGCTTGACTCCTGCCCAGGTTTGCCTCCAAAAAATGTCAAACTTTTATCTCCTCTATGTGTTCATCATCTTCAGTCTGACTGTGAGGTGTCCTGCCCTGCTCAGGGTCTCCCAGTTCCATGCCCTGATGAACAGGAATTTTTGTAAAAGACAAAGTCACGTTGTATCTTACGTGTACAATACCAATCTGCTTTCAGAAATGCTGTTTTCCCCAGCACTGAGGGAACTTTCAGCGAAGACCTTGCCTCTTCCCCAGCTGGCAGAGAAGTCCCAGCGCTGTATGCAGCACATGGGACTCGTTCCTGAAAGGAGAATCACACTTTGGTTACAGCGCCGTCCGCTCCCCAGCCCATTTCCAAGAACTGCATGGCTTGAAATCCTCCCTCGCTTTATTAAAGTGTGTGTAGGAGGGAGGAAAGGAAGCGCTGTGGGGGCAAGGGGGACAAGCAAGAAACATCACACCTTTCAAATGTAGGGGGTCATTTTCTGCTTTTTTCCACCCTTTCCCCAGCCAGCTGTTAAATCCCACGTTTCTCCAGCCATGCCTGCTGCCTCTGCGGCAGAGGAATGCGCAGCAATCATCACTCGCAATGGCTGAAATCACTTGGCAGGACCCGCAGGAGAAGAGGTTTGCAAGTTCATTTGGAATAAGAGCCCAAAAACCTATATAAGTTGCTTTTTTATTTCCCTTTAGAAGTCCCCTCTCTTTACCCTGCAGCTTCTTTCCCACCCGAGAGTCCCTCTCAGAACAGTTTTTGACGTGCCCTTAATCCACCCTGTTGCCCTCCACAAGTTTCTGGTGACTTCTTACTTAGCTCAGAAAAGAAGAAGAAAAGTGAAATGTCTGCTATCGAAGAAAAGAACGAAAATTAAGTTTCAAATGCTGCATCTTGCCCGCAATGTCCCTTTGAGGCAGCTTTCCTTTCTGCCTTGTTTTTTGGGTCTGTCTGCGTGTATTTTTGACTAATAACTATGCATACATGCACATGCACGTACGAGTGTGTGTGGGAGTGAGAGCCAGGGAGCACATAAAGGGTATTTGGGGATTCTTTGGTTTTGGGCTCTCACACACAGTTGGGGAAGGCGAGTTATAAACATATAGGTAGATCCAAGAATGAATACTTTAATATTTGCAGATCCTGCTGGCTGCCAAGTGCTAGCATTTCAGGGATGCATATTCACATGCAGCTGGCGACACGCGTTGGAAGGGACCCAGCGTTTTGCCCGTGGGGTTCCAGATTTGGAATACCTCAGCAGACCCACATGTGGATGGTAACACAAAGCAGGGAATGTTTTCTCTTCTTCTCCACACTCATTAACTAATAAGCAAGCAGTTTGCTGAGAACAGGAGGATGGAAATACGTCCTTTACTAGAAATCCTTCCCAGGGCCTCTAAGTCAACCTGCTACCTCCCCAGACTGGAGAAAGACACCAAAGCTTATTAGACTCCATAAAAACCAACCCATAGTCATCCCCCTTTGGGATGCCTCACCTTCAGGATACTTTCTAGGCATCTGTGCTAAATGGTTCTTTGCAGCTGGGCTTTTTATTTGATTTCAGTTTCTTAGGGCCACCTCCCCGCTCCAACATTCCCCAGCTTGTTTACAGCCAGGCTCACCAGTGAGCCGGGTGCCAGTTTCATTTAATTTGTTTTTCCAGTGGCAGCAACAATCTGCGTGGAAAGCATAAACAGAGGGAAAGAATCTGGAATCAGCAAATGGTGTGCACAGCTGCACACCATAATTCCTGCTAGTGAAAGTTTTAATTCCGCTCATCAGAAGAAGAGCAGAAGAGTTGGAGGCAAAGAAGAGGTGGAGTAGTGGAAGAAATATAGCAAGAGGAAATAGTAAAATCCAAGGCAGCTGGAGAATCTTGGAGTCATTATAATTAAGGCCCAACAGGTTACAATTTCTCCAAAAGAAGTCAAAGCCAGAAAGCAGCCAACAGGTCTTCAGGAGGAATTGCTCAAAGATGTGATTCTAAAATATATAGCAGGAGAAACAGGAAAATGTGTTCGTTTCTCTTGCAGGTAAGAACATTTCACCAAGACACAAAAAGCGAGGGGGGAAAGTAGTAAGAGAAAGAAAACCGCATCAATTAAAAAAAAAAAAAAGTAAGTAAGTAAATTTTTAGAGGTTAAGAAGCATTACTATTGAAGGTGAAGCAACTGAAATGACATTTCAAACTCTTTAATAAGAATGCAAGGAGACAGCAAAGTTGAAAACCATGGCAAAAAGAAAATGAAGATATAGCAACGACAAGAAAACTTACCCAGCATGTGCCCCTAGAAGGCACCACAGATCAGCTACCATTGCTAGAGAAGCAAGTGAACAGGCTGGATTGCTAATATCTGTATTTTGGAGTAATTAGGAGAAGGAAGGAGAGGGAGGGAGAGAGGGAGGGAAGGGAGGGAAGGGAGGGAAAAAGCGCGGCCGAGCTCCGCCGCTCCTCGGGGACGTTCGCGACTTCGCCGTCCGAGTTCGCAGCCGGGCCCGGCCCCTTCCCGCTGCGGATTCCCGGGATTTGCCCCTTCCCAGCCTCTTCCCGCTGCGGATTCCCGGGA
>VZRN01003050.1:51961-79546 GCA_013397935.1 Dasyornis broadbenti | reverse complement strand
AAGGAAGGAAGGAAGGAAGGAAGGAAGGAAGGAAGGAAGGAAGGAAGGAAGGAAGGAAGGAAGGACATTGTCAATAACCATTTCAGCCTGTAATTAGAACAAAACTGCAAATACTCAGAAAAGCCATTAGCACAGAGCAAGGTGATCTCTGAGTGAAATCTCAAAACCTGTGATTGTTGAATTTGTTCATGAACTGACATTTATGCTGACAGCCCTCACAATTTTCTTTTCATCCACCATCACTCATGCTTGAAGACACACAACTGATTGGAGACTTTACCCTTTCAGCAGTGGCTGGAATTCCTATCAGTGCATTTAAAAGAGAAAGTGATAACATACGTATGTACAAATTCCTGAGTATCAGATGGGCAAACAGAACTCTTAAAAACAAATATAAAAATTGAGACTTTTCAAGGAAACAATATGATTTTATTATTATTATCCTGAAGTTTAAAAGAGCTACAGATGAAGTGAACACAGACAGAACTCTATCTGAGTTTTAGCAAAGATTTCAAGGTATTGCTATTAATTTTTACTCATTTATTTGAAAATTGACCCCAACTTCTAAACTGGAAATTGGCCAAAAGACCATAAACAAAAAGGCAATAACAAGGACTGCATTTTTGTCACAGCTGTCATGTGAATCATGGATTTTCGTGTGCTTTCAAAGTATCCGTGACTTTTGATATTTGGGGATTTTGCATGTGGGCTGGTAAACGTGATGGTTAAAGAGCTGAACCAATTTCTCTGAAAACCCTGAGTTCTGCCAAGTTAAACCCTGGGCCGCACGGGAGGCTAATGGAGAGCAGGAGCTCAGCAACAACACTGTGGTTACACAAAGGATCAGAGCAGTGAATTCTCACTGAGAGCTTTAATTCCTCCAGGGATAGAGAGATTTCTCTTTCCCCACAACGTTGGGAAGGTTGGATTCGCAAGGGCCGGCTCTGGCGAAACAACGAGTGAAGCTAAATGGCTTCTCACAGCAAAACACAGCAGATTAATTGCTTGGGGGAGGGAGGCGGGGGAGAAAAAGAAAGAAGAAAGAAAAGGGGAAAAAAAAAAAAGATGTGTTATTTATAACAACAAAAAAAAGGCACTTCTTCACCTGCGTGCCTCCATCTGTCACAACTCTCTCGTGACACTTCCGTAAAATTGTGGCAGCAGTGAGTCAGACCAAAGATCCGTCTGGCTCAGGACCCTGTCTCCAACTCTGGCCAAAAGCAGATGCCCAGGGAAAATTATAAGCAAAAGATACAGTGATACTTCCTTGGAACACTCTTCCAACTTCCAGCAATTTGCAGTTTAGGGACTTTCTGGTTTTGTGTTTAATAGCCTTAGTAGATTTTTCTGCCATGAATTTGCCCACACACTTTTTGAAGCTGTGTAATTTTTTCTTGGAGTTACTGTGGCTGAAGATTAATCAGAAAATTCAGTACTAAACAATGATACTAAATAAATATTCAGAAAGCACAGGCAAATGTGCCAAAGGAATTGCCCTTAGTCCTGTGGTGAACATTCCTTATTGAAAAAACCAAAAAAGATGGGGAGAAAGAAACCTTTCTGTTGCTCCATCGATTGCCTGGTCACACAACCGGTATGAAAAAGTGCTCGAGTGTCTCAGGATACACTCGGGCTAATTATACACCAGAACTTCTATATATACAAAATATACCAACGAGAAATAAAGATAGGAAAATAGTGTTTACAGCAAGAAAGGCTGTTAATAGCTATGACAGCATGGAGAGGGATTTCAGACAGACAGATGATGGTTTCCTGAAAAAGCAATGATCAGGCGGTTCATCCTCTTCCAGCTGCACTTGTTCAAACAGAAGATGAGTTTTGCAAAGGGCCACTGAGTTTTCTTCAGCCGGGGCACCCAAGGCTAAATCGATCCAGCCAAAAGTCCTGCTCTTCCTGCTTTGCCTTCTGCGCTCTAAACAGAATAGCAGGAGCTGGAGACTTTGGAGAACTCCCACTCTGAAAAGTCTTACCGCAGCAGTTCGTGAATTTATCATCATACTGGTTAAAGAGGCCCCGCACGTCCCTTGCCAAGCTGTCCCTTTTTGTCAGGAGTGGAGCCCTGTGCACGTTTATCTGTACAAGAACTTCTGTGGCGTTTGCTCTGACAAGCCAAGTTTGCGTCTGTTATGTTCCCCACTAGCGGACAGATCAATTCTCTGTCAAACCAGCTAGAAACAAAACAAAATTGCTCCTTTTTTCATTCTGTCTTAAGCTGACATCTTCTTTTCATAAGCACAGGTAATAAGAAGCAGCAATCCAAAAAAAAAAAAAAAAGAAGGAAACTCAAACCAACAAGCTGCAGGAAAAGCTAAGACTGCAGGGAAATCTCTTGCACAGGCTTTTAAACCCAACTGATTAAACTAATTAAAATTAAATTAAAGCAAATTAACGCAAATTAAAATTCTGCATTGTAACTTTGTTCTTGAAAATGTCAGGGCAATTCCGTGTCCTTGATTTGCACGTAGAGTCACAGACAGCATCCACGCATAGAAAGCAATGCTTGTAAGGGGAATTGTTGCAGTGACACAGCAAAACGAGGCACTTTGAGGGCACTGGATGTCATCAAAAAGCCAACCTAACACAGGCTCCTTATTGCCTTTAGCTGCAGTCAGTGTGGACACAGTACAACTCAGAAATGATGATGTGCATTGGGCCACACCAGTGGGGAGATGTCAGTTGAAGTTATTCAATTTAATATTCAAAGTCCCCTACAAATGGGGCCTTACAGCCACAGGTGATGCTGCCAGCTCTGTCTCACCTGTCCAAACTGCACTTTTCACCCCAGGCTTTGGAAAACCCTACTGCCTTGTAAATGATGTTTCCTTGGGCTCCAGATCTCCATGAGCCCGAGGCTGCAGCTGGAAACCCATCATGGAGTGGTTTTACCCAGCTCTGTCCTGTCTGTGCCCGTCAAAAATCATTAGTCAGTGTAAAGAAAGGTTGGGATGGGGGGTTTTATGCTACTTCCTGAATATATTATTTATGTTCCGATATCAACATTAGTTTTCTGTTCCATATACAAATAGTTAAGGCTTATACACAATCTTTAGTGCCTGTGTGATAAACAAAAAAAGCTGCTTCACCTTTATTTTCTTCTTTTAAGGCTGTTTCCCATTAACGTTTCTTGGGTTTGTATGGTTGTGTGGGGTTTTATTAAGAGTTCACATTTTCTATCTTATTTGATATCAATTCTTTTTAGGTTCATTCTTGGTTCTGGTATCCTTGATCACATCCCCTGTTCCTGCGTCGGCCCGAGAACACAGTGGCCCTTAGGAATTCTGCAGTGCCATCTACAGCGAGGTACCCGAACAACTGAGAGTGCAGCAGGGCTTTTCCACCGGATCTTGCTTTCCTCGCTGGTTCCAAGGCCTCTCTTGCCTCTGCACGGATCCCAGCCCAGTTTGTTCCCATGCCAGTTTCCCTGGCTCTCTGTTGTGCTGTGTTTGTGGTGACAGCACTGCGCTCCTCATTTCCAACCCTAATTTTACCCTAGATGGTTTTTCTCGTTTTTGTGGGTAGGTGTGGCAAAGCCATGCTGGTTTCTGAGGCATGGCTCTCTCCCCTCACCAGATCTCTGGCATCATCTTTCCTCCAAGAAGACCTCGAGAAAATTCCCTTGGGAGCCTGCCCGTGCTGATAATTCGCTGGCCACAGGGCGAGGTGAGACTTTCAAACCAAGCAAAGCGCTGACATCCTTCCTGAGGGAGCTGAATGTGCTGCCTCTGCAGCTTCTGCTGGCCTTGGCAGCAGGAGAGGAGGAGAGAGGAGCACACCACGGCTCAGTCCGAGAGCAAAGAGCGGTGCCTGTGTTGGCTGACCACGAGAGCAAAGCCCTTTGCTCAGCAAGGATCAAACTAAGGTTCACAGGAGTGGTGTTCTTTCCTTCGGCATCCTGAGTTGCTCCATTGAGGTAAAATTTGGAAACCCAGTGCTTGAGTGGCAGGTAAGGGGGGCTGTGGGGTTAACACTCTGGTTTTCAGCCCTGATTTTCAGGCTTTCTTTTTGTTTTAGTGAAGCTTCAGGGCACAGGGAGACACAGAGAGAAATCAGTCACACCAGCAGTTACACCATCACCAGCTGAAAATGTAAACCCACATTTGGAACAAAACCTTCTTCAGTGTCTCAACAGATTATTACCTTTAAAGGTATTACCTTTATAAAGGTATTTAATATTACCTTTTTAACACGTGTTAGAAATAAAACAGCCTTAAAAAATGAATGCTTGATGTAATGAAACCCCACTGAGGCAATTATTCCATCCTGCATATTCCTGAAAGGCTGGCAGAAGGGAACTTCATCTTTGACCATGGAGTATGGCAGCCAAAGAGGCACAGCCTGGTGCTTGCCTAGAATCTGACTGCACTGAATTAAGCTGAACACTTTTCACTGCAGCTGCCAGCAGCTGGAGTCTGCAGATCCCCACGGAATAACAAAGAGGAAAAGCAATGGAATGGAATGGGGAAAATATGAGGCTGCAAATCACAATATTCCTCCAAGCCAAAGTAAGGCATGTTTATTCCCCAGACCGGTTCTCACCTCAAATTTGATTCTGTTCTGACCAGATCTGAGAGATAATAATGAATTATGGATAATATGCGAACACAGAAAAGAGAAGGAAGTGTGGTTATCTGTCTACATGTTTCTTTACATCATAGGCTGTTTTGTACACTGGTCATGTACAAATGTTTAAACATCGGTGCATGTTCGACAATTCCAGTCAAGGAAGATTTCCTTCATTACTAAAAATAGACCTGCAGTCTGTTAAGCACTGGCACAGTCATTAAGGCGTTATGCGTATTCACTGATCAGAAAATAATTCTACCGTGCCATGCCAAAACGACATTGATATTTCTAAAATTAGCCAGGGGAGGTCAGTAATCTTTTAATAGCACTGTTAAAAATTGGCAACCTAATTAAGTTATGAATTACAAAAGGCTTGTTGAGTTGGAGCTGCTTGCTCCAGGACCAGAGAGATATATAAGGAGAGGTTCCTCATCAATTCCTTTCTGTGTAAGTAATGCCCAGGAATCCTGAGTAAGGGCTGATCCCAGCTACGTAAGCGTCTTGGGAGCTGGTTTGCTGCTTAATAGGTGATCTAAGGAAAGGATAATTGTAAGTGTGGTTTTATTTTATTTTGGTGTGTCTGTTTTGTTAATCTTGGAGGAAGAAGAAATTCAGTCATTGCTCTCGCCCGGTTTGGTGATTGATCTTTTTTTTTTTGTTCCACGGAAAGGGCAGTTGGCAAAGCACCGAGGAATTTCAGCAGGATTAGAGTATTCCTCAGTGGGGGACTGGGCCATGGCTGGAATGACCAATGTTTCCAAGGAATGCTCGGGGTCACGCCGCTGGTTCCTTGCTGGGCACCGTGGAGGCCGGTCTGGAGTTCAGCCTGGCAGTGCTGCCTTTGGGAATTGGTGTGGGAGTGGGGCAGCATGAGTTTGTCCTCACAGCGGCTTCAGCACCTGAGCCTTGATTGTCACTCAGTTTCCAGCACACACAGAGGAAACTGGACAGCGTAACAGCCCTAAAACAGGCTTTGAGGCATTTTTTTAAAAACATTAAATTACAGCTTCCTACCCCGAAACAAAGGATCCCCTTGGAGGCTCACCCCTGCAATTCACTCCAAATAAGCAGAAAGGCCACACAAGCTCCATCCTCTGCAGAGCTGTGCGACGTTTCCTTGGGCTAGGGGCTATTTTCCCATGCAGAAATGACCCCTTGGGCATTATAGCATATCCTTAGTTCATATTTACCTGATCTATTAGAGGCAAAAGCAGTTCTGACAAGAGCAGTAATTACAAGAGTGTAATGTTCATTTCTACAGAAGGCACGGTGTCTGCATGCCTGGGAAGGGCCCAAGATGCTTACAGCATTTCTATTTTCCATGCTGTGGTGAATTTGGAACATCTACACAGCTTAAGACAGAATAAATTTCACTCCAGCACAAATCTCTTGATCATTTCTCCTTCAAATGTGGGAAAACAACACTGAGAATGTGGAAAGTGTAGAGCACATCATAAATCCATGGACACAGGAACTCAGAAAGCTGCATAAGGCACATAAGGTCTGCTATAAAGGAAGCACTGTGCTTTCATATTATTTTCTGTTTAAAATCTACATGTGTGGTTTGGGACAAAGGTCTTTTAGTGTGGAAGAAAGAAGGTTCAGTGTTTTTCTTCTTCTTTTTTTTTTTTTTTTTTTTTTTTCCCTGAAGAGAGGCATGTCTCCGGAGAGACAGTGGAGAGATGTGCTCCAGCCTCTAGCACACACTGCTGTAGGAAAGGTGAAATTTTTGGAACCACAGGAAGGATTCTGGGGAGAGCTCAGCACCCAGGATATGGTCCCTGTGTGAATAACCACCAGGTGTTTAAACAAAGATGCAGGTTTGCCTTCCGGCTGTGGTTTGCCAAGCTTCACTACAGATTTCTGCTGCTGGAATGGGGGTGCCTTGAGGAAGCCTTCCTGTACCACCTGATCCTATCAGAAAGAATCCCTGATCTTTCTCTCCTCAGGAAGGCAGAGTGTAGCTGCTTCTCCTGGCACAGGAATGTGACACCTGCGTATCCCTACTGCTGCTTGAGAAAGCAGAACCCTGAAACCAAAGAAGAGGGATTTCTTGGGGCGTCTGACTGCGTTTCACAGAGCCTGGGCAATCTGCAGGTTACTGTATTTGTATTTTCCACGTGTCCACCCGTGTCCTTGTCCCGGGTGAAATGCAGAATTAAAATCCCTAAAGGACTTTAGGTACAAATAATCTAGACAATCTAAAAGCAAATTGCAGATCAGCCCTCTGTTTAATGGAAGAAGGCAAATCAGCAGCATCAGCTGTCACAATAAACGCCATCAACTCTATTTCTATTCACATCTGCTCTGGGGAGGGATGTAGAAGGTGAATTTTGTGATTCACGTTCACAGTGGGAGCAGAGTTCAGGTGGGGCTCATCTCCCCTCACTTTCAATCTTTACACCGTAGATTTTGGTCTGGAGTGGAATGAGTCACTCTGGGCTCCTTTGGTAAAGAGTTTTCACACATGAGGAAGATCGAGTTTCGCCCTCATTCCCACCAATCAAACCTCAGAGACCGGCTGTGATCCCAACAAATCATGGATCAACCACCAATGGAGAAAAGTTGTCACGCAGTGGGACAAGGTTATGCTAACAGGTACCTAGAACCTTTCCTGGAAACATCCCTCAGGGTATATTCTCACCCTAGTTTTCATTATATTACATTTTCCTCCTTTTCTTGTGCAAATGCACTTTTTGCTCATTAAAAGAAGGCTTTTAAGAACTACATGCCAAACAAGTTAAGATTTCTAATCTAAATAAATCTTTGCAGTTTTCAGTATTCATACAGTTTGTAAATATTTGTTAAATTGTGTGCTGGAAAAGTAAGATAATATTTTCCTCAAGAAAGGCTTGCTTAGGTGCGCTGAGTTCCAGAAGTTATTTTGCTTTAAAAACGATTTTTGCTTGTGGCACAAACAGGTAGAAACGCCAGAACGCAACTAGAACTACAACGATGTGAAAGATTAATGAAATTCACGGCCACCAGAAAAACCATTTCACTGCTCTTCCTGCAGAGAGTCTACAGCACTGCAGAGTGCCGAGCAGTGAGGCAGCTTGTGTTGATCAGCTGCTGTGGGACAACAATTGCTCCCCTCTGTTCCATAAAGGTGGGTTTTTGCAAATCGGGGGGGGGTGGCTGTAGAAAAGCCAGGTTCTCTGAGGTTTGTCTGTGCTGCCTTTCTGCCCGATCGTTTGTGGTTCAGAGCCGCAGACGCTCAGCAGCACCTCCCGTTGTAAGCAGCAAAATCCTCAGCAGGGTCCACACACAGAGGATCAGTGAGGAGGGAATCCAGAAACACGTATTCACACCTGTGGCAGTCACTGTCCTGCCCAATTCCAGGAACCCAGTTCCCCTGAGCTCCTTCTGCAGGTGCTGCTGGAGTGGTTTTGTCTCCCTTGTGCCAGCCCTGGGCGAATGCTGTCACTCCTGCCCGTGACAGGAACCCAGGGACGCAGCCAACCTAGCCCAGCTTGGCTCAGCTCCTGCAGCTGGACCCTCCTAAATAATTTCATTTGATTTCTCAGCAAGGAGGGGAATAAAAGCTGTTGCACAGCTGTGAGGTGCCAGTTTCCTGTTGATCCACAGGGATCTGACAGCTCACCAGAAAGCTCTTTCATCCCTGTTCCAGTGGGTCTGTGGCAGAGAGTGATCCGGGAATGCAAGATCTCACCCCAAATTTCTACACCTATCTGGATTCTGGAGGGGGGCAAAAAAATAAATCACAGCAGCAGTGCAAATACCAGGATTGATTTATTTAATAATCCTTGCTGCTATCGGATTGCAAAGCACTTGTAGAACCCTTATGATTCATTATTAAATTGACGATGTTGCTCCATTAGAGGTGAAAGGCTCCAGGCACAAAGCAGTGCTTGGGTTATCAGCCGCTGTAATCTCTGTACACGGGCACTCCCCTGCACAAGCACAGAACCTGCTGTAATTGGGATCTTCAGTTCTGCTGAAATCAGCACAGGAATCTGTGTCAAACAAACGCCACGGTCTCTCCCCCTGCAGGATATTCTAATGCAAGCTTTTACTGCATTGTGAGCAAAGAAGGAAACAAACAGAAAAATAATAAAAAAAAAAAAAAAATTGAATTTAAATTTACAATCCTGCCTTAAAAACTCAGGCAGCTTCCAGCAGGCGCCACAAACCTGTGCTAGCACTGCAAGCTGCAGGAGACAGGGGGTTGTATTGAAAAATTTTGTTCTACCATACCCTGTAATAAACAGCTCTTTAAAAAAACCTCTGCTGGTTACTGGCAGCGTGGGTAGGAGACCTAACCTCCCACCTACTGGAACTCTCTCAAATCCATGGAAAGAATATCAGTGATTTTACTTTGGAGCTGGCTCTAAAAGTGTGCATATCTTACATAAAATCAAGAAGTTGCCTTTCTACGAAGCAAGAGCACATATAGATAGTGTCAAGCTTTTCCAAATGGAGATGGCTCATTCATCATTGAAATCATGCCCATCGAAGATCTGAATTTATTTGTTCCTGTAATGAGCTTTGTAATTCCTAGAACCCACAGTTAACCCCTAATGGGAAATCTGCTGTGTTTCCTACAAATTCTTGAAATTGTATTTCTTCCTAAAACTGTTACCACGCTATCATAGTCGACTGACCGCCGTGGTTTTCCAAGAAATCTTTGGGATCCTGTATGGAAAAGTGTGTGTTACACATGGAAACATGTACTGGGCTTGGAAACTTCCATGGCTTGGAAAATCTGCGGCACGGAAGGATTTATTCTATCATCCATAGAAATATTAGATCCTTCTGAGAATCTTTCATGGATGCAGGCTCTTTGGGTCTATAAAGGGAGGGAATTTTCAGCTCAAACAAGTGCCCAGCGTTAAAATCTCCACCTTGAAAGGACAGAGTGAGTTTTAATAGGCATTTCAGTGCCAGGACATGTCAGTCAAATTATTATTGGCTCTAGCTGCACTCTCACAAGCTGTTACATTCTTTACCTGCAGCGGAGTGGCGCTCGAAAAGGTGCAAAATTCTTCTTTGCTTTTGAAAACAGCAATGAAAGTTTCAGGGGAAAAAAAAAAACAAAAAAACAAACCAAACCCACACAGCAAAACTGAGCCAACAAGCCAAAGCCCCCAGTCCAATTCACACAGCTGGAAACCTCTGATCTTCATGTAAGAAGGGTAGACCCACAAAGTTCAGTAGGAAGGGTCCTTTGAGAGACAGAAGTCCACAAAGCCCAGATATTTAATAATTAATGAGAAATCCATAAGCCCAGTTGATTCCTGACATAAACGTCCATGGGTTCCGGCCCTGTTTCTCCCGTTACCACACACGGATGTTTGTGCAAGCACGGACAGTGTTACACAGCATTGCACAAATCACAGTAGTGAGCTCAGGCTTGCTCTCAGCCCAGATCCAAAACACAGAATCAGAGCTGTGTCTGTCTTGCAAATAAAATCAGTCTCACTGAAGTGTTACACGGTTCATAAATTCCCGGGTTGGGAATTTTCTGCAGAGAAAATGAATTACATTTTACAGAAGAAGGGTAAGGGGGAGAGGAAGAGAGGGAAGGGGAAAAAAGAACTATTATTTTTAGATCACAATGTTTTGAAATGTGATCTGCTCTTTAGTCTAAGATTTCCCAGCTGCCCTGTCTCCCTTTTTTCCCCCACTCCTTTTTCTTTTTGCGAGGAAAGGGTTGAGACAGGAGAGAAAACCATATACACACACAAAACAGCTTTGTCTATAAACTCTGAAAGTGTGTTTGGCCTCGTAGAAAAGCAGCCCTATATGAATTTGGGGAGTGGAGGCCAGGGGATGTTTTGTGGGGAATCACACTGCTCTGTAATTAGAGATCTTGTATATGTATAAACAAATTTTGCCGTAAGATCAGCAGAGAAAAGACTTGCTCACTTGTCTGATGGCCAAGGAAAATTAAACCAGAGCGGGCTATAAATAGAATGAAGAAGAAAACGGAGGGGAATAAAAAGCTCTAATGGCTGAGAGAAAAGTTTCCTCCTGGCTAAAGGGCTAAAGCTCTGCCTACAAACTTTGCTAGACCTGGTGTGAGCCTCTTTTTCTTCGGAATTCTGAAGAGATATGACACAGATCTTTGCTGTGGAACTTTTTGACCGTCCCTTCGCTGTGCTCCAAATGAGCATCAACAAATTTCATTTCAAGGCAAGAGTCAAAGCGCACTTCAGATAAAACGAGGCAACAATGGCAAGGAATTCCACAAATAAAACCTCCAACTCCTCCTTGCCTGTGTCCTTTTTCCAGGGCAGAAAAGTACCCGACCTTCCCCAGCTCTGGGCCCATCTCGCCGTGCTGACCCTCGCTGGCTGTGGTGGTCTCCGAGGGGAGATCTGCCACCTGAGAACTTCCAGACACAGCTACATCATCCGCTCCCAGCCTCCCGACGTGGGGCCGGGGCTGCAGCCAGCGGCAGGAAGCACCTGTAAGTGTTTTACATCCTCCAGGGACAACACCTCCCAGCTTGTAGACCTCTCATCTGGCCAAGGCAGCCAGGGACATACCCCCTCCTCCTCAGGTAGCCAGAGCGCTCGGAAGCGGCCACAGCCCACGGGATGAAGGCATTTCCTCTCCACCATAAAATGCATCATTTACTATCACAACCTTTTTCTACATCGGGAGTGGCTGGCAGTGGATGTTTGCTCCTCTCACCTTTCCTCCTCCTCCCCCTCCGTTTTCCCACCGCCCCCGCACATGTCAGGCCCCAGGAGGTTTCAGGGGAAGGAAGAAGGAGGTTGTACATTGTCTGAGAAGGGTTTATAAGCTGCCCTTCTGGCACAGAGCTAGAACCACGACATTGTTCAGCTGCGTGTCTGAACTAGAGGAGCAGGCACAATTGGGTGCCATCGGGTGGTTCACAGGGAGTAAATCAGTGCTCAGAGAATTAACCAGCACTTTCACCAGCTGCAGCTCTCTCTGCCTTTGGCTGTGCCAGGTGATATCCTCACAGCTCCAGCACAATGCCAAACGCACCTTGGATTGTTCCATGTTTACTGCACAACACTGCAGTCCATGGAGACAGGGCTGGAGGCAGCCGGAGTCAGGGCTGTCCACACTGCCTGGAGCCCATCCAGGCTGTCAGGGCATCTGGTCAAGACAGGAGACAGAGTCAAAGACAAGACTACCAACACTGCAGCTCAGAGCAGAGACAGGATCACAAGCGGGGCTGGAACACGGGAACTCAGTCAGTAGCTGGGGACAGCAGCACCTCTCAGGCACCCTGGGAGCCCAGGACTGAGCTTAATGGACCTCATGGACAGACTGATGGACAGGGGTTCTGTGGATGGAAGCCCTTGGCTGTTGCAGAGCAGAAAGGCCTTGCAAAGTGAGGGCCTCGCTGCCCTTGTAAAATCCTCGCTCACTTCTGCTACTTTGGATAACCAGAGAGCATTCTGGGAATGGCTCAGCTGAACCAGAGGTGAAAAACAAGGGACAGAACTGGAAAACAATTGTGAGAACCGATGGGCGCTCACAGCATGGGGCTGGTGCTTGGTTCCACCTGATGCGAGTTCCTGTCGTGGTTCATGGGGGTTGGTTCAACACATTTGTTGTGCCTCACAAGGTTGGGAACTCAGAACAAAGGAACAGTTGAAGAGCCCTGGATTTTTGCAATGAAATGTCTTCACTTATCCCCATCTTGTGGAGTCCATGCCATGAACCACAACACTTGGCCTCTGTAGGAGTAAAGCTGTGAATGGAGTACAGGAACAAAAGAAGCATTTAGATTGGGTTCCTCATCCCTTTGTCCCTGATTTCGACATCAGCATATCTAACACCTTGACCAGCTCCTTGAAGCCAACTGGAGGAAAAGCATCACTCCCTTTTGTTTGGGTTCCGCTGTGATTACATTAATCATTCAAAGCAGCCAGAATGTTCTCCCCTATTTTAATCTCTATGAGATAAGACCATCAGGGCTGCTACAACCCTGTCTGAAGGCACTGCATGTCTGCCTGAAGAGAGCCACTCTTTACCCTGTTTCCAGTGTAACACCCTTACCAGCATTACTGTCTGCTCTCCTGCAGCCTAAACACAGCTTTGCCGTCTAAATCCAAAGTTTCATTTTGATACAACAAGACCCTTAAAGTTTTAATCTTAATCTTCAAGTCTGAGAACAAAAGAACCCCTCATCTAACTGGTGCCATTTTGAGTCAGAACCACCCTTGCTGTAAAGTGCTCCATTTTATAAACCCCAGTCCTTGAGGGCAAACAGCTAATTGTTTAATGGTGTTGTGCAAAAAATTCTAGAGGTGAAAGATCCCCAAAACACCTGCTGCTGTAGTTAATGTCTGTGCATTCACTTCCAGCCATAACATGCATATGCATAATCTGTCTGTGAAGAGACTGTGCGGAAAGTTTTAAAAAAGCAGGAATGTTCAAGCCGTTTCCTTCTAGCTTCTCTTTACCACAAAGACTGAAAGAAAATGTGCAGACAAGTGTGATCTCCTAACAAATGCCAAGAGGATTTAATTCCTTTTAAGATATTCCTGTGTCAGAAGGCACATACACACGATGGAGGCCTTCCATTTGGTGTGAAAAAGTGGCTGTGCAGTGACTGGGTGATAAATCACATCCCAGCCTTTACAATCCTCTGAGAACATGATTTAATAGAAGGCAGCCCACTGGCTGCGCTGCTTTCCTCGCACACGGGCTGCAGAATCCCTCAGAAGCAGGGGGATCAGACCCAGAGCTCCGCTGCAGCTTTTATTGACCCTTCGGGTTTGCTGGCCTCCCCTCAGGCACCAACTCAGTCAGGTGCCCCACACCCTGGGAAAGCATCCCACAAAAGGCCCCGAGCAAGAGGCAAGAGCACAGACAAGTTTTTTCACAAGCTGAGATGGCAGTTTATGCCCAGAAGCGAAAGAACTGATAAAACTCATAATACTTCAGCCTCACAAGTTAACTACAGGTATTATTCCTATTCAAGTGCTTAATCCTACCCCGGCTCTCAAACTGTTTGTCTCCATGTCCCACAGCAAAAAATTCCACAGGCTGATTAGATGCCACTTTAGGGTTTACTGCCTTTCAAGTGCTTTAAACACATATCCTTCATTTTACACTGTTGATCCAGCATGAAGAGATAAATGGAAGTGTCCAGTTAATTACTCCCCAGTCAGATCTCGTCCTGGTGGGGTAAGAGCTGGCCAGGTCACCAAGAGCTCCTAATGGCAAGGATGTCCCTAAACTGAAGAGGTAAGGGTTGAGGCTTCAGCCATCCTGGGTGGGTGTTAGAAATTACAAGAAATGTGGGGCCAGCTTTTCTGGCCTGCCCTTTTTCCCACAGAAAATTTTATGACATAGTTTAGTGGGAGCGCAGTGATCTGTCGGAAGAATCCTCATTTAAATTAACACCAGAAACCCAGAGTTTATTCTATCAAAATTAAGTTTGGATCATCAATGTATTTTTCTCTTAGAGGTAAAACAATAATCCTTCTTCACTCAGGTTGGGATGTTCACCTCACATGTGTCTGCAGAAAAATGTAAACACCCATTACTTGCCTTTTGATACATTCAATGTCAAAAATACCAGTTCCATCAAACCAGCATTCTTAATGGGAACATCTTAATTTAGCACAACCTTAACTCTTAAAATTTTGCTTCCAAATTTTGAATGGAATTTTCGGCAAGGTTTAGTTCCAGTGATTTGACACTCACCTGCAATATAGATCAAAATTTCTTTTCATTGCAAAAATGTTTATTTAAATGAATGGGACTGCACTGTAATGACAGCAAGACTAAGCTATAGATCTGCCAGTAGACTCACAGCCAGCCTTCATCAAAATAAACTGTACATAAGACTCCATACAGCAGCACAAAGAAATTCAGGGGAGTGCTAGGCCTGTACATTCAGTACGACACAGATTAAAATTCCTGCCTTTTAAATCTTGGTGGAACTTTTTTCTTTGTGCAAAAATAATTAACACGGAAATCCTCTTCCCACAGATCAGAGGTTAGACTGCCTGGGAAGGAGGAAACCCACGGACCACAATGCTATGAGACAGGAGGGGCTGACCAAATAAGTTCAGCGTGGATGGGAGCCTCCTGATTGGGGCTGTCAGCTGGGATATAAAAACTGGATTTAAACCTCTGCTCAGTCATTCTCTGCCAACCCACAGAAGTGCCCTAAGTAGACAGCTCTTAGCTGTCCCAAGGTATCTTTGCACATGTGTGCGAAGATATTTTACAAGGCCTTTTAGTTTTCATTGGCCTCACCACTACACAAGAACCTTTCTTGAACCTCAAACACTTCTGTGGGATGAAGCACTCATCTTCCTGCTGTTGAAAGCTGTGCACTTTTCAAGCTCAGCCTCCTGAAAATTTTGACACAATGAGCTGGCTGTGTTAGATCTGCAGAGGATTCTGCTATGCAAATGGGCACTGAAGTACTAAAACCACCAAAGCAATGCTAGCTATTCAACAATGAGCTGCCATTTGTTGCCACAGAAACACTGTGTTGAATGAAATGCATTTAGGAAAACATTATTACAAAGGGAAAATATGAGTAATCAACCTAAAGCAATGAGGCATGGAAGCTTGTTTTATGAAACGTCTTCCGGACTGTCTCAAAACGTCAGACATGCTGACAGAGATACCAGAGAGGTTTCCTGCTATTTCTTGGAGAGGTGGTTTCAATCCCAGATTCATCACCCCAAAACGATACCATCTTGGTCTACCTGTCAAGTTGAGTTTCTGAGTGGAGGAGACTGAAAGTCTGAGTGTCCTGAGAGAATCAGAAAGAACTTCCTTCCCACCTACGTGCTCCTGGTTATGCCTTTTTTTGGTGGTTTTTTCGTGTGTGTGTCCATGTGTGAACGTTCTTCTGTAGTTCTTCCATGTTTCTTCCTCCCCCTTCCTTGAAGACAGGGAATCAAATCCTACTCCTTGCACCAGGCAAAGAAACCCTCATATGAGCACAGAAGGAAAATTACATTTCAAGAAAATTTGCTGGGAATCCCACAGACACACACTGCAGGGCTCATTAGCCTGCTGGGTGATTTTAATAACCCGCAAATATTTGATGGGGAAAACAATTTTCTCCTTACAAATGAAATTAGGAGATACATAAGCGAGTCTGGCCATATCAGCACTACGTACAGATCAGCCTAGAGTGTGACTTTGGTCACTGCACGGAATGAATCAGTGTGTTGGTGTGTTCTGTGCAGATCTGCAATATCCGCAATAGCAACATCAAGAGGTCAAGAGACCTGGAAGCTTGAACGCATTGCATTTGTTTTTATTTTCTGGGGTACAGGATGAGTTGCAAGTGTAACAAAGTACATTTTCAAGTAAAACATGGGGGCAAAAGGAAATCATAAGTGGACATGAGCTCCCGCTGAGCCTGGAGCTTTCCTGATTAACAGACAGGGAAGGCAGAACAAAACAAACTCTTAATTCTCTTACCCTTTGTATCTTCATTAGCTGTTAAAACACAGACTTGAAAACACTCAACAAATAACAAAAATACTGACTCGTACCAAACCTTTTTCTTTCCTTTCCATTTTAATTTTTTTCCCCCATCATGTTTCTAGCCTTCTTAGCTAATTTAGGTGTCAACCTACCTTGTAGAAATGCTGTCAGCTTTATGACAATGTTTCCATTAGGGTGTGCACTTTTCCATTTTGATGTCTCTCCTTAATAAGAAGTTCCATCAGAATTAAAACACTTGAGGGTAGGATTATGCCTAAGTATATCCATTACTTTCGCTCAAGGAAAATAAACTGCTGTTGTCACTTGATAGGTACTTCATCTGTTACAACAGGATTTCTGGTTTTTTCACTGTAATTCTGCTTTTTCTGACTGATACATATTCTCCTATGACACCTTCCTGGAGAATTTGTCCTCTGGCCATATGCCTTGGTCATCAGCAAAAAAATATAAAAATACCATTCCAGGCATGCAGCTGGTTCTAACACATTGCAGGCACATCTGAGCCCTGCCCAAGCCCCCGTGGCTGCTCTGCAGGGCCACGCCACCTCAGGGACCTGCTGTCCCTCCCTGGGGTGCCACTCCAGAGAGCTCTGAGGACCCACGAGCAGCCAGTCCAAGCAGGGTCAAACAGAGACATCCACCATTCAGATTTTTCACTGCTTTTGTCTCGCTCCCCAGAATCCTTCCTGAGTCACCTAATGACGTGGGAAGTTTGCTGATATCCCAGCTGTCCACTGAAAGCACTCAGCTTCTTGTTCCTGTGCTGAGTGCAGCCCAACCCAAAATTCAGCTATGCGGGATGAAGCGTTGCTTCCCGAGCATCTCTGAATGGATTCAGGCAGCTGGGGGAGAGGGATTTGTTCAATATTCTCATTACACTCACGCATATTTAGTGCTGCATGGTCAGCCTCAGGCATCCAAGAGCTGTGAGCCAGCACTGCTGCCACACGAAATGTTGAGATTTTGTTCCTTTGAAAGCGGCAAACAATAACAGCGGGTTCTGTCCGTGCTCCGTTTTTAACTCCCACCAGCTTGCTCGTGACATTTAGTTCTGCCAACTCCTAGAAATTTGTATGAAGTGATCCTTGGCCCCAGTATCCCCACATGAATTAATTATGCACTCCTTCAGCCCCATGACAATTCCTCAGTGTCCAAAGAAATCCGCCCTTTGTGTCCACTTCACATTTGCTGCTTCTGCATCTGCGAGAGACCTTCACCTTCCGACCAAACCAGGGAATGGATGTTTCCAGAGGACTTCCCTATGTCCTACTCAATGCCAAGGCAGAAGTAACTACTTGAGACGTGTTTTGTCCCATTTATTTCCTGGAATGGAAACTAAAGGAGCATGGTGAGGAGGGAAGAGAGAACCAGAGTGCAAACTGACTCATTTTTTTTTGGTGTATGATGGAGCCAGCTCGGATGTCCTAAAATAGCGGGCAGTTTCTGTTCCACTCCCATCCCAGGAAAATAACATCGGATGCTGTCCCTCCTTGAGGTTCTCCAAGCGAAAGGAGTGGAGGGATGGCTGAGGTGGTGGAGGTGGGAGGTTCACAGCTGGCACTGCTGCTGGAATGAGCTCAGAGACCAGGGTGGCTCCACACAGGAGGAGCTGCTGATGCTATTAATAAATCCTGGCCTTTCTGTCCAGCCCTGCAGCTCCATCCTACTCCCCAAATGCCCAACCAGACTAAAAAGTAGATTTGGGCTGCTTTGCACAACTCAAGTGATCAAGAGAGAGGAGCCAACCCTGCAGGGCATTCCTGGCCTACAGAACTTTCCTGAATGGTCAGGGGAGGGCATCGTGACCCAAGGCTCTCCCAGCTCTGCCATGACAGGCGTGGCTGAGGAAGAGGCAAATGCCTTGGGCTGAGGCAAATTCACTTCTGGCTGTTCCAGTTCACCCTGAGCCAAGCTGGGATCTGACCTAGCTGGGAATATCAGGAGTTGGCATGAAACCAGCCGTGCCATCGCCTTCCGAGGGCTCCAAAGTCAGAATTCAGATTTTGTTTGGCTGCGTTGCTGTGCTCCAGCATCACCGGGCCAGACATCTTTTTTAGAGATTACATTTTACATGTATGTTTTAAATAAATAGCCTGTATTTTAGGAGCACTTAGCCATAAGTGTATAAACTGCTCTGAGGTTTACCCCATTGGAATTAGAATGAACCTAATTCATAATTCAGACATCAGGCTAGAAACAGCTCAGCTTCGCTCCATGGACCTATAGCTTGATGTCTGAACTGCCCACGAGACGCCCTCTAATCCCAATAGCTGTAACCTAACCTCAGAGTGGTTTCTAAACTTACTAAATAAATATACTTTTTAAAGAGGAATGCACCATATTTATTAGGGTTTTTGCTCCGTTCAGGCAGACTATCATTTTAGAGCTGTTCCTATGAGAGAGGCTGTGGAGAGACACAACTATATTCAAGAAAAATTTCAGAGCCTAGGTTTTTTTGTTTTGTTTTTTTTTTAACGAAAAATCAAAAAATCCAGCCTACTCTATTGAACTGACTACAGGAAGTATGTGATGGTACAAATTCTTAAGCATAAGCACTCATGCAAAAACTTTCTTTGCATGGGTAGTCACACTGAATTCACTATCCCAGCCAGCTTCAGAAGGTGACCAAAGAATGGGGTTAAGCTCTTGTTTCATTCCTCAATCAACATATTTTTTGCATGTTCACACGTGGTACTCGGGTAAATTAAAAAAAAAAAATCTTCCCAGTTAAAATGGAGTGACGGCATTTGGTTTTCCCTCGATGTGTGCGTTCAACTCTCACTCCCACTTCACACCAAGATCTTGCTCATTACCAAGAATTATTTCAGGAGCATCGGTGTATGAAGACAGAAAAGCTGAATTCTCAAAACAGCGATTCTGCAAGAGGAAGGAATACACGAATAACGTGAAAGCCTGGCTGCCTCATCAGATCATGGCGCTCAGATTTTATTTTCATTGATAATTTTTCAACCTCACTCAACACTTGGTGTACTGGAAAAGAGCTGTGCAGCAGGGACTTTTCTGAATGCCTTAATACCACAAACTGTATCTGGTCAGTCTGTCTGCTCTCCATCTGTGCCTGGCTTCACAGCAAATAAATGCCAGAAATAGCATTCCTACAGGATTTCCAGTTCAAAAGCCACAAGAATGCTCTTTCTCATGGTATGGCACCCTGCAATAAAATGGTGTCATCTGGAAAATTACAGTCTTGGAAACAAATGTTTTTCCCTCTTGACTGATTTAAATCATCTAAAAATAGATGGATTGTCATATAACTTTTATATTTGTCAGGGGAGCCCCTCATTTCATCTTGTGACAGTACAAGAAATGTATCCCATAACAAGACAGACAGATCTTCCTAGGGAATCCCCCAGGAATATTTTTTTTCCTCTAACTGTGCAAACTCCTCAGAAATAAAACCTGAAAGCAATTCATCAAAGGTTGAGAACCCATTCAGGCTCACTCCAAGCAAGGATTTCGGGGAGTATTTATAAAGTACAAATTTAGAGGGATAAGGAAGGAAGTGTCACGGACAAAACTCCCCTTCAGTTCTTCCTTCTGCTTTCCTAAGTAAGACTTCTTAAAACTGATTCCATATAAAAACAGATTGTCACATCTGGGGGCTGAGAGAAACCTCATCTTAATCCATCTCCCTGCTCCGTGCAGCTGAGCCACTCGGGAACGATGTTTGTCTGTTGACTTCAGAGAGCAGGAAAGCCTTGCAGCTGAGAAGTCATAGGATAATTTAATGTAAGAAACGAAGGTTTTCCAGCTTGTCAAGGAAGAATCTTTTTGGTTTTTAACTAAGACCACGGCTCAGCGTGATCAGGATGGATCATGTGTTGGCTAAGGAAGGTCACCAAACTATTAAATCTACTGCTGTGTTCTTCCCTATTGATTATTCCTGCCTTTCCTCCTCAGACTTCCCATAAAAACAGCTTCTCAACTCTTTTGCCACCATGTGAAGCCAGTGTAAGCACAGATGCTTGTGAACCTGCTCTATCTAAAATCAACTGGTCATTTATCAGCAACACTTCCAATCTCCATGTATTTGCTGCCTTTTGCAGAAACTCAAATAAAAAGCATGGTCCCCATTTTGAGAGTGTTTTATTCCCCTTATTCCAGACCATTTTTTAACCATCACCACAAAAGCTTAAAGAACAGGCTACTTCATGACAAGTCCAGCTCTTTATTCCACCTGAGAGGGTTCATGCTTCCACATGTTTAGAGTTCAAGGGTTCAGGCCACACTGATGGTCTGAAGCTGCTCAGACACAGAAATTCTGGCAGTCTCCTGAACACTGCATTTACAATTCCATACGTAATCTATATCACATCAAGGATCAGAGGCTCCTTATAAGCAAGGCAAGCAATAAATTGTAGTGTCTGAAAGCGTCTTTGCAGTTTTCGGTGACTCACTCCTGGGAAATGTTAACGATGGAGAAAAGAAGAGGTTTACAGGTGGGGAGCAGAATGCCAATTATCATGAGTGGCGTGCTAAATTTCAAGTAATAAAGTGCAGTGCAACAATTGGGAAGAGTGTACAATTGCACACTTCTGCCTGACAGGAGGGTGCGGCCAGGTAGGGGTGGGGGTCTGTTCCCAAGCAACAAGGGGCAGGACAAGAGGGAACGGCCTCAAGCTCTGCCAGAGGAGGTTCAGGTTGGACATCAGGCGGAATTTCTTCCTGTCAAGGGTGGTCAGGCATTGGCAGGGGCTGCCCAGGGAGGTTTGGAGTCCCCATCCCTGGAGGTGTCCATGCATGTGGCGCTCGGTGCTCTGGGCTGGGGACAAGGTGGGGATTGGGCACAGCTTGGACTTGATGAGCTTGGAGGTCTTTTCCAACCTCGATGATTCTGTGATTCTGTGAATTAAAGGCTGAATTGTTTCTATGCTGGTGGCAATCTTGCTATTTTTTCTTTCTACCCAACTAAAGCGAAATATGCAAGCGAAATATGCAAGCAAAACTCCAATGCACCTTAGAAGCCTCTGAGCCCTCCTTTCTCTGCTGTTTTCTTTGTTGGCACCCACCTTTCTGTACTAGTTAGCAATTCTATACATTACAAATTGCCCTATCAACTCTAGAAACAAAAGACATACTAAAAATTAATTTTTCCAAGTGGGAAAACCTGCCATTCCTCAGAGCAAAAGTCCTTTGCTGAAAGCACTTCCTTGCCCAGCCCAAATAATTAACATCTCTTGGACTGAGACACCTCTGTTTGGCACACACAGAAGAGATTTGCATGCAAGCTTTCTTCCACCTACTTTTGTTCACCAGCTGTGTACAAGATCAGCCAGGACAGGCGCATGACATGCTTTCACATGAAATACACATGTGAGCCATAAGCCTGCTAGAAATTCCCAGAACCACAACATTTCACTTGTCGTGTTACTTGGCCTCTTTCCTGCACCGATGGAGTACCAGCTTCAGAGCCTCGCTAGGAAAAGCAGGCATCTTACGTCTTGGTTTCAGGCATTTGGTCACCCACATTGCCAGCAACATTGCAACCATGTTTTGACCATATATAATTATTTTTCTTCGTCTTTCCTTATGCTTTTGGAAGGTTATCTTGCACTTGTGAGCAGCAGAAGTATCCTTCTCTTACAGGTGAAGGCAAAAAGATGGATGGTGACAGCTCCAGTGCAGGGAGAATTGCCCTAAAATCTGTCTGGAAAGACAGGTCTGATGACTAGAGTTTGAACAGTAATTAAGCACTTGAATAAGCAGGCAGACACCAACCAGGATTTTAAATCACCAGATTTTTAATAATCTAAATACTTTTCAAAATCTAGTCCCCTTTGAGAAACGGAAGATCTCACTAAAGAAGCCTAAGAGCTTAGTTACATTTTGTTTCCTGTTTGACTGAGTTTCTTCTCTGAAGATCATCTGTAATTGTGCCTTGGGGCATGTCCATTCTTTTGGGAAAGGGCAATGAAGAAAAGAGTAAAAAGGGTGTGGCTAAAACTTTGTGAAGGTCAAAGCACTTTCACCACAGCTCCCCACCCTCCCACGCCAAAATTCAAGAGTACTCAGGTGGAGATTTGCACTATTTGCAAAATCAGAACCAACTCCTCAGGATCACAGAACGGCGAAACTTTGGGGTGGAGGGGTAGGAATGACAGAAAAAGAAGAGACATTGGGACATTCCTCCAGCTACAGCAGGGACCTTGAGCCCAGCTCCAGCTTTACAAACACGGAACCACCCACAGAGTTTCACTGCCAGCTCCCACCTCATTCTTGAGCTCCTGCAGGGTCACCCTTTCAGTCCCTGTGGCGCAAGGACTCCATTCCCTCAAGGATAAAGCAGAGCCAGGACTCGTAACAAACTGCTGGGAGGATAAAGCTCCAAGCTGACTGACAACATTAATGTCTCCTAGGGGGCAAAAAGGAAGAAATTGTGAGGAGGAGTTTTCATCCCCAGAAGGAAATCTCCTCAGTGGAGTAAACGTGTCAGGGTGCATAAACCAGCACCAAAGAAGCTGTGTCAAGGTGGGCCCCAGAGTGGATGATTACCTCTGCAAGGGGCCCTTCCATGGAGATCAAGACTTGGATTCAGCTGGGATTTTTCTGGTCAAAGCATGGAAATACCTCAAATGCAGATGTTACGTAGTGCCAGTCACAGAGCGAGGCTGTGCTAGCTGGAATTTGTGAGGATTTCTGGGAAAGCCACACACAAAGCATTTCTCCCAGTTGCAAACAGCTTTCACCTAACAAGTATTAACCTGAGGGAAAAATAGGAAAAAGGTGTTTTTTCCTGCAGGGAAAAAGAAAGAAAAAGGTTTGTATCTGCATCAGAAAGGGAACTGCTGTTGTCCATGTAAGTGCCTGATCTTGTAGCTTTATTTTTCATTCCAGATCCACCATAATCAGCAAAAGTGTCGCTGCACTGAGATGCCACTTCATTTCCTAGCACAGGTTACCTTGACATCACGACAAGCTGTGACAGCCCTGAGCGTGCTCAAGACGTTACTGTTACTTGGGGAAAAAAAAAAAAAAACCAACCCATCCAAACTGTATTTTCATTGTGGAGGTTTTGCATGTGCTTCACCAGAAAGGCTGCAGGCCCAGTTGTTGATTCTGTACAAACTCGGTGTTTGTATCAGCATTGCCACTTCAGAAAATGCTGCACCCTGCTTGTTTGAGAGCAGGGCCTCGCCTGCCTTATCATGAGAACCTGCTGTAGTTGATGTAATTCTGCCTTCATGCAGGCATTGTTGTTCAATAATTTAGTGCTTGCTACCAAATTTAAGCTTGAGCGTATATTCAGCTCACGTCAACACGCATCCTGCCGATGGGACAAACCATGCTCTCCAGAAAAAAAAAAAAAAACAAAAACAAACAAAACCAGAAGGGAAGAGCTTACAGGGCTGAAGAACACTAAGAATGGAGATTTTGGAAAACAGCTGACAGGAAAAACTGGGTGCTGGCACTGTGAGAATCAGGCTGCCTGACCATGGCCTCAGTGTCAGGCTCCTTGCCAGTTGGTTGCAGTGGTTCATGGCATGGACTCCACAAGATGGGGATAAGTGAAGACCCTTTATTGCAAAAATCCAGGGCTCTTCAACTGTTCCTTTGTTCTGAGTTCCCAACCTTGTGAGGCACAACAAATGTGTTGAACCAACCCCCATGAACCACGACAGGAACTCGCATCAGGTGGAACCAAGCACCAGCCCCACGCTGTGAGCACTTATTGGTTCTAACAATTGTTTTCCAGCTCTGTCACTTGTTTTTCACCTCTGGTTCAGCTGAGCCATTCCCAGAATGCTCTCTGCTCAGCCCAAGGAGCAGAAGTGAGCGAGGATTTTACAAGGGCAGCAAGGCCCTCGCTTTGCAAGGCCTTTCTGCTCCACAACAGTTGGTTTCGTGCATGGTTTGCAGACTGCCAGTGCTTGACAGAAATACTTTGGAGAGAAGTCTTCTTTTTATCTGCTTTCAAGTGTCAGGGATCTCTGTTTTGGAGCTGCAGTTCCAGTGTTGTAGACCTGCCCTGCCAGGTGCATGGATTGTCAGTGGCTTCCCCACAGTTACAGAAAATGTCATAATTTTCATAATTTAAGAGACCTGGGCACTCCCACACTCAGTGCAAAATCAGTGACAACTTGAATGCTTTGTGAATGTTTGCAAAAGGCAGTTTTTAAATTAAGAGTTCTTATAATTGCTTTTCATATATACTTGCATCCCTTCTTCTGTATTTCTAATAAAGATCTTTGGAGTAAAAAAAGTGGGAACAAAGACAGACCAGGGAGGTTTTTAAAAGTAGAAAGTACAAAATGTAAACAAAATTTACATCACTGGATAAAGAGACAATCTTCTTAAGAAGGGCAGTGGAGACATTCACTGTCGGTCTCAGAACTGAACTGGCTAAACTTCAAAAAGCAAAAGAGACTCCAAATCTGGTAAAGCGACTCCTCATCCCGCCTTCCCTCAACAAAATGCCCCCCTGAATTCAGAGGAATTTTCCAAAGGAAGGAGCAAAGGAAGAGAAAGTTTGCCAGAGGTTACATAGGGAATTTGCTGCGGAGCCAGGAATGGAGTTAGCTGCTCGCTAAGGAGTTAGATGCAGGTCCTACACTTAGAGCACAGCAATCTCCATATTTAGCTAAACCAGGGGTAAAGGCAGTCAAAAACCATCCATCTCCCCAGTTTCCTCGAGGCACTGAGATTTCCAGATGAGAAGCGTGACGTGCTCAAAGCATTGCTGGCTTTTGGGGATGAAGCTGGGCAGTTTTCCGCCCTGGCTGAGGACTGGGAGCACAGCACGTGGGTGTTTCTGCTGCCTGGTGTCTCTCCAGGGCTGTGCACCCCTTCTTGCTGGGCGAGCCGGACCCCCTGCCCCACACCTGTCATGGAAAACATCATCTGACAGCCTCAGGCCCGTGATCCCCACCAGGATCCGCTGAATATTTAGAGCTGGCCAAGATTAGGGAGAGGGGTTGTGTGGAATTCAAGGCTGCGTGAAGAGAAATGACGTGAAAGGAAGAAGTTCAAGCCCGTGTCTGCTGCTGTGGTGAAGGCGGCTGTGGAGTCCTGAACCCACGCCACCACCTCGGAACAAAACCAAGTCAGTGACAGCAATAAAAAAGGGGTTAAAAAGAGCTAAGCTCTTCCAAACCTGTATGTAACCTTAAACCAAATATTAACAGGGAAAAAAAAAAAAAACCCTGGCGTTTAAGTTGGTGCTTAACTCTAGTTAATGAGGAGTTCAGATTTCCATTCTAACCCTCTTTTTCTGTTGCTTGTAATTTTCTCAAATAAACTCTGTTTTGGGCTGAAATTTTCCATGCTTGAGATTTTTTTTGGAAAGTTTATACAAAATCAGTTGAACAGTTTATTTATGTTAGCACTGAAAACAAAAAAAGCTCCACAAAAATATTTCCATGGATGTTCTGATCAGATATTTTCTGCTCAATGAACTCAAAATCAGTCACAGTAAGGAATTTTCAAATTTTTCTTGTTTTTATCCACAAGAAGTTTAGGGGAAAACCCAACAACAAACAAACACAGAAACCTCAAGCCAAATCTAGACATTGACAAATTGAGTCTCTCAAGTCTTTTAAATTTCAGTTTTAGGATGTTGTGCAAGTACTTTCTGTCCTTCAAAAAAATGGTGGGAAGGTTTATAAATACTTAAATTAGCATCATCATCTTCAGCCTAATGGTGCTCATTGGATCTGTTCACACAGCTCTGAAAATAAGTTTTAAGAGTTTCTATCAGCACAAATGTGCCTCATATCCTGTCCCTGTGGGGATATCATGGGCTGCAGATTGGGTTTGACCACTTGGAGTTAATCCCACCTGAGATTGTGCCCACCAGCCTTGTGTACACAAGCAGGGGTTGTAGGGCACGGACTCCACAAGATGGTGATAAGCAAAGACATTTCATTGCAAAAATCCAGGGTTCTTCAACTGTTCCTTTGTTCTGAGTTCCCAACCTTGTGAGGCACAACAAATGTGTTGAACCAACCCCCATGATCCACGACAGGAACTCGCATCAGGTGGAACCAAGCACCAGCCCCACGCTGTGAGCACCCATCGGTTCTAACAATTGTTTTCCAGTTCTGTCACTTGTTTTTCACCTCTACTCTTCTGAGCCATTCCCAGAATGCTCTCTGGTTAGCTGAAGCAGCAGAAGTGAGCGAGGATTTTACAAGGGCAGCAAGGCCCTCACTTTGCAAGGCCTTTCTGCTCCACAACAGACACAGAGAAGCCGAATTCCACTCGTAGCAGCTGTGCTTTGCCTGCACCAGTCTGCAAGGTGTCCTGCAGGTCCATAAAGCCCAGCTTCAATTTTCAGTGATTCCAAGGGGAAAGGATAAAATTCCAGTAGTGCGAGTTCTTTGAAGGGCCGTGCTCAGAAGCAGCGAGTCCTCCCCTGTGTCAGTAACTCATCCTTGAAGGTTGCACGCAAAGTCGGGGTGTGCACATCGCAGCGTGGTCCTTTGGGGAGGAGCAAATAGATTTTTCTGTCTAATTATTCAAAACGACTAAACACATCCATAACTGTGTACACTTACATGTATTTAGACATAGATAAATATAAAAAGTATATATGTTAATTGGCTAAACATCCCTCATGGAAAGCTGTGTTTCCTTGCTGACACGAGGTCAAGTAAAAGATGCCAAAACAGATTTTAGCAGAGATTTTGATATGGTGAAAAAGCAGGACACTTACTATGCAAAACACTTTGGATATGTGTGACATTTCTTAACACAGACAACCAACCAAAGCAAGATAAATCAATTTCCCTGCTGGCAATGTGTAATATCCTTTGTTTTATTCACCACTAAAAATGTTATTAATGGCTGGGTATGTTCAGCATGCTTGTGAAGAATGTATTTCAATCCCTCTGATGAACAATCCATCCGTAGACAAAATAGCTTATTTCCACTGAGAAATCTTGCTAGTTGGTAACAACAAAAAAGGAAAAAAGAATGAGAAAAAAAGAGAAAAGAGGTCATTAATTGCAAACTCCAGCAGTCAGGAAGAGTTCACGTCCTTTGTGTTGTACTTTCTTACTGCAGGCATTTCATTTCTGGGGAAAAAAAAAGTCACAAACATTATTCCCATGAATGAATATTCTGGACTCCCTTGTAGGTGAGTCTGTATGAAGCTCCTCTCTTTCTCTCCTCTGATTGAAGCCTCATTTCACCGGTGAGAATCCTGAACAAAAATACCACCCTGGACATAATTCTCGACTGAAGTGACTGGGTCACAGCTCCACAGAGCACATCAGTGGCAGTAATTCTGCTCTCTAAACTCACAGCCTTGGCACTAGTTCAGCTAAATATTTAAGCACACACAAAGTATAAGCACAGGCATTTTTTTTCCTCCCCTTTTCTGCTCTCGCTGATATTCTGTTGTTTGGAACCAGGAGTCTCGTTACAGTTTGTCTCTGAGCAGTTTGGAAGCAAACAGCGGGGAATGGTGCTGCCTTCGGGTAACCTGCTTTCACAGAACCAGTGAGTAAATGATGTTTGGCAAGGTCTGATGTGAGGGAAATGTGTTCACTCAAAACACAAAAAGCTCCCACCAAAAAAAAAAAAAAAAAAAAAAAAAAAAAAAAAAAA
>VZRN01003050.1:0-51948 GCA_013397935.1 Dasyornis broadbenti | reverse complement strand
GAAGATGGTACCCCAAAAAAAAAAAAAACCCCCCAAAAAAAAAAAAAAAAAAAAAAAAAAAGAAAATCCATATCAACGTTTTGCTGCCTTCAGAGAGAGAAAATAAAACAAAAAAGAGAGAGAAAAAAACAGGCAGACTGTCTGAACCACAGACTCCCTTCAGTCTCTGAAGCCCACAGACACACACTTTGTACAAATATATGATCTTATCCACAGACACACAGATTCTCCCCCCCTTCCCCTCTTCCACTGCTGCCGTCCTTACTCACAAGGGTGGTATGCGGGCTGTCCATGCTGAGTGCAGACACTGCAGCCTGGCCTGGCACACGCAGCACTCAGAGCTGGCACACGCACACAGGAGGATGTGCACAGTGCTCCCGAGGCCAAGAAGGGAATAACGCACTCAGAGGAAGCAAAAAAACCACCATGTTCTCCTACGTTAGTACTACTTGACACTTCCAATGGGACAGCAAATCCAAGAAATTCAAGCTTTCTCCAAGCACAAGGAATATTTCATGTCACGCTCTTGATAAGCACTATTGTCTAGGCAGGAATGCTGGGGAGCACGGAAGTCAGAGGAACTGGTTTCCCTCTGAGTTCAGGCAGGTCAGTGGCAGGGCTAGGATGGAAGATTAGACTCCTAATCCTTCATTCATTCATGCATTCATTCATTCACTCACTCACTCACTGACTCACTCATTCATTCATTCATTCACTCTCACCCCTCTCAGGACAATGTGAATGCAGCTCTGGGGCAGTGCAGAGCGCTTTTGGTTACCCCAAAGTCACAGCACACCCCGACAGGTGGCAAATGCCACGGGCAGCTGCAGGAGCACTGAGTGGGAGGGCACAGGAATTTTGCCAGTGTCCTGGCCAGCTCCAGATCCACAAAGCTCCCTTTATTCCACAGTTCCTCCCACTCTACACCAGCGTCTAGCATGGGCTGAATTGGAAGAGGAAACGCCTCTTCAAGGGTTGGGAGACACTCATGGGATCAGGGAGGGGAAGGAATGCAGGGGAAGAAGTTCAGGGCTCGCTCTGCCCATCTCAGCTCACAATTACTGTGCTCTGCTGTCTCCCCTCAGCCTGCACGGGAAGCACCAGCTCCTGTTCATTCATCTTTCTTCTCACATGTCCTCACGTAAGACTTCTATAAAACGACATCTTGCCCCAACAAATGATGAAAAATCTTTTGTTTGTCTTGATCAGTTTTATTCTGTATTGTGATGTAGAGGTTGTAAAATACAGCAATGTACCCAAATGAGTGTTTAAAATTCTTTATTGATCCACTTCAGTTGTTAGCAACTACTTCTTTACCTCACCTCCTTTCCTGCCAAAGATTTTCCGCATTGCAGCCTGAACCAGGGGTGGGAGAGGTAAAACTGGCACCAGCTCAGCACTCACTGCCACGGCAGGAGCAGTGAATGCAGAGGAGGATCAGGAGCTCAGGTGGAGCAGGGATATTGTTTTTCAGGATGGACAATTGCCTCGTGTTAATCTGCGCAATATTGAAAAGCAACTCATTTCAGTGGGTAAATTTAACTACAAGAAGTCACTCTGGGCACACGGAGTAGCACCGAACATAGCTTAGGGGTTGGATGATGCTAAAGGTCTTTTCCAACCTAAATTATCCCATGATTCTGTGATTCTATCCTGCAACACAATTCCCTTGTGCTGTGGTGGTTCCACAGAGCGTTCCCACCCCCGGTGTAATATCCAGACTATTTGACAGGATTACATCTGTTTGGATGAGAGACAAGCCATAAACTAAGCACTGAAGTGCCAAGCAAAAAGAAATCTGCTGAAGTCACTTCATACCGGTGGGTTTCTGCAGTCCTTTGAAAGTGAAACTGAGTAAGCCAGCGACCATCTAAAGCTCCAGACATGAGAAACACACCGTGCATGGGTGCTGGGCTGTGTGAGAGGTTAACAAGCCCCTGAGATGCGACGTTCAGCGCGTTTCTAGGTGTCTGCAGGACCAGGGTTAAGCTGCTGAACCTCAGTCAAAGCTGAGGGGTCACTGTGGGCCACGACAGAGCTCCAAGAACAGCAGAGAGATATCCTGATACTTGGGGATTCTCGCTGAAGCCTGTGCTCAGATGATGCCACCAGATGCTGATTTAGCCCAGAAGCAGCCTGACACTGGGACGGGACCCATACTCAAGAATGTCTCTGAAGTTGCTGTTGGTTTTAACTGGCTTTAACTGGTTCAGAGATGGAAAGCTGTAGTGCCCCAGAGAGCCTCGACGTCCCTTGGTGAAACAGGCGGCGAATTCCACATTACAAGAGGTCTGCTTGGAGGCTTTGAGGTCAAAAGAGCTCCTAAAAGGATTTTGAAATTTTTCTCGTAAACGCTGCGTGTTTAAGTTATGATTAAGCCATGTTTACCCGTTAATTGTGCAGTAAATAAAGCTGTGGCTTTAACCTCCCAGTGGCAGCGAGGCAGCGCTGTTAATGAGGGCTGAGAGGCTGCCAGGGCTGTGCTGGCTGGGGGCTGGGAGCCCCAGCTCGGTTATCAGTTGTGCTGTGGTCACGCCGCACGCCCGGCACATCCAGCGCGGGCTCTCCCGCTATGAAAGGGCTGCTGTCTGCAACAGCTGGCTCTCAGTCAAAGTCTCCGAGCCTGAAGATCAAGAGTTGGGTGGGTGGGTTGGTTTTCTTTCCCTCTCTCTCATTTCTGGTAGTTTTTATAGATCCACTTGCCGGCATACAGGGGGAGGATCAGGCTGAGTCGTGCAGCAACAGTGCATGAGGCTGTGGGGAGAGGGAAAAGAAAGGGTGGAAGGGTTTGACTCTGCCATTTATTTACTCATGCAGCTCTGCATTTATTTACTCTTTTCCCACCATTTCTAACCTCAGCCATTTAACAATACTTGGAACTCAGTCCTAAGATGGGACTTGGAACTTTCCCACGGGTTGAACTTCCCCGGATTCAGAAATCTGCACACGAGCCATTGCTAAACATTTACCAAAGCTGTCTTCTTGCAGGCTCCCAGGATGTTCCTAGGGCGCTAAATGGAGATGCAGGATAAGAGATGGAAGTGGCAGATAATTAGGAAATGTGAGGAGGAGAAGGCGATGAAAAAAGCAGTTGGGTGTTTCACAGAAACACTCTTGCAAAAATGCTTCCCAGGCAGAAAACAGAAATCTAAATATTCTCATGTGAACTCTGCCATGTGCGTCCACATCCCAAATTTGTACCACTCATGCCAGTCCCTTCTCTTTGCACCTCTGTTCCTTCTCCACAGGACATTTCTTCTGAACTTGTCAGGATCCTGACACATAAAAATGTGATGATCTCTTACAGTAGCAAGTCAGTCCCGATTCACCACTCCAGCCCACAAACAAATTGCACAATCAAAATCCAAGGAAATTCTGAGAGAAAAAGGAAGAGATGTCAGTGCCTGAGAAATTATTATCTGGTGGGGAGAAGTGGATGGATCTTGAAACAATTCAGCATTTTGTTGCTTGGGGTTTTTTTCCTGGTGGTGTAGAATTTTCTTAAACCGCAGTACTTGAGATATTACAGCCCTGCAAACACAGCTGCGAGCTACAACCCAGGAAACACAGATCTAGTTCTCACTTTTGATTCATTACATCACTTTCTGCCTGGTGACCCCCCCCTCCCCATTTTTTGTCTGCCAGCAATATTCCTTATAATAACAATCAATATTTTATTGCAAGCTTGTTGAAGCACAAATTATCTCTTGCAGAATAAGCACAATGAAGACATTAAATCCAACTATATCAGGGAGTGATTTTTCCACAAACAGAACACATGGTCTCTGTCAGAAAACACAGCTCATCTAATGTTTATTCCCCACTTACATGGAAAGAATAGATTTGCTTTCCCCTTCCTCCATCAACAAATTATCATTGTAGGCTCGTTATTTGCTGAGTAATTAAAGAGATTCTATCCAGATGATCCTTGAACAACGGCAACAACAACAACACCAAAAAAGTGGATGCCACTTGCTCCAATATGAAAGCCATCGTGTTCCTTTAGAAAGAGCTTCCACCCGAGCTGATTTTCCAGAAATCTGTACAATTCGTACAAGAACGCTCACTCTGCCATTCAGGTGGGAACATCCACAGGTATGTGATGGTTTCAGCACCACCAGAACAACACACATTTCCAATTCAGTCCAAGTGGAAATCAACCAGCGGGAGGTTAAACACCTTGCCTGGTCAAACAGCAGCTCATTGCCATGGATTAAACTAGAACAGAAAATTCTAGGAGCCTCTCTTTGTCCTTAATCCCCTCAGTTCCATTGGCCCAGAAGTTCCAAACTGTAGGCAAGGCAATTCCTTTTATGTTTTTCCCCCTTTTGATCAACCGTAATAGGGGCATTTTGGTCTCTTTCAAAATAAAGCCTGAAATAAAGGACAATCCATCTTGTTATTGTTTGTCTGTCAAGGATAAAATTTTGGGGAGACAAATTCCACGCTCTGTTTTGACAGTGCAAATTACGGTAGGATCCATGCAGAGAATGAAAATCAATTTCTCACTCCCCAAGGGCATCTCCACACATGGGCATATTAAATTAAAAGGTTTGAAGCAAAAGGTCCCTTTTACTTCTTCTTCTTGGTACAACTCCTATTACTTGAAAGAGTTATTTTGAAATACCTCACGCTTACATGCAGTCATACATGGGGGTTTGCAGACACAACTTTAATTGGTCCCCAGGACCTTGCTTTGAAGTGATGACTCACAAAGAGTATTTTGTCAAGCCAACTGTGCCATAAAAATATTAAGTGTGGCTTAAAACAGTAAAGGTTTTATTATCCTGTTAACTTCCTGTCATGAAGCATTGCATTAAATTGTACTTTTAAGGGATTAATGACCTATTTGCTTCATTCCTTGCTGCATTTGTGGTTATAAAAGCTATTAAGAGCCATGTTATCAACAACAGTGTTAATGAAGATATTGGAAAATCAGTCAAGCACAAATATATTCCAATCCATAGTATTAATCCAATTGCCTTTCCCTGGGAGATTTTTTTTTTTTTAGTGTTCCCTGGTGACCTTGCAGCGCTGTGGCCATTTTGTGGGCACAGCCAGGAAAGTTAAATGTTTGAGAAAGAAACGCAAGGCAGAAAAAAGCTGCACTTACGTTACAAAAGTCTGAAGTCCTCTCACTTTGGGAGGGCCATCCAGAAGCGTGGAAAACGTCCCCATCAACAGAGACAACAAACAGCACGGCGTGCCACTAGCACAGCTGAAAACAAACAACAAACTATGGGAAACAGCCACCATCCCCGGGGTTGGTATTTTGAACAGACACACTACAAGCTGGGAAATTAATCCAATTTATTCCGTAAGAGACAGGTCTGCAAAATAAGCTTTGTGAAACAATGGTGAATTATGGAAGTGTTTGTTTATAAATAGAACTGAGGAGATTGATTTCTTTGCTTTTCTGGCAAGGGGCTTATCCACAGAATGATGTGGTTCTGGGAAGCTGAAACCATTCATGAAGTTCTGCTGAATTTCACAATCGCTTTTGGCTAAAAAAGATTAAAATGTAGGAATGCTGAAATGCGTTGCACTGACGCTGGCTGAAGCATTTCAAAGTTATATTTTCTGCTTTTCAAAAGAAGCAGGATTTGATAAAAAGAAGTTACAGGCGAAACATTTCAGGCAGAGACTTAAAACAGGGTCACATTTTCAGTATCACAATCAACTCAAGCCCCCAGTATTTGTGTAGCTAAACACATACCTTTTCTTTTTTGAGCTATCCAACTTTCTAAACTGTTGTGGAGCAGAAAGGCCTTGCAAAGTGAGGGCCTCGCTGCCCTTGTAAAATCCTCGCTCACTTCTGCTACTTTGGATAACCAGAGAGCATTCTGGGAATGGCTCAGCTGAACCAGAGGTGAAAAACAAGTGACAGAGCTGGAAAACAATTGTTAGAACCGATGGGTGCTCACAGCGTGGGGCTGGTGCTTGGTTCCACCTGATGCGAGTTCCTGTCGTGGTTCATGGGGGTTGGTTCAACACATTTGTTGTGCCTCACAAGGTTGGGAACTCAGAACAAAGGAACAGTTGAAGAGCCCTGGATTTTTGCAATGAAATGTCTTTGCTCATCACCATCTTGTGGAGTCCATGCCATGAACCGTGGCACTAAACAGCAACAGACTGCTCCATACTGGAATTCTCATTGTCACCTCAGGGGCTTTCACACAGAGCTGCTGCCACCACCCAGAGTAAAAAGGACACTGGGACACTGGTCCAGTACACACTGGTAACTCAGCACAGCGGTGGGACATCACTGGAAAACTGCATGTTCCACACCCCCAGGCACTGCAGAGCAGAGGAAAAGAGAGTTGAGCGTGAAAACAAGGAACAAACAACCCAGCAAAGTCCTGTCTTTGCATGGACAGCGATCCAGGACACCTCTCAGCCATGGACACCCTCCCTGTGTGGTGATTTCACTTCTCCACCCTCGGCTGCTTTACAGGGACAGGGGCTGTCACAAATGGGGGCTCTGAGCTCAGCGATTTCCTGAACCCCACACAGCCACTCACAGAGAGAACCCAGCTCAGCCAGTTCCCAGCCTGGTCCCTCATCAATGGATCTATTCTCTGCACAATGCAGTTTTTAACATCTTATATGAAAGCCCCATACATATTAAGACACATGGCACTCAATTTATTTACCTCAGAAAGGTGAAGAGATTCAAAAATTCTGACTAGTGAGTAATTTGTGCCAAAGTAAGGAAATAAATGTGAGCTTTTCTTCCTTCTAGGTTATCTTGTTATTTTTTTACTGACTGCATGCAGTTACTGATGGAAGAAAATTGGAATGTGACTCTGAAAATGAGTGAGAAACATTTGAAGACGCTGCTCTCACGTGGGATTGTGAAAAGAGCCACCTCTGGCACAAAGTGCATATTTAGCAGGTCATTGCTGGTGCATTGCAAAGTGGGTGACTTCTTTCCTCACGCCACCATTTCACGGTAAAAACACAAGAACTGCAGAGAAACTGATGATGAGGAGTTTGTTACTCTGTAAGTGATAGGCATGGGCTGCTTAAGAATACCTGCACAGGAATTAAACTTAAGATACCGGAGCGGTGTTAAAAGCATAGATATGTCAGCTGAGCTGGTTACTTGCTTTTTATATTTTCCTTTTTTCTGCTTTTTAAATCTCTTTTAATGTGTTCTTAATTCTTCTCTCTCTCTTTTCTCCTTTCTTGTTTTTTTTTTTTTTTTTCCCTCTGATAACCGTTGTAATCAAGGATTGTTTTTCTATTTCTCCTTCCTTTCTGAACAGTTGTTGTGGCCTCTTACTGCCCATTTCAGGACACAGACAGAATCCATAGCTTGTTCAGACCAAGAATTTTAGGACATGCAGCCTCTCCATCATGCAGTTGTGTCCTCGGGAAGCCCTGGGTGCTGGAGAGGAGCAGCCTTCAGTGGTCAGGACGTGGAACCATAATTTCCAAAGCCTGGCTGTAGATCCTCCATCTACCGATACCAAGTGTTACTGATGCAAATGTTGATCCAGGTTGACAGCAATGTGCCAGAAGTTTTGGCTCTGCATAATTTGAGTTGACTCTGAAAACTATTGGAAACAGAAATCCGTATGTAGAATCCAGGTTTAGAACAAAGCCGGCAGTTTGTGAGGGAATGCTCTGCATTAAAGGAGCTTTCAGAGATGTTGAAGAAAGGCTTTTGTCTCAAATTTCTAGGAAGAAGCTGGGATGTTTTTCATATAAGTAGTTTTTTATAAATTTTGTATGCCGTATTCCCAAAAATCTCCAGAGACTTTGAACTTCTAAAGCTTCAAGATAGAGATGGAGAGAAAGGCAAAAAAATCCATCCCACAGCCATGCACACTCTTTGGGAAGTGCATATATAACATAAACAGCACTAAAATGTGCAATAGCACTAAAAAATCCATACCGTAGCAGATCAGCTCATCTCATGTCAATGGAACTAAAGCTTTATTATTAAAAAGATTTATTATTAAAAGCACTCAGGGAGCAAATGCTTGTACCTGATACCACGTTTCTCAATTACTCTGACATATTCGATATTCATATCAACGAAACAATTCTACATGCAGGGGGAATAGAAGAAATACCGACTAATATAATGCTGGCTGTTGATTCTGATTGACAGCTGCGAAGCACGGCCACATCTGGTTGTTAAAATTTAAAAGGACTTTAAAATTAGAAGTAGCGTTTCTGAGCCCAGCGCTGAAAAACCCTGACATTTGCAGTGCTGGGCGCGGGCTGTGAGAGGGATTTCTATGCTGGTTTCCCACCCAGAAGAATATATTTACTGTTCAAACATTTTGAGGCAGGCACCCATGGAAATCAACGGGAACTCTGCCACGGGTTTTAAGGGGAGCAGAATCTGTCCCTGTGTGTAAATACACAGCAATATTTTTTCTCCTCTGCCTGTTAAAAACCACCATCACAACTGGATGGAACCCGGCTTTAAACGCTCAGACACGGGGCCTCTTCACCACAGGAGTCTCCAGCGATGTCCATCCTTAACACCACGCCAGCTGCCAGCTGAAGGCTCTGAAGCGCTGATTTTAATCAAAATCTCTCCTTTCAAATCGAGCTCACAGTTTACTCGCAGCGCAGGAGCGCTGCTCGGCGCTGCTGGAATTTTCAGGATGCGACGCCGAGCCAAGCACTGCAGGCACAGCTTGCTCGTAAGACAGCAATCTCGTGGCCCACCTCGGAGGCTGTAATAGGGCTACTGTACTCAGCCTCCCACCCTTGGTGAAGCCCACTAATAACATCTGTTTTATAGCACTCACTCCTGCAACCTGCTCGTTCCTTGGCTCTCCTGCTGTCACAGGGAGGATGTGCTTTACTATGCTGCAGGTCTGGTGGAAAGTTGTCGGACTTCAAGCCAAATGTAAGAGCAGCCAGTGCTGAATAAATGGCTTGAAATACTTTCTCCAGAGACCCCTTCCAGGTCCAAGATAGGCAGATTTGGCCAGTGTTTGTAGACAGTCTTGTTCAGAGGCAAATTAAAAATGAAAATACAGACACACCGTTTGAAAAACATCGAAAGCTAGACTCAAACATCCACCATGTATTAAGACATTCTCATATAAAAATAACCACAAGGTTGCAAATTCATACTTTCCTACTTGGTGAGACCAACTGCAACCAGGAATAAACCTGGAAATGTGTGGGGCAGACTGCGGTGCTGCCTTCAGAGAAAGCATAAAACTGGAGGTGGAAAGCCGGAGTGAGAAAACCAGGAGCCAGTGAAGCAGGGAATTGAATCGAGCAGTGGGTGGCACACGGAGCAGGACCCTCACCCGCCCCAGTGCTGCCCCACTCAAGGCAGTGGGAGCAAAGCAGGGCTCTCACCCCATCCAAACTGCCTTTGGAGGCTTTCAGGGATGGGGCAGCCACAGCTTCTCTGTGCCAGGGCCTCAGAACCCTCCCAATAAAGAGTTTCTTCCCAATGTCTAATCTACACTTCTAACTCTCTCAGTTTAAAGGAATTCCTCCTTGTCCCATCACTCGGTGTCCTCACAAGAAGTTCCTCTCCGGTTTCCTTGTGGGCTCCCGTTAGGTACTGAATGGGGAGCCACGAGCAAATGCCACCCATCCTATTTCATTTTGGGGGGATTTGTACCCCAGTAATGTTTTGCACCTCAGAGCATTAAGAAAATCTGCACTCCAGCTGCCAGGCGTGTCTGCATGAATGACACACGAGTGAGGGGGACAGGACACCTCAGAATGGACACGGAGGAGTGGTAAGGTGGGAAAAGAGACGAGGGAAAATCTTCAAGCTTTCTGGGGTAGGCAAGCCCTTTGAGCTCTTTGAAAGCCCAAATTTCCACTTTAAAATGGTAACACCAACTTTGTTTTATTTATTTATATTCATTAGGCATTGATAGTGCTCTTCACACTGTATCAGAGTGCGCTTGTGTGGGGGTAGATTAAGAGCAAATTTCTGTAACCATTGGGGAAGGAAATGGAGAGAAATAATCACTTCCAAAACTGAAGCAAGAAAATGAAGATTATTTTCCTATGTTGCCCCAATTAACTAGACATCAAATAATTAGTCAAAGTGGTGGCATGGTTTTTTAGTTTTTTGGGGGGTTTTGTTTGTTTTGTTTTTTTGTTTTTTTTTTTTAATGTTTCTACATTTGAAAAAAATAAAGCAAAGCTCCTCCTGGCCTTTAATGCATAAAAGAGCCTGGGAGCCCTGGGAGATGCAAGGAGAATTTCTCAGCGTGCTCACTGGCAGACAAAATGCTTTAAAAGGGTTACACAGAAAAGTCTGTCTTCAAGAAACTGATAGGACCTCATGCCAGCTCTGGGGTACCTTTAATATTGAAAAGAGCTGCCAATGTTTATTATTTCACATCCAATTTGTTGCCATAAACAGTTCAAAAGAAAGTGATTAGCTTCACATTAAAGAGGCTCTGCCAGCGAGGGAACAGAGCACAGTCAGAGATGCCAGAGCCCGGGGCTTTGCTCCTGGCCTGTTGGGAATGCTTTCAAATCACACAGCATCAGACAGGAGCAGTGCTGGAGGCAAAAAGCAGAATGAACTGAAAGTTAAACAGAGTGTGGCCGTGTGTGTGTTGTTATTGTGTCTTTCTGGAGCGCTGTTATTGCAAGCCCATAATGACATCACGATAAAAGTGCGGGCAAACCCATCTTATTTTTGTAAGGGATCTCAAGAATGTCTCTGGAATATTTTGACTAGAGGGGAAAGCAAAGTCAGCCTCCCATCTTCCACAGCTAACAAGGAGCGAGCTCCTCTGAATTTCCTTCGAAGGCTTTACGGCGCAGAAATAAACGTGTTCCATGCAATACGTGCATCCTGAGCTGAGGGAAATAAGGGTTTCAGATTGACGTGCACGAGGTGAAATGGAGGCGCAGGACAGGGAAAAGAGCCATCCGGTCCAACCCAGGACACGCTCCCAAAATGGCTAACAAATGGCAGTAATCTGGGAGCACGGATTGGAGAGATCATACCCCTTCCAATCCCACGAGTGCGTTCCAGTCAGCTCCCTCTCCTCAAACAGGGAATTATCACCGGCACTGAAAAGCCCAAGAAAAGAGATTTCCATCATGATCAAAGGCTGCAGAAAGACACAATTACAGTAAGCCACCACTCATGGAAGCTTTTTACTCCATACAAACAGACTTTTCAGAGTCAAAACCAGGTATTTATTCTAGATAACAGATGCACCGCTGTTGCAAGAGCAAGCCGTGCGCTTGGTAGAGCACTCAGCACAGCAACCCCTGGCAACATTTTCTTCCCCCCGTCGTGGGGAAGTCTGCATCTGTGCTGGAATAGGTTAGATAGCTGCTTAAATATTTACCAAAGGAAATATATGATATGAGAAATGGTTATAGAATGCATGGTATGCTGCACAAAAGCAGTGAAGGAAAGCTGCGGGATAAGCGCATTGGGTTTATCCCGGGTACACGAGTTTGCTTTTGGAAATGTCCTCGAACCATGCAAAGCAGGACACTTTTATAGCCTGTGACAAATGGGAAATTGTGTTAAAATCATATTTGGAGTTGTAAGTTTAGGACAGAGTATGTAGATTATTAGGAAGTCATTAAATCCATCTTACCTAGGATGTAGATCCATATAAAACTTGAGAATGTTTAAGTTTTTATATTTCAAATGATAAGATTTTTTTAGCTCTGTGGTTTTAATGTGCTGGAAATGTTAAATTTGTAATTAGGCACTCAAAATCAGCCCAGGTAAGGGGGACCATGTGGAAATTAGTCTCTTTTAGATAAAACTTCCCTTGAAGGAAAAGCTTTGCGGAGGTCACAGTGACAGGAAGATTTTTGGAGCAGGGGCACTGACGTGGTTCTAGGAAAGGCTACACATCTTTCCCTCCTCTATCCAGTCATCTCTTACTGCTTTAAAAATCCACTCTCTGGTGCAAAATCAGGAGGATTCAGCCTAAGACTTCTGCCCTGAGTATTCCCCACTGGCTCCTTATTCACACAGACCACCTGCAAACCATGGAGATCCGTGATGGCAAAGCCAGGGAAGTGGTTTTTCTGAGATCACTAGGAAACTGCTATGCAACATTCAACAACCCTGCCAGGTCTTTGTAGGAAACTAACTGAGTAATTTTCACAGTTGTTGGCCCTTGGGGGATTCCGTCAGCATCACAAGGTGACATCAAAACTCGTGTTTGTTTGGCAAATTTGAGCCACGATTTATAGATTATTACTTCCAACAGAAAGGCAGTTTTAAGTGAATAATTTAAAAGGTGCAGTAAAGAACTTTGGGTCCTAAACATCCTTTAACAGCTACTGCTGTCAGAAAACGATAGACAGACGGATGTGCTCCCTCTTCCCAAAATCATCTGCAACGTGCAAGGGATTCCCCAGTCACGGGAAACGCAGGCGATGGGAGAGGAAATGAAAGGGTGCAAAAAGAGAAGCCGTCTCTCAGCATTGGATAAAAGAAACTCTGGCTTAAAGGAAGTACAAAGTGGGCAGATGGTGGACGGACACCTGCACAAAAGTGGTGTGCATCCAACCCCGGGTTATCACTCTGTTGTACAGATACAGACCCTTTATTTCCAAGTACTTTTGTTCCTCTGTCTCTTCCTTTGAATCTGCACTTCCTCTGTTGCTACACTTGATGCTTAAATAAACCCCCACTGCGGGGTTCTCCTGCGTCACACGATTCCTGTTTGCTGATCGCTGCTCAATAGCTTTCCATGGACAGGGCAAATAAAACATATCTGCCATTTCTTATCTGGAATGCGTTGCACAAAATCTGTGGAGACCTGAACTGGAAGAACTGCACTTCCACACTGGAAGTGAGGCGCTATTTCTGTCCAGGTATGGTGGATTTGAGGGAAGCCAACCCAGTTTCATTTGTTCCATTGAGCAAGCAGTGCTTTCAAAGTTGCAAAGCATTCGAAAGAGGAAGATACAGAAAGCTGCTTGGTGGAATGTACAGAAACAGCTCAGAGTGACTGCCTAGGCCTTGTGGATGCCTAATTAGAAACTCTTCAGAAAGCACTTCAGCACTGAACTTTTGAAACATTAGAGTCCGTGCTGAAGAGCCTGAAATTTAATGCCCCGGTGTTGAAGGTATTACAGACCATGACAAAAAAATCTTTGCCCTTTTTTCCTGTGTCTGCATCCACTGAGTTGCCATTGCTGGACTCATCTGTGAATACCAAAATTACAGTGTACTCTGCACCTCAATTCCCTTTTTCATTGCACCATAACATTTTTCTGACCATTGCCTTCATTCACTTTTAAAGCCCAAGTGCATTTTAATCCTGACAAAAAGACTGGCAGATTTTAGCATTAATATATTATGATCCATGCTTGCTACAGAGGGTGGAATTCCAATCCCAAATTTTCTGCCTCTGAAGAAAATCTTGAACTCCTGTGAAGACCTCCCACAGAAACCAGGAAAGAATTAATGGGCTGCTGAGTTCCTAATATGTCCCACCCTGTGGCACCTGAAGGAAGTAGGTGTTAGACTGGCAGGGAGCAGCTTGACAGGTTGAATTTCCAGCTATTTATGGCGACTGACTGAGGGGCCTGGAGCCAAGGACGACCGTTCCCAAGTAAAGCCTGCCTTTGGCAAAGAAAGCCTGGCAGAAAAGGAGTGATTTTTCTTGCTGCCAGTGACTTGGGGGTCTCTGATACCAAGTGGGATGGAAGGATTTGCTGTTGTTTTTTTTCTTTTCTGACTTTTATTGATCCCTGCAGGGGTGAGGAGGCTGCTGAGTGCTGGGCCCAGAAGGGGTGAACGGGTTTATGTTCCTGTGTGTTTACTTTGGACTCCGGGGGCCACAGAGAGAGTGGAACGTTTTATGCAACGCAGCTGGCAGAAGAAAATCTCTCTGATTTGAGGGTGGTGGAGGGTGGATGGAACAACAGAAATTCAGAAGGAAACGATTTCAGAGTTACTATTAAATTATGCTGCGTGGAAAGGGGATGTTCTCTGGGCATGATGGCCACGCTGATCGACTCTCACCCCTCAAAGTGACAGTCAGCCTTTACAGGCAGCCCTGAAGAGCTGGCTCAGCACGCTGGGACCAACCTCGCAGGGAAACCACCCTGCCAGAAAAACCTGAGCTTTTCAAACCCTCAGACAGGTACAATCATTCCAGGCTGATGGACGGACACACGCTCCTGTTTCATGGGCTGGTCTACAAATACTCAGAGGACAAAGCAGGAACAATGTTGGTTTGAATACTCCAGCAGCCGAAACAGATTTAAAGAAAACAAGGGAATTAATACATAGGCAATGCAAGCTTGAACACCCTGATTTTGGTGTGTTGTATCCATGTTTGATGTGTAGGCATCTTGGGGTAAATATTTTATTATCCGAAAAACATACAGTTTCATGATCCCGCATAAAGTGTTAGATTGCTTTGATGGTTTGGGTTTTGGTGGTTTTGGTTTGTTTGTGTTTGTTTTTTGCTTGGTTGGTTTTGGGTATTTTTTGTTTGTTGGTTTGGTTTTGGGTTTTTTTGGTGTGGTTTTTTTTGGGGGTAGGGGTTTTAGTTTTTGTTTTGATGGGGGTTTTTTTGTTGACATTGTTTTTGGGTTTTTTTGGTTTGGGTTGGGTTTTGTGGGGTTTTTTTTTTTTTTTTTGGGGGGGGGCGGTTTGCTTAAGCAAATAACAAAAAATCTAGTCACCCATACAGATTGAAGACAGAAGGGACTGTATTTACTGGGAGATTTGCCAGGAGATTTGGATTTAAGTCTTATCCTCTTCCTCAGCGATTTCAAATCCCTGCGTGAGACACACCCTTATCTTTCCTATAAAGGGAAACCACCCTGAGGTGTTTCGTTCTCAAAAAGTTCCTGGAGCTGTTTCACTTTTCATCGAACATCAGCCAAAGTTTTAATCCTTGTACAAATAAACCTTTAATACTTGTATATATTGACAGTAAAAACAGGGATGATGCCTGTCAGTCCCACATGACCATACCCGGGTCATTTTGTTGGCTTTGGCATTATCATGCCTGTGAGAGAAGGATCCAAACTTCTGGATCTCAGATTTTTTTTTTTTTTCTTTCTTTTTGAGATGCTATTGTGCAAGCAAACAAACAAACAAATGAAAATCTCACAGCACCAGGATATAAAGTAAAACATTTCAACCTCACACACCACATTTCTTGGAAACACAGAATAGGAGACACTAAAGTGCTTTGCTGGTCAGTCAGAAATATGAGGGCGATGTTTTCTCTGTGACTCCCCAGCAGCATAATTGTAGAGATGACCACCTTCTCCCCAGATATTCCTAGGAAAAAAACCCCATTCTCCTATTTTAGAGCCAATATATTTGAAGAACTTGCGTTAACAGAGATGGACAACTCCACAGTGAAATTCAAAAAGCACAGGTGGGACATTTCAGAGATCAAACTGGAACAAGGCTCTCCAAGCCTATGCCTCTTCTTTCATCAGTCAGTTGTGCAGCTAATATCCCTTTGGATTCTTTCAGAATTATCTCATTCACTGAAACATGTGCCTAATTCCAAGCTGGTTCTTTTTATTAACATCAAAAGGCTTTGGATCAGGCCCTATTTAAAAAAAAAAAAAGAAAAAGAAAAAGCTTTTCTACAAGTCTATTGTGCATTTTCGATCAGGTACACAATAGCGCTTCTGTGGCTCCTCTCCCTGCCTCACCTGTCATCACACGACGCGTTCGCAGATAATTTGTCATTAAGGAGTCATCAGTGTCCTCCAGGAAAGCTGCAGGAAGGTTTGTGGGCCTGCCAAGCAGCAGCTCTGATAAGGGATCACCTGCCCAAGCAGAGCATTCCTGCCTCACCACCAACGTTCTCTTCCAAGCACACAGAGGCCTCGCCACAAATTACTGTGGCGGAAAGAGTTTGAGTTGCAGTGGAAGAGATGGGAAGAGGGGAAAAGGAGTTATTTTAAAACCATTTGAAATGTCTTCTGCCTGATTCTGCATTTGAAAATTGCTGTGCCTGGAGGTTAGAGAGTGGCTGTCCCTTAGCATCTCTTTCCTGGCTTTATCTCCACCCCTACCACCCAAAATCGTGTTTTTATGGGCTTTACCAGCAGTAACCATCAATCAATCAATAATTTACAGCTGCAAAATACATGTTCTCAAATGACACAGCTCTGGTCTTCATCGTAAATCAAGGCCCTACCTGCAAGAGGGCAAAACTTCCCTTACAACCAAGTAAAAAGGCATTCAGTGGGATGCCAGACTTTTATGAAAGCCTCAGCAGAAAAAGTAAATTGTAATAACAATACCAGAGAGGAACACAGAGCCCTTGTAGCATCAGCTCCCAAACCACTGCTCAGTGGCAAGTGTTTTAACCTCGGTGAATGGTGTGAAACTTGAAATTAGTAAATTAACAGGAGCTAAATGTAAATTAGACTGTTTCAAAGGAAACAAAGTAAAGTCACTTTTTACACTTCAGACCTTGTACAGCTGAAGTTGTGTCCTTGAAGAGCTACAGATATTTCCCTGCCCTGACACTGCTGAAATCCCTTATATTGTCAATACTAAGTACAAGAAAGAACTCCAAATTCTACAAAATCCTTTTTTCAAAGCATGACTAATAAAAGCAAACCAGAAAGTTTATAGAGTAAGTCATTTCGAAGACGCTAAAAATTATTTATAAAGGGTACCCTATCACAAGACACACCCTTTAATTTAGTATGTCTGGAAAATATCTGAGAGCGGAAAATCAACAGAGCAAATAATCACAAATTTCAACTGAAAAACGGAGTGAGGGAGGGATGATTCAGAGAGTTTGTGTTCACTGCTCAATCTTAAACAATAATGTCAGCACCAACAAACAGGAAAGATCTTCGCTCAGGTGCTGAATGTCTTTCTCTCCTATTGAAGCACATAAGGGCTGAAGACGTGCAGCACGCTGTGTAACTGGGGACTCTCGAAATGGACCCTGCCTTCCACTAGGAAAGCACAGTAATTGCAATGATTCCTGGTTTACTCCTCTGATTGCAATAACGAAACCGAATCTTACTTTAGAAAATACTGATGCTCACAGGACGTAACAGCATGAGTTTACTGGTAAGGTCACTGCTTTTAGGAAAAACATCCATATACCACGTATAATTGCAATAGTAATTTTAAATCTGTGAACGCATGATCCCTAAAAAATCCAGACTCCTTTTCTAAACTCCCCTCTCCTTCTGAGGAAGAGCAAAAACCAACCCAGAGGTTGCACTAAACTACGCTCAAAGTTGATTAGACAGAAACCATAGTCCGAGAATGGTTTAAATTTTCAGTCTGAGAGCATCTGTGCTGGTTGCTCAGCCTGACTGTGGGGCTGGGGAGCCACCCTTTGGTCATTGCTCTAAGTGCAAAATCAATAAAAGCGCAAACTCTGACAGCTTCTGCCCCCTGAGGAGGGCTCTTGATGAGCACCTCTAAACTCACCGGTCCTGCCAACAGCTATTCCAAGGATGTCTCTGGTTGAACACCATTTTCAGAGTGTATCTTACCTCACAGGGATGGCAGGGATGAGTAATTTCTGCTTCTGGGGGGGGCTTTGGGTGTGTTAAGTGCTGAATGTTGTTGTTGCACTCTGTGCCCTCCGTTCTCGATCCTGTTACTGACACAGACCGATTCCCACAAACGGAGTGTCTGCAGCATCGTTTCTCACTGAACATGAGGAGGAAAGGAAATAGAACATTTGTAGCTTCGTAGGTTTCTCTTCCCACAGCCCGAAATTAGCTAAAATAAAAAGGTTACACCTGAATTACAAACTGTTTTGTGACTGACAGTCACAGATGAGGGTGAAAAGCAGAATAGCGCAAGGAAAAGAGCAACAAACTGCTACCAGATGATTTCAGTAAAACGGGCTGGACACTGATGTAGAAAGGCAAAATCCTCCAAGAATTTAAAAGATATTAAGCTCAAGAGAGGTCAGCCGACAGGGCAGAAAGGGAAACCTATGGAAAGCAGCCAGAGAGATTAAAGTTAAGCCCCACACAACTCTTATTTCACATTGAAAACCACAAACCATTCCCGGAAAGGAAGAAACTTTTATGCTCCCTCTTAGCCTTGATGTGAGCAACCTTCTTAAATGCTTCTGTATTTTATGAGCAGGGACTAAGTTCCCAGAGTTTTCTGTTTACTCCTCCCTCAGGACTTTGGGGGTTGTTGTTCTTTCTTTCAACTCGGGATCATCCTCTACCATAGTCAGCTTTTGCTGGTCAGTGCCAGAGAAAATTGGTCCATGAGGCAGAGAAGATAAATAATGGATGTATAAGCACTGGATAAGCCAGACACATTCTATCTAATCTTCTCTCCATGAGGCAGAGAAGATAAATAATGGATGTATAAGCACTGGATAAGCCAGACACATTCTATCTAATCTTCTCTCCATGAGGCAGAGAAGATAAATAGTGGGTATATAAGCACTGGATAACCCAGACACAGCAGGAAAGCAGCGGTTTGGAATTTGGATACGGACTTGGGAACAACCAAGACCAGAAAACTTGAATCAACTACAGAACTATTGGGTGACCAAAAAAAAAAAAAAAAGAAAAAAGAAAAAAAGAAGTAAGGAAGGAAAGAAAGAAACTGGGAACAGCCATCAGTTCAAAATACAGGTAATTAGCAGAGGTCACAATGGGATTACTGATTCCTTCTGTCCTGCCACTTGTTGAAGCAGTTTGGACAGCCAAGGAAGCAGCTACAGCACTGAGAACAAATGCACTTCTGCAGGAACTCTTTCAAACACTACACACCGGAGAAACCTTGAGTCCCCACAAGACGAATATTCCTAGTCACGTGCTGCATTTGGAGATGAAGATGCCAGGAGCTGGAATGATCTCTCCAAGCCCACATGCTGAGTTAGGAGCAACATGAGGGCAACCCAGGAATTTCCAATCGATCAGACTGCAAGGGCTCTTCATCTACTTTTATAATTAAGGGCCTTTTTTCTCCCACCACCAGAGAAAGGAGAGCACACCAGATCACTGAACAACATTTCCATTGGCTAAAAAGCAATGTTTTAATTATCCTGTTAGTGTCTCTCAGACATTTTTCCTTGCTCCAAAATATAAAAAGTGAATATGAAGTATAAAACTGATAGAAAGAAAATGAACAGGGCACGAGACAGTCATTACAGCGTTTGGTTTCTTTCCTGAAGTACGGCGCCACACACATTGCGTACTTTTCTGTAATGGATTTTGTTAAACAAACTTATTTTTATTTCAGCCTGTAGCAATGCAGTACATTTAGATGATTACACTAATTAATTCTACCACTAAATTAAACCCCAGTTTTGATTTGTGAGTGCAGTACTGTTAGGTGTCAAAGTAGGAGGCAATCAAAACAAAAGGGTCTGACTGTTATTTACAGTCTTTGTCTTCTGCACTTGAGCAGGTTTCCCAGGTTTTCCAGGTGGTCACTTAATCACTGGAAGTTGAAACCAAGATAAACCCAGTGTGGAAAGGCCTCTTCTGAAAAAGAGTAATCACACTTAGATGATGATGTCACAGTTTTTTTTTAAATTACGACTGCACTAAGAATAACTGGGTTTGAAAGGACTTCATTAGATACACCCCACTGCAAATCCAGGAGTGATGGGTTTTCCTGGTTAATTTGCTAGGAAAGAGATTGCTGCAACTTGGATGCGATTCCCTGCACCAATACAGGTCACAGTTGACTGTAGGGTACTGAACCTGGAGCTGAAAAGAAATTCAGGAAAGCAAGTAGCATAATGTGACCAAGATAATTTATCATCAGGCAATGGCACACTACTTATATTTATTCCGGAGCACTTCTGAAAGAAGAATTTTATGAAAAGTCACCTTTTTTCTTCACTGCAGAAGAGCACTTTAAGTGTGGTAACTCTTTAGCAAGAACTCATTTCATTCAAACCCATGGGAAAGCAAGGAGTTAAAAAGGACCTTGAGGGAACCACTGCTGCCTCCTCCTCCCCTGTACAAAATTCTTCAAAAGAAGAATGCTTCTGGCGAAGCTCTGCACTAAAAATAATTCAGAGGAATTTCTTGATGGGACCCCAATTGCTGGCACCTTTAAGAATCTCACTTGCTACAGTGGAAGAGATAAAAATGGGACAGTACGAACAATTTGAAACAGTGGGCATTTAACAGAACATTGCTTGAGTAAAAACTGTATTTTGAAAGAAATAATTCCCATTGTGGTTTTGATTATACTTATTATTTACTTTATTGAATTGTTTTCACTTTTCAAATGTGTAAGTTTTGCTCATGTTCTACACTGTCCATTAAGATGAAGAATAAAACCAGACTGATCCGTTTTGCCTTTGGAACTCCTGTATCAGTTGCCAACACAATAATTTTATGTTTAAACTGCAAACAGTATCTGGTGAAATTTTAATCTAAACCAGTAAAATTTTTAAATCGACATCTCAAAACTGTTTCTGGAAGCATTTCTCTTCATACTGGATTTTGAAACCTCTTTAGAGAACAGAACCAGTGTTTTATGGCTACATTATGCAACCACATTACATTCTGAAAATGGAATTATTCAGAGGGAGCGGTATTTGTCCAAAGAACGATGAATGAACTGAAAAGAAAACCCTGGTGCTGTCACACTTCTCGCCCATCAGGCAAATACATAGAACAGATCAGAATGTTTTGTCCAATGGCCGGGAAGCGCCCCAGTGACTCCCAACTGTCCGTGAAGATGTTATACTTCAGGAAGAGACGCTGCTCCAAGCTGGAAGACAGAGTAATGTTCCTACTCAGGATATAGACCCCATCGTTGTGGAGCGCGCAAGTCAAGTTAAGGCCGGATTTGGACGAGTTCTCATTGAGGTAGAGCCATTCTTTGGTGGCAATGTTGTAAGACTGCACAGTCAGCACGTCCTCGCTGGGGCTGGATCTCTGGTTTGGTCCGAGGTCGAGGATGCAGCCCCCCACCAGGTAGATGGTGTCCTCCACAGACAGCATCTGCTGCTTGCGGACGTGCACGTCGCACAGCTCCAAGTTGGTCCAGGAATCAGAAGTGGGACAGTACTGCAGGATGCTCATGTTCCTGCCTGAAACAGAGAGAAGGCATTTACAAATGGATAATCCTGTCAGCAGGCACTCGTGGGGGAGAGTTTCTCTTCCCAGGCTTTGCTGCAGATTGCTCACACACTGCAGCGCCAGGGGAGACACGGGGATCACTGACAACTGCAGCTCTTTGCCCTTGACAGCAAACTCAGAATGTTCTGTTCCTTGGCACGGAGGAAAAAAAGGTGATGCTACTTCTGGCACATTACGTGATGTAAATTGTCTGGGCACGCAGATTTTAGCTGAATAATCCCCACCTTTTAACTTACGCTTTTAATTTTTTTCTCTGATGGATATACAAGAATTTTCTTACTAAGAGGGAAATGGGGCAATATTCTCCTCTCCAGAAGTTGTCACAGCTGAATTAAACTATCATGAAGACAGTATGCTTCATTAATGGCTGTCAAGTGGTGATTTATCATCCAGGCTTAATTTTGACACTTGGCATTTCATTCCATAAATCAAAGTTTTATGCAATAAAATTCATAAAGCTGGTTGGTTACATTTCAGCAAGTGGCCCGGATGACCTAAGGGCGCCTTATAAAGAGAGAAACACACATTGTCAAAATCATCTGAGAACCAGGAACTCTGTGCTCTGCCATCAGACAGAGGCTCAGAAAGCAGCTGAAATCACCTCCATAATTCACTCACAACTCAATGGGTGCATGAGTTTGCTGTAGTGTAATTCTACAAAATTGCTACAGTGCCGCCCTGATTTACGGTGCAGCAAAGACCCTGGCTGTGCCCAAGGCTTCACTAAATTATCACGGAATGCACAGGATTCAGAGAGTTCTGTTCTAGTCTCTGGAGACCTGAGCCCAAATCCAGCCTCAAGTGACAAGCAGGAACAGGTTTGCAGACTCCAGACGGGTCTTTTATTAAATCTGCCCCATGTCACCAGCCTGCCCTGCAGGGTGACTTCCAGATGAGCTCCCAGAGGGAAGAGCAGACAGGGCCATCCTGACAGGTTCTGTAAGGGCACAGGTATAAATAGCCAGAAATACAACTGGATTGTCATGAATGAAGTGCATCACTGGCATGATCAGGGAGGTGCTGCTTTGATTATTTTCACTCTTCATTTGCACTCTGACTATTTTCATGGCAATGTTCTCTGAAACTGCAGCTCTGCATATAGATGACCTTTGTCTCCAAACAACCTATCATTCTCTGACTCATTAAGGGGAGGAGAAGTCCCAATTAAGTTTCTATGATTGACTACAGCAGTAAACTTCCCCTGGGAAAAAAGTGCTATTTGAGAGCAGGTGTATGAAATAGAAGTGGCCCTCACATGCTCAGTCCACAGCCTGGGTCTTTTACATCCACTGAAACAACAAAAATAATCCCCAAAACAAAACCACAATACAGAACATGAACGTTGTAGTGCCTGACATGGAACTTCTATCAGGATCTAGGGTCACAAGTGAGAGCTGCAAACTCGAGACAGGGACTTTATTCAAGAAACGTCATTATAATTTACAGTGGGAAATTCCAGATCCTGCCACCTTTTGGAAAGGGCAGTCTCAGCAGAAAGCTCTACACAAATTAAAGAAATACTCCACAAAACCTACCAAAACTGAGGTATATATAGAAATACCAAAAATTACTAAAAATAACATAACATAAAAGCTATTAATTACTGTTTGTGTTTTATATAGCAAATTTAGCAAACCAGCAAATCAGCCTTAGTGTTTCTCAGATCTTTAGGCCTTAACACTTTCTGACTTCTGCATGTTTTGGAAGGAAAATCACCAGTGTGACTGGGGGCAATTCTGGTTTCTAAGCCAAGGTGTCACAAAAAAACTGATCCTAGACCCTTGGTCAGGAAAATTATTCATGACAAGCACAGATGTTTGTTGTCCTGAGTGATCCTGGATTAAAACAGAAGCCTAAATGTGCTAGTTATCCACAAGTTTGTATTGTTTTACTGCCCTATTTCCATGGAAAAAGGCTTTTAGGAAAAGACAGAGGTTTGGAGGGCAGCAGCAGTCCCCTGAAGTGTGGAGGAAACGAGAGGTAACTCAGTGCCCTCCTTCAGCTGAACCCACAGGCAACAGGTACTGAGTAAAGAGCCTGACAGCTCCCTAGGGCAGCCATCCTGACTTGCCTTGTTAAGGTGTTTTAAAGGAATGGGATCTGCATTAGCAAGGTGCTCATCTTCCCCTTCAGGACACCAGCAGCAGGCAGCCTGATGGAAGAGCAGCACAAGCATCAGAAAAGGAACTTGCAAAGTGCAGAGGGTGTAGGAGAAAAGCTGGCCCTCCCATAATCGTGAGGTGCTCTTAACCGAATCAGAGTTTTTCCTCCTTACCTCTTCTTTCTCTAGATAAAAATGACAACCCCTAACTCTGGTCTCTAGAGACAAGTCTTCCCATCAACCTCTTCCAATCCCTTCTCCTCATTCTCTAGTCCCGTAGGATGTTTCGCTTTGGATCTGACTTCTCAGCACGACGAGTGTTTGATACCAGACATTTCTGAGTCCCAGTGAGGACAACAGCCCCAACAGATCCTGTAGTGGGGGTGAGCAGAGGACGCAGACCGCAGCTCTCCATAGGCAAATTTTCCTCAGAGAAGCCACCAGGCTCCGGGTCAGAATGGTCTGGACAAAATGTGTTTGAGGGTTTTCATTACCATGAGGGGTGGCAGCGTGTCTTTTATAAACTTTAAAATGATTCAGAGCTCAAATCTGCTCAGACATTAGAAGGGACAGTTTGTTCTAATGTCAGTTTAGCTCTGCTTCCAGTATTGTCTGTAAAAGCTGATCTGTCTTCTAATTTCATTCTCTGTTTAGAAAGAAAACCCTTAAAACAACTGTGGCCAACTGAAGTGGGCAAAGGCCAAATTCAAACTTATGAAATCCTGCTAAATAGCGAACACTTGACATGTTTAAAAAATTGACATCTAAAGCTCTGAGAAAATGTTCTTCCTCCCAAACAATGGCACTACATACTTAAGGAATGAACAAATAAATGGGAGCTCTTTTTAACTGAATTGTTTTCGCACTGGATAAAAGAAAAGTAATTGTCAGAAGAGCATGAAACTTCAAATGCTTCCCTCTGTACAGAGTTCTCAGAAAAATGGGTACAGAACTTAAATAAGCTAAAAGTGTTGGTTCTTGCTTAAGCCTTTGATTATTGTATTCAGTTATTAAGGTATAGCTTGAATTTGCCTGTGAAACACTGAAATAGTGTAGGGGAAAGACCATGACATCTATTAATACATGAGAAATACCAATGAAGGGAGATATTTTCTATGTATTTTTCCTTCTGACAGTCTGTGCTAGGGACTCAAAAAGTAAACAAAGTACATCTGTTGAGCATCTCTGTACTATGTGATCAAAATCTAAGAAAATGGGTGGTGGCTCAGCCGGGTGCTGAAGCACCCATCAGTTATGTTCTCTTCAAATAACAGAGCCCCAGGTCCACACAGGCTCTGAAAAAAACTACAAATACCTGATTCTTCCCTGGCAGAGCTATTTTGTTTTGTTTTGTTTCATTTGTCGATTATTTTCTAGCAGCAATTTATTTCTATGTGTTTTAATGAGCGCTACGCTGCCTTCTACAGGAGCTCGAAAGCTTTCCTGAAGAACAAGAGAAAATGCTCTGGGCCTTGGAACCAATCAGGTAAAAACCAACAAGAAGTAACAGCAAACTTGTTACCTCGTGCAGTGTATCCTCCAATAACGTAGATCTTGCCCTTGCATTCACAAGCTGAGAATTCTGCAAGAGGGTTGGGCATGGACGCCACGAAGTTCCACCAGTCATTCTCTGGGTTGTAGCACTCCACGTTGGAAAGGGACTGGCCACCGATGGCATAGAGCTTTCCACTGACAGCCAGCAGCTTGAAGTTGGATCTGAAAGGGCAGATTGCAGCACTGAAATGAGCTGTATCCATGACCAGAAATACAAAGGGGAGAAAGTTCTTCCTCTCCAGGCTCTGACACACTCATCTCCACCTACGGACTGCACCATCACTTCAGGTACTTGCAGCATCTGAACTCTTGTGTGCAAGGGCAACATTCTGGAACCACACTGTAATTACTCAGGACAGTAACCAGTGACATTCTGGATGTTATTGATGATGCTGCCAAGACTGAGGAATATTTTGTTCTGTATTTCAATCTGTGCCAGTTCAGCCCCAATGTGCTCAGTAGATGGCTCGTTTTTATTAGGCTTTTAGTAAGGTACCATTAGCAGAGAAAAATGCATTACATGGACAGACAGTGAGGGATACTATTTCAGTGAAAATGGCAGAAATTTCAGACAGGACTTGATGGATGCCTAAGAATGCACACTTGTCTTAGGCTGTATTATGGAATCTCTTTAATAACCCTAATAAAAAAGCAATTTAAAGTGGAACACATTGAACCATGTTCTGCGAAAGAAGGAAGAGAGAATCTTCTGTACCTTATTCAGCATTAATCTATGAAATACATCCTCTGAAACAAGAGCTGTCTGTAAATTATGTTCTACCGATAGCTGATCAAAAATTACATTGCACTCCATGAGCAATGACCTGGTCATTTATTTCTTTTTCTGTTCCATTACACTCTCAAAATTCACACACGGCAGATGGCAGCTTTCTAATTCCTGGAGCACGAGCAGTCTCCTGTCTCACACTCTGAAGGCAACACAGACAGAAACAAATGGTCCACAGGTATTTAAGGTGCAAGTCTGGAGGAAGAAACTGGAGGATGTGAAGACAGAACTCTTGTATGCTCAGCTCTTCCTCCCAGCTAGGGAAGCTGGTTTAATAAAGGACGAGCTTTCCCTCTCCCCAGGAGCAGTCTCACTGCCTAGAAAGGTTATTCCTTCTCTCCTGTTGAGCCAGTTGAGAATTTACCATGAGTATCCCAAATAACTGGATGTGTGGCAGACCCTGGAGCCAAACAGGGAGCTGTGTTATGTCTGTAAAACTGAAGGGATGTTTCAGACCTGCGCTGGCCTGCTGGGCAGCAAAGGGACTTGCACCCTGCAGGAATCCAACATTCAAAACTGAACTGCTAAGTACTTTCGCAGGGTTTTGTCTGGACAAAATGAAGCCTGCCTAGCGGCAGACTGCCCTGTGACTTCTTTTTATTAAATATATTTGGAAAAAGAATTTGTTTCCAGATGGAATCACTTTGTTCTCGTCATCCTGATACAGTTTTGGAAACTAAAATGCTCCTTTGAAGGAAGTAATTGGTTTTTATTCTTTTTTTTTTTTTTTTCCCCTGACATTTACTATTAGGTCAGTCTGTTCATATTCCCTCAACAGCAATTATGTTTTCCATTTTAGAGAATTCAGAATAACACGGTAATCAATAGCAGGTATGAAATGAAGATAACTACTCACAAATCATGATGATTTTCAAAGCAATATACCTGTTGTAAAAGTGAGGACAGGGAAAAAAAAAAAATTCCACAAATTAAAAAAGCGGCAAAACTACGGGGAAAATTATCTACTGGAACAAAACCAGCACAATTTTCAGCTTTAAATATCCTAAAAGGAGGCCACAAACCTTTGTGTCAGTCCTTTAACCACTTCCAAACACTTGTTAAAATGGATGATAATCAGTGGAGGTATCTCAGATTTATGAACTTCTTTAACAATAAGGTTCATTTTACTCAAAAGTAGCTGCAAGTATCCATCACTGCACTTTATATGAAAGTTTGGACAATGGCTCAATATGTTATGAAAAACTTCTGCCATTCACCTCTCCATGCCAATAACAGCAGGTGTTTTTATGGAGAGTGAACATTAGGAAACATTTAGTGCATTTTTACACTCTTTTAATGTGTTGGAGCAGCTGGAAACAAGGAAAGCAAACACTGAGCAGGGAGCCAGCTCTCCACAACCAACAACTGTTCCATGGACTACAGCCTGGAAACAGCGGGGCTGAATCCGTCAGATTCAACCACGGCGGAACTCCACTCGCACCTGCGACTTGTCTAAACCCGAGGGATCAAAATGTACTTTCCAAAAACCAGGCTGAGTGGGTCCCTCCTTGTTGGGAAAGCTGAGGTTTGAGCTGCCTTCCACTGCCCCCACTCACTCAGAACAGAAGCCCAGGAACACCAGCGAGCGGGAGCTGTGGGGTTTCACCACCGCTCAAAATCCATTCTTCACTCAATGAAGTGCAAAGCGCTACGTGCACAGAGGAAGGAACGTGTAAGGCACGAATGCAAAAGAGTTGGAGGTCAGAGAGGCTTTCTGAACACAAGGCATCGCTCCAGAACTTCCCAAAAGCCCCATGTGGCTGTGGATTGTGTTGGGTGTCTCTGCAAACCAGCAAACACGGTTTTTGTTCACTGACGTCCTCACTTAGCGTACAACAATGAAGAGTCAGCCCAGATACTGGAGAGGACTTTCTGACCAGAGGGGTGGCTAAACATGGGAACAAGACACCTGGGAGGAAGATTCCAATGTAGGCTGGAATCTAGATTGCTGGAGGATTTCAAGAGCAAGTTAAATGTGTATTTGCAAAGTAGCCTTGGTCCTGCTGCAGAACACGAGCCTTGGACTAACCAACAGATTGTTTCTTCCTGCCAAATGATCAGCTTTAACCCCAGAATTTCTCAAAAATCAGATGCCTTCTTTATTCTAGAATTAGAGCACTTACAGCAAAGACAAGGAATCATGAAAGCACAGTCACGAAGCAATTCCAAAGCGTTTTACTTATTTTCAAAGAGTTACTTTCCCCCCCCCCTTTTTAATATTTATTACATGAGTCTGCAGAGTACACTGCATCCAACATTTGGCTTTGGACGTGTGTGATACATTTGTCATAAGTAAGGAATGGATAGTCCTGACTTAAAAATTTTTAAAGTCTATTTTCTTCCAGCACAGAAGAATTTTGAGTGGAAAAAAAAAGGAAAATGTGAGGAAAGAGAAGGTCTCCCAAACAAGAAGCATTGCCCTTAAGTATCAAAATCATATTCCACGTGCTTGTGCATAATTCCAGCCAGGGGCTCACATGGGTCTTCCAAGCCTGGAAGATTTACCTGCTATGAGTAGGAAGATTCTGATGGAAAATAAAAGTGGAGTATCCAGCTCTAACTGGCACATGCAGTAGAAATCCTAGGAATATATTATGTTTAAATAGCAAATTTCAAATGACAGTGTTCATTTAAAAAAAAATATATATATATATATATGGGAAGGTATTCAAGGACATTACTGCAACAGTCCCCTCTGTACTTTGTTACCTTCTTGACCCCAAAGACCACAAGGGGTCTTGGGCAACTCTGCATGGAGCTGCTTCTACTAAAAAGCTCAGGTCATTCTCTGGAGACGCCATTCCAAGTACAGAAGCACCTCTACAATGAAAAGATCTAGAAACGATGATCTGCTGTGGACTATTTGTGACCAGCACTAGATCTAGCACTCAGATGATGAGAAATTCCATGCTCAGCCACAGGCTTCCTCTGTGAGCCTGAGCAAATTATTTTATCTCCCTTGTGTACGCATAAATAGGGACGAACGCTTCCTCAGACTCCTGGGGGCATCGCAGGAATAATATTCAGGAGTTGCCTGTTGTGAGCAAGTTTGAAACTGAAGTAATAAAACCTCTACACCTAGAAAGCAAGCCAGCAGTGATGACGCAAACCAGAACGGCTGCTAAACATTCAGTTTATCTGGCGGCTTTTATCTTCTACTTAGAAGTAAGTTAGGACTGTTTCATCTAAGCTTGTGTAGAGAATCCCAGCATCCTGGGATTCTGCATTACAACAATGGAAATAATTAATGATAAAAATATCATGGAATTGAAAAGGTTTGTTTAGGGCAGAAAACTCTTACGTGAACAGTAGAGCAGCACAATTATATCCATAACTCCTCAGCCTTCCCTCGAGGCCAACACATGCAGTCACTCAAGCAGGACAAATCCAGATCCTCTGTTGTCTGAAGTCAAACCAACTTCAATGGAAACTAGAGCCCTCCCTGAAGGTATGTCAAATTTCACCCATGGGATGTAATTGTATCACCTGACATGAATTCATCTGCCAGACAGTCACATGGCTGTAATTCCTAAGCAGAAGGCTGGGCAACCACCCTGCTTATTTTACTACAGCATAACAAACTAAAAATACAATGCCGAGCAAGCTGCAGCTCTAATTGCAGCCCAGATGTGTGGCAGACAGGCACCAGCACTGCTCATGTTGCATGCAAACCTCTCATGTTAAAAACGCCCCTGCTCTTGGCTCCTAGGGCACAGGCCATCCTGTCCTGTGTTCTGGCCACAAAACACCATGCAGGTCATCAGGGAGCTGAAATGTTATGTCAGACAGAAAAAAGTAATAATTAACAACTGCAGAGCTGACACTTCATGAAGCTGGTAAAATCAGAAACATGTTTTGTGAAGGGGTCAGCTGAGTTTCCATGCAAAAAAGTTCCTCCAATTATTCAGGGAGCAACATCCTCACCGCTACTTTGCAGGTGTAATTCTGGGTACTTTTAGGCCTGCAATAACTACCATGAAATGTAAGACCAGAGGTTATTCCAAAAATATCCATTTGCATGCTGATTTCTGCCGTGAATGGCCAATGTGAAATTCTATTCCAAGAAACACCTTTCTGTCACCTGCAATGGGTTTGAAGATTAAGTTGATATGGCAATGCCATTGGAAACAGTAATACTAGGAGAAAATATCCATGTGTTTATTTCAAGTGTGATGATTGTGCATCTAGGAAAGAAAAAAGGGCAAGTGTGGAAGAAAAAAGGCTGATCCAGAGTTTGAATACACAAACTGTAAGGTGCAAAAAGGGCCTTGGAAAAGCATTTTTTGAAAAGCCATGCTGCAGAGTCATCACATGCAGCAACAGCTCTCTTGCCGTAGACATCACACAAACAGAACCTTGTCACTTGACCAACACGGGACTTCTGTGATTGATTTCTATAGGTGACACTGTGTGGGCTGACCCCATCCTCCTTTTCCAGCGAGGCCAAGCGCTCCCAACCCCGTTCACACAGCTCCTGCTGTCAAATGAAGCCAGCTAAAACATCTAATTTCCCCAGGCACCTCAGGGAACTCTGCTCTAGGCTCAGCCTCGAACAAACAGGTTCTGTAAAAAAAGCTGTTCGCGGGGTTTAAAAAAGCTAAACACTCATTTTACAGATTAAACTTTTCCCAACACTGCTCCAAGCAGTCAGAAATACTGGGGAAAACGGTTTCTGACCAGTTGTGATGACTGATTAGGGAAGTGATTATTTCAGTAAAATTCTCACAACGGTACAGGAAGTGGGGAAAAAAAAAGTGAAATGGGAAACACTCAATTTTAGGTCAAACCCGTTTTGAGAAAGTTCAGGTGGCAAAAGCTAAATAGAGACAGGAATGGAGCAGTTTGACTACCCAGATCCAAAGCATTTATGCCAATGGTTTGGGTCTCTGCATGCTCCTTCAATTTACTGGAGAGAAAAGGATTTCCATTCTACAGTAAATTTTGGCCTCCTTACTTTTTTTTCTTTCTCAGAGAGAGAAAAGATAAAATTTAAAACACTGTTTCTAAAATGGAAACAAAGAGGAAGTTCATGTTGGAAACAAACCTAGTTTATTTCAGTGAAATTAAAGACTTTGTTTTTGTAACTCCAAAGCACGGTTAAGGTAGAGCAGCCACAGCCTTGGCCAGAGAGAAGGCCTCTCTTCTTGGGTCCTCCTCAAGGCTAGGTCTCTATTCCTCTTTCAAGCAGAAATTACACAAGTGTTTCTGAATACAAACTAAAACATCAATGTCTAATAAACACTTCAAAAGAAAAAAAGAAAAATCATCAAAATGATGAATGATTCCCAGATCCAGATATCCCCATCAAGTGAGAAATTTCTCACCATCTTCCTGATGTTTTTCTGGTGAGTATTTCACTGAAGTGCACGTGTACAAAAGTTTCAGATTTGTATGAAAATACAAACCACTGGTTAACTGCTCCAACTAAATTTTTTCAGCCATCTCCAGCTCTGGTATAGCCTGTATTTCCTATTAAGAGCAGGAAAACTTGTCGCTCACTCAACTGGAGTTATGATATACCCCAAAGACAGCAGGAAAGGAATTTTCTCTTTGGGTTTGCTTGGCGGTTCAGAGCGCAGACAGGTCTGCATCACATCCCTAAGGCTGAGCCAACGCCATGTGACTGAACAGGATCTATCTCAACACCGCACAGGGACACCCGTGTGCCCTAGGGAGCAGGGGTTACCTCTTCTGGTTCATCGAGGCCAGCTGGCTCCACTCGTTCAGGCACGGGTTGTAGCAGTGCGCGGCCGAAATCTCCTGGCTGGTGATGCGGTAGCCGCCGACGATGAACAGGTAATTGTCCAGCATGGCCGAGCCGTAGCCGCGGACGCTCACCAGGTCCGGGGGCAGGTTGTTGGCCAGGGGCAGCCACCGCTGCGCCTCCTCGTCGTACCTGAGCATGGCCCAGGGCGCGTCGCCCGCGGGCAGCGCCGGGGGACAGGCGCCCATGAAGTCCCCGAGGAGCACGAGGGTGGCCGTGCCCCTCATGCGCCGCTCCCGCAGCTGCTGCTGCAGTGCCGGGGGCAGCAGGAGGTGCGGGCGGGCGTCGGGCCTGCGCAGCACCTGGTGGTAGTGGGCGGCCATGAAGTCCAGGCAGGCGTCGTGCAGGTCCTGCAGGCCGTACACCTGCGCCAGGCGGTGCAGCTCGAAGCAGTTGCCCAGCCGCACCTGGGACAGCAGCAGGCGCAGCAGGGGCGTGACCTGCAGGTAGGACGCGGCCTCCACCAGCTCCTCCAGCAGCGGGGGCTCCTCGTCGCCGCCCTCCTCCTGCTCCAGCCTGGCCAAGCAGGACGTGTTGATGAAGTCCAGCACCAGCTCCAGCCCCAGGGCGCTCAGCCCCCCGCGCAGCAGCTGCTCCTCCTGGCCCTGCCCTGCCTCCCGCATTCCCGAGCGGTAGAGCGCTCGGAAATAGTCGCTCTGCTCGATCAGCTTCCTCTTGCACACCGGGTAGCACTTGTCCCCCAGCCGGATCTGCACCACCTCCTCCCCGGCACCGGCCCCATCCCCTGCTTTCCCTTCGCCCTCCTCTTCCTCCTTCTCCTGCCGCCGCCGCCGCCGCTCCGCCACGGACATCGCTGACCGCGGGCCTGGCCGCGCCTCAGCCCGGCCAGAGCCGCCGCGCCGGCTCCTCCTCCGCTGCCGGGACGGGCCGGGCCGGGCCGGGATGGGCGGAGCGGCCCCGGGATGCCGGGAGGCGCTGCCGCCGCTCCGGCCCTGCAAGGAGTGACAAGGGGAAGGGGGAAAAAAAAAAAAAAAAAGAACAAACCGCACACAGAGAGGAAAGAGAAAAAAAGCCCGAAAAAGGCAATGTTGAGCGCTGCGGCGCTGCCCGCAGTGGGGGGACCGTCAGGGCATCCCTCGGGCGCAGCCCAGTTGGGTGCCAGGGACACGGTAGGAGCCAGTGCTCGGCTCCAGGGGACAGCTCAGAGGCGCAGCGATCCCCCCTGGTGCTCCCCTCTCCCGATTTGGGCCGGGATCGCAGCTCCAGCCGCAGCTCTAAGCCCTTGCCATAAATGTACCGCTGCATCCCTGGCGAGGGGGAACATTCCGGAGCCACACACGCAGGGAAAAAGCACTGAATCCTCAGCTCCTGGTTTGCCCCGTGAAGACAGTGCAGAACTTGTTCTGCTATTCTGTCTTTTCTATTTAAACTAAGTTCCTGGAATCTGATCAGAGTGAGCTACATACCAGGGTCCTGAGTTTGTTTGACGCGAACAAGGAAAGAGCAAATTAACAACTGAGCATTTTGGGTGAGGGTAAAATGACAGATTTGCTGTTTGCTTTGTTATATTCTTCATGCTGAAGAATCAAACATGAACACAATCATGGCAGATGTTAAATGAGTTTATGATAAAAGAACATGCCCTGAAGAGCAAGACACACAGAGAGGAGGACAAGGGTAACTCTGCTCAGCTCTGCAACACCTGTCTTTTAGACTTTGGCTCCTGGGGCAAAATCTTCAAGCTGTTTTAGACAGTTCAGGTTTCTCTTTACTGTACCTGAGAGACTGATCCCAAGGAAAAGGGTTCCCAAGTGGCAACAAAGGGACCACGAGGACACCAGAGAGTGTCAGTAAGGGTTCTCTTGCTCCAGGGTTGAGTTGGACATTTGTGCTACATCATTTTTTCCTGTGTCTGGTGTCTGAACTATTTGCTTGTAGTTAATGTCTGAATTACTTCCAAGGCTGAGGAGAGGTCACTCTTTTCTTTTAAAAAGACGTAGAAATGGAAGAAGCTTTGTTCATACAGCAGCTCCATTGTAATAGACCATTCAACCACGACACAGAAAATCTGAGCCGTTCTCTGCCTGGGCACACATTTCTGTAGCCCTCTGGCTTTCCCAACATTGCAAAAGCAAGGAATCACGGAGAGTCAGGAGGAGGTACTGCTACAAAGACGAGGAAAGAAAAGCTATAGAGATGCTGGGTAATACTTGAGAACCAGAGAGTAACACTGACCTGCATGCTCTGAGGAAAGGACCACACTGAATGAAAATAAACAATGGAAAAATTGAATTCCTTTCAGCCTTATTAGTCTAAAGTGTGAACTGGAACCGAATCTGGGGATATTTAAAATATAAAGCACCACATTCTGCCCTCTGAGACACCAAGGAATTGTCCTGCACTTCCAGGGACCTGTGCATTGAGTCATAGTGAATTACACAAGAGAGAAATTGGTCTTTTGGAAAGGATTTGCCAGCTGCTGCCATGGTTTAGTATTTTCCCTGTCACAGGATACTAAGTAAGCATCTGTGGAACACAGGAATTATCCTGCAGTATTTCAGCATTAAAAATATCCGTGTTCTAAAGGATCTTGGCATTTCTGAGAGGAACTGACCGGAGCATAATTTTACTTCAACTGAACTCTGTCATCTGTGAAGGATGACCTGCTAAATAAAGGTAATTTCTCTTTTCAGATTCGCAGCCAAACAAAGCACTTCTTACCCAGTGCCGTTCGCAATGCTAATCCAAAAAAAAAAAAAAAAAAAAAAAAAAAAAAAAAAAAAAAAAAAAGCAAGCAAGCTTTCTTATTTCTAATAGCCCTTGTTTAGACTTCATTCCCTAATATTTTCTGATTATTTTTTTTCTACTTTTAATGTGCTGTTTGATTTATCCCTTGCAATAAAGGTATGTTGCAGCACTCCTGAAAAGACACATGGAGTGGCAATTTCTTTGAAAGCAGATTATTTATTATCAAGTACTTACACCTGAGTGATTAATCCTAAAGCGTGTGCTCCTGAGCTCTCTCTGGACAGCAGAAAGGCTGTCCCAAGAGTCTGTGTGTGGTGGGCATTCCCTATGGATCATGAGGAAGTCCAGGCACCAGACAGCAGAATGGAGATGGAAGAGTGTAAATCCTAACAACAGCCTCCAACCTGGTCCATTTTTTACACCACAGGCCCAGTGAGGAATTTCCTTGAGACTCCCTCAGGTAAAATGAATGTTCCCTGACAAAACCTGAACGGGGATCAGGCTGCTGGAGTGCTCTGCCTGCTGCTGGACCCCCTGTCAGGGGTGTTTGCTCTGCACAAATGCATTGTGCATCCACAGCCGGGAATTTCTTGTGTAGCTGTGCCTGGAGGAGACTGAACTGGGTGCTTTTAAAATGGCAGATATTTTTTATTCCTGGTGCAGACAGGCAGAGCTGCATTTTAGTACATAATAACTCGGTAAGATGAATGGTAATCCACATGGAAGACTTTCACTACGTATCCAGCTCTGTAAAATTCACCACAAGATTGAAACTCCATCCCCTCTGCCCAGTTCAAGTTCTGCCATAAATCAGCATCTGTTCATTAGTGTTTGCTAAACATTGTGCCCTTTGTCATGAAACTTGGCTCAAGCTGATCTGCAATGCCGGTAGATTTATATTTGTATAAATCTAATCTGGCTAAGACTCGTGTTGCTCTTTGCTTGAGCACACAGATCCCAGCCTTTGTGCAGAGGTTTGGCCGGAACTCGTGTGAAGCCAAGCTCTGAGAGAATCTCAGGGCCTGGCAACCCTTGGAAAGAAGGGTTTAAGAAATGGTTTGCACAAAGTCCCAGGAACAGAAACTGAAATATTTCATCTCTTTTTACCAGGTTGCTGGGATGGGACTGAAACCAGAATCTTTGGATCCAATTGTCCCTAACCTCGGAGAAGGTCAGATTCATTAAAAATGTGATATATTGCTCCAAACCAAAACCTAACCATTGATGGCTGCTTTTGACAAAACAGTTCTCTCAAAAAATGCTGTTTTGTTGGACTTTAGACATTTTGCAAGATTTCAAGGAAAATTTTAAAGGAGAAAGAAAGCAAGCACGTTATTTGAATAACATCAAAAAGATCTTATTTGGTTTTTTCCGCATATTTACCTTTCATTATTTCATGATTCATTACATTAGTCTTTTATGACTTTTATACCTTAATAGAGTTACAGTGACATATTCTGGAATAATCAACATGCCTGACTTACCTAAAATTTTGACCTTACTCCTACTCTAATAGAGGGAAAACACATGTGCATATATCAGAAAACTGAGATAAAGATGATTTTAACACAGGCCTGAAATTCAGTTTCTATATGTGGAGCACAAAACAGGCAGGGAACTTCATGCTGATGTCACATGGATTATGCAGCACATTTGATTAAATTCATTACTGACATTCACAGGAGGACTTAGGCAGGTTCATGGCTCACCTGGCAAACTGCTTTGGTCTCACTTCTCAGCTTGTCACCGCCCAACTGCTCTGTCACACAGCACCTGGAGAAGAGAAGGGCTCAGTGTGACCCAGCTGGGGCCTTGCAGTGCCTGAAGGGAGCCTGCAGGAAAGATGGAGAGAGACTCTTGACAAGGGCCTGCAGTGCCAGGACAAGGGGCAATGGCTTCACACTGACAGAGAGCAGGGTTCAATTGGATATTGGGAAGAAATTGTTCCCTGTGAGGGTGGGGAGGCCCTGGCACAGGGTGCCCAGAGAAGCTGTGGCTGCCCCTGGATCCCTGGCAGCGTCCAAGGCCAGGTTGGATGGGGCTCTGAGCACCCTGGATAGTGGAAGCTGTCCTTGCCCATAGCAGGAGGGTGGAAATGGATGAGCTTTGAGGTCCATTCCAACCCAAACCGTTCCACAATTCTACAACTAAATAGATCCTTTCTGGTCTTTACATATTCTGAGTGATAGAACCATATATTCCATAAAAACTAAATATAGTTCCAAAAATCAATATCCAAACCCAAATATATCTGTTACTTCGTATGTAAAAATCTCTGGTTTTGTTTCTATTTGGCAAAAACAGAGTTAATGCCTGATGATGAATCCTTTGTGCTGGGAAGCTCCTGGATTGTGCCATTCTCACTGCCAGCCCAGGTGGGAAACTTCAGGGACTGTTTCTGATTATAAGAAGAATCATGAAAAAGATCTTTTTTTTTTTTTTTTTTCCCAGCGTGGCAGGTCCGTTTATATCTCTTTTACTGAAACTCTGCAAAAACATCCATATTCTCACAGGAAGCAGACACCTGCCTTTTTGTTTTCCAGGAGGAAATGCGAGGAGTCGGATGAAAAGAGCTCCTAAATAACATGAATTGCTGGTCTGGTACTGGCCAGAGGCTCCCTTGGAGCAGTGAAAGCCTCTTGGTCCCTCTTTGCAGAGCACATGGAAAATCAGCCCCTGGCTTGCAGGTAAGACTCGGGGATTTCCTTCTTGCAAAATGTTTCTCAATTAAAATTTCAGCACTAATTTACATATATGCATTTCCCATTGAAAAGTCAAAGTGAAATTAAGGGGAAGGTGGCAGAAAACTTTGAAATTAAATAGACAGAAGTTTTCAATTTTTAAAGGAAATTGCCTAAAGCAGCCATTTATTTACTCATTTCAATCCCTTTATCTTTCATTAAAAAGCAAGTTTCACTGCAGCTATTTCTGCTCTTAAAATTTATTCAGAAGCAGAGAGGGAAGAGGAAAGAAATTTTTAAATCTCCTTGTTAAGTGTTTCCCCAAGTTATTCAGAGTCTTCCAGGTTTCTTGGAGATATGGGAAGAGTAGGAGTGAGGAAAGCAATTAGAAATCAACATTTTTGCATGCAAATCTTTTAGAAAAATACATTGTCAATAGTACTTGTGGCAATGGTAGATAAAGTCTAAAAGCTTCCCTGTGCAGTCCACTGAGTGCAAGCTCTCAGGTATTTTAAAATGTATTTAAGGTTTTAAGTGTTGATTATCACAGAGATGAAAATATCCAACTCCCAAAACTAAATGAAACAACACAAGTGCCAAGAGCTAGTTTTCAGGACAGAGGCACGAAGAATGACCCACTTACCCTCCTTCTAACAGTTTAATTCTCATATTCCCCACAACAGACATTTATTTGGAATCCTCCTAGTCAGAGCTGCAAGGAATAAAATAATGCCTTGGCCTTGCTGTTGGATCAACAGGGGTTAACCTGCTCTGGGCTCTATTGCCTTCCAGTGAGCTATGGAAGGAACAAAATACGGCACCTGTCAGCTCATTTCCAAACCGGGGGGCCTTGTTCTCCAAAACAAACATCATCTATAAGGACTGAAGAATTAAAGTGAGCTTGAGGCTCTCCCCACTCCATGTAACTCATCTACACCTCACGTGGAAAGGAGGAAATTCCTTGATTTTAATCTTGAAGGATAAAAACAAAGTGTAAAATATTCTTATATATTGAACACCCAATTTTCATGGCAGAAAACCATATTTCTGCCTAACTCTCTCAACCTCACTATCTAATCCACTGGGTTTCAATCAGCTCGTGTATTATAATATTTTAAAGCCTTTCCGGATGAAAGGCATAATGTGGGAATCGGGGATCAGACTTGGTCCTATTAAGGAACAAAATGTGGGAGTTTCACATTTCAGACCAAGTGCTTGAAAAATCATCTCCCAGCTGTGTTTTCTTTCTGACAAAAAAGGCCTTTTCCAAGCTTAAACATAAGCAGAAAACCCTGTATGGACTGCTCAATATTCTTAAATTTATTAGGGGCAGAACACTCTCTTAGCTTAAATGTAGGTTCCAGCCCTCTCCAGTCATAGAGAGTTCATCAAGTCCTGGATTTTTGCAAATAAAATGGTGTTATTCTGGCAATCAAAACAGTGTAGGGAAGGGGAACAGATCTCCACCCCTGGCTGGCAGACAGAATTAGAAGGTTCATTTATTAGCAAAGAAGGCAAATATCTGCAGTCACCAGGTAATTCAAAGTGTTCAGATACTAAACAGAGCAGTTGCTCTGTGCTGAGTGTAACGGTGTTCCTGACCACAGTGAGGTGGAACAATGTGCTGAGCTTTCTGCTCTTCACCAAATCTCAAGGCTGCCTGCATGGTTTGGTCTGAGAAGGACAAACAGAGGACCACAGAAACAAGTTCTCGGAATGAATGAAAACACCCTGTCCCTTTTGTGTCTCCAAACCCATCTCCAAATAATTAAGTTAGAGAACAGCGATCATAACCAATACTATAACACCTTTTATAGCTCATGAAAGGGCTGCTCTCTTCCAGCGGCTGCCCAGACAGTGCCATGGGAATTGTCTGGAGGAGCCCATGCCCTGGCTCACACCCCTGGCAGAGCTGGCAGCATCCTCAGCCCTCCAGGGATGGTGTCTGCAGTGCTGGTGCAGCCCCGGAGCCGAGCAGGGCTCCCTGAGGCCCGGACACGGGGCCATGGCTCTGCTGGTGGCAGTGGCAGAAGTGCTGCTGCTCCTGGCTCTGGCTGGGCACTGCCAGTCCCTCTGCTCAGCCACTGATTTTTACAAGAACTGCTGGATCCGGCGCTTCCCAGGCCTCCTGGTTGACCTGGGTGAGTCCCAGCGGAGGGGAGCACAGCTGCTGAAGGGCTACGCAGAGATCTCACCCCAGCAGTGCAGCAGAGCCTGCTGCCTTCGCAGGAATGGTGAGTGCTTCTTGGCACACGTGAAAACATCACAACGGATGAAAGCCACATTTTGGGTAATGCTTATCTCAAAAGTCCTTTATTTGGAGAAGAAACAGAGGGGGTGGAGGGAGGATTTATATATTTTTTTGAGGTAGGAGAGCAGAGGGACATTGTAACTGTTGCTCCAACTTCAGTCCCATAGAAAGGAAATTGTTAATCTGTATTTTTTTTTTTTAGAGGACTGCACTAGGGACACATTAAATACTTAGGGTGTGCTTTGAAATTTGAGATCTCTGTTACACAGCTTGTAGGCAATGCCAGCATTAAAAGGGTAACTCTTCAGTGTTCATCCCCATCTACTGTAGAGAACAACCAGTGACAGTGATTCCAACAGCACTCTCTTCGTGGAGCATCAGATTAGGACATGGTGGGAGGGGAAGGGGAGGGGACACACAGTTTGTCCTTCTCTGAAATACGGGAATATTCATTTCCTTGGAGAAAGCGCTCTCTCATTCCGTGTTTACACCGTGTTGCTGGTGCAAACCAGGTAACAATAAAGTTGGAGCAATAAATAATAGCAGCTTTTGAGCTGGCCACCCCTTTTCCCTAGCCTGGTAAGCTCAGGCTCAGAGTGAAAATGAGCAAAATCATTGTTTGTCCTAAGCCTTGTACTTTGGCTGTATCACACTGCACTGGTACTCTACAGGAGTGTATTTTAGGAGGAGACATGAAGTGCATGTCTGTGGTGCCTGAATTTTCAAAATGCTCCAGACCCCAGGAAAGGGGTTTGGATATGGTTTTGGAGGATGAAAGTGAGCTACCAGTTACTAAACAAAGTCAATATAAATGTTGATGGTATTTTGAATTATGAGCAGAAATATGAAGAGTTGAATTCTGTCTTAAATAATGTGAAGAAAAATTACATACATTTCAGCAAGGTTTTTCCTATCTGGACGACAAAGTTTTTCTCTTAGAATATGGGACTGGCCACTTACAGAGATAATTAATGGCAACTCAAAATCTCCTTTTTATATTCTTATATAGTCAAGCTAAATTTGTTACAATCTTCAATAGAGACATTAGAGGGCATTTCAAAGGGCTTTAAATCAGTAATTATTTAAAGAGATACACATGTAGAACTCAGAAGGTTGTTCCAGTCCAGCTGTAAAATAAGAATTTAAGTTCTCTTTTGCCTGTCTGCTCAATTACTTTGTATGATAACGAGAGAACCACAGGATCTGGCCTCTCTTCCCACAGGATCTGGGCAGAGCTGTCCAGTACAATGAACTTCTGACGTTAAATAACATCATAACATGCAAAATGCAATGGTCATTCTGCTGAGAAGCTCAACGTTATTCTTTCTGGGTTCCAGTCTCCTGCAACCTAGCAGTGTTCTACCATGGAGCCATTCATGGGAGCATGAACTGCCTGCACGTGTCTTGCCCAGCTTTGGAAAGCTGCATTCTAAAGGTTGGGGCCGATGCCATTTTGTACAACATCACAACAGGTAATGAAGCCTTTCATTCATAAAGGCTGAAAACACAGCAGCTCTAGGAAATGTGAAAATGATAGCAGGCCAGCTGCTGTGCTAGATGATCTCCTGAAGTAACACACAGCCCTAAAAGGGATGAAGCCTTTTTTCCTTGTTCATTAATATACCTATATCTGAAAATACTTTCCCACTTTCTTCCACTCAAGAGAAAGGAGCTCAAAAATACACCCTGCTCTCAAGATTCATGCTCTGAATCTACCTCATCAATGCTGGCTTGGCCAAAACACCCTCCCAGCCCTGAGAGACTGAGAGTGGAGGCTGCCACCGCTCCAGTCCCCAGACCCAACCAGCAGCAGGGCCGAACATTTATTTTCATCAGGTACCTGCACAAAGAGCTCACAGGTGACACAGACAAACGCATAAAGCAGGCACACCAACACAGGGAGCACCCAAAGCCTCGTCCTGCTTTTTCTGTTAGAAAAAATATATAAATACATATAAATACACACATATACAATGCAAAGTTCCCCAGCAGCCGGGCTGAGATGCTCAGGCTGCCCAGTCTGGGCCCCAGTCTCCCCAGCTGCTGTCACTGGGATGTTTGAGCACCCAGGCTGCAGCCTCCCTCCAGTTACTGGTGCAGACTGTCACACACACACACAGCTTTCCTGGATTTCCCCACCCTCAGTAGCCTAGAGACCCCTCTTTCCTCACCTTTGGCTCCTTCCCTAAGCATCCCATAGTAAGTCCTGTGCAATCCCAAAATGCACATCCCCTGCATCCCATAAGGTGTCCCATAACCCAAGGCAGTGACCTCCCAATCCAAAAGGTGCTGATGGGCATTATTCGGTTCCCTGCCCTGCCCCTGTCTCCATGGATTCTTCCTGTGGGTGTGCAGACAAGCTTTAATCAATAAACTAACATTACTCTAATTCAATAGGGATTGATCCAGATCTTCTCATTTTTGAGAAACTGAAATCACCAGAGCCAGATGCTCACTCCTCAGCGAGTAAATCCGAGAGGCAGCACAGCACAAAGAGCCCTGAGTGTGGAAGATGCCAACATCACAATGGCACCGTGTCAGGTTCTCCTCTGCTCCGAGCTCCATCTGCTGCCACAAGCCGTGGCTTACCAACACACACTTCCACCCCCAGCTGGAGCCTGACAGAGCAGAGAACTGAAGGCACTGCCTATTCCAGAGCAGAAACTTCCCCAGCAGATGATGATTTTGCTGAGAGGACAAGCAGCAGCTCCGTCACCAGCTCAGACAAGAAGACTGCACGCTCAGCTCTGAGCCCCAGGCCTGCCGAGGTGTTGTCCCACATGCCCACCCCTCCTCGCCTCAACAGCAGCAAGCAGCACCTCAACGAAACCAAAGGCTACAGTGGGAGGAATTCCACATCAGACAACGAGGCAGCTGCCTGGGAAGCTGCAGCTTTGGGGGTCTGGCTGATTCCTGTTGTCCTTTGCTCCTCTCTGCTCTGCCTGTGCTGCTGCACTGCTGCTCTCACGGCCGGGCGCTGCGGCTACAGGAGGGGTCACTATAAACCCGAAAGGACCAGAGCAGCAGTGGCCAGACAGCTCATCAAATGTGCTCCTGTCAAAGGTAATCTGTGAAACACCATCCTGGCTATGAACAAACAGGATTTTAAAATCATCCCATACACCAGCTGACTTCTCTTACAGAACCAGTGATAACTGAGTGCAGAATATTTTGGTTATGATTTAATCCTCGGCAGATGAAATACAACTCCCTGTCTCTTCAGGTAAGAAGCACCCACTCACAGCTCCCACTGTTCATTTTGGTTCATACTCTGATGCAGATTAATGTCGGACAAACACTGTAACACCTTCCCTAACTGCAGCTGCAGTGTTGGCACATCTGTGTGGCAGGGAATCATTTAAGCAGATGAGAAATGCAGCTACAATTATCTTTCTGCTTGTCTGTTTGCTACCAAATGAATCCAAGTGACTTACGGAATGGTGGTTTTGTTTGAAATGGTCAAAATCATCACGTTTGCTGCCAAAGAAGGGCTCCTCAAAAAACCCCACGCTTTAAAGAAGAACATTGCATTTTAATATGACTAAGAGTTAAGAAGCCTAAACCTAAACTCAGAGAAACACTTTGTAAAGAACTAGGTCTCCACTTTTGGATGCCTTTCTTCAAGCTGAACACAGCTGTTAAAATTCTGCTTGTATTCACTTTCTAGTCTCAAGTGCTGCCTTTCATCCCGCCCACTGCATCACACAAGTTCTGCCCTGTAACACAGAAACCATCAGTAAAAATCCCAAGTGTAAGCCTGAGTTCTATCCCAACATTGCTCTTGGCCAGCAGGCATCATCTGTTGTTGGGAGAGACACTTGGCTGTCCTGGTGCTCAGGAAACAGTCAACTTTTACCCTGCCTGTACTGCTTGAAACAGTTAAAGGATGTACATGAGTTAGGCCTGAACACTTCAGAGAGAGCTGGGGAAGCCTGTGCCTTTTAGGTTTTCCATCAATTAGCATAAAATGCTAACAGAATCAAATGAAAAAATCAGTTCTCCTTGCTGTGCTGTGCTGTTCTTTCTACCAGACATTGTTATTAGTAAGGTCAAATTGTTGTTTGAGCTACGACTTCCAGAGCTCTGCTTAGGCCCATTCAAATTCCGCGAAAAGAAAAGGAAAACCTGGTTGTCCTTTGCTGCAGAGAGGATTTCCTCAGGTGCTCGCATGTCCTGAGTAAACAAGGACAGCTCTGTGGAGAAACGCAAACTTAGGGGGCTTGGGGTTTCTTCAAACATTCCAGGGCCTTGCTCCTGCCAGCCTGGTACCCAGCACTGGCTCCTCGGGCAGAGGCAGGGCAGGCTCTGACAAAGCTAATTAAGGAAACAGATTTCTCCTCTGCACATACTCGAACCAAAGTGCCCCTGGAGCAGAGCCAGGCACAATTCCAGGCACCAGCCACGCCATTCTCTTGAGTCAAACTGCACTTACTTCCTCAGTCATTTTGGTTTCACGGCTGTTCAGAGAAGATTTGGAATTACACAGATGTATCGTTTCAGATGAGAATTTGAAACATTACCCTCATTGTCCCTGGATAAAGGAGCTACCTGATAACAGCTGAAACTTTCCCCATATCAAGCTTCTGCTAAAACTTTACATGAATACACATCCGAAAGGAAGGACTACTAAAGAACCAAGTTGGTAAGTGCAAAACTGGGATTACAGGACAAGCATTTTCAGTGTTAGCTACAGCTCTGGCAAATTCTCATAGGAAAGAAAAAGCTGCTTTAAACTCAGTCTCTCACCAAATGAAAACAATCCTGACCTAAGAACAATCTTCCTAAACTGACAGTGTTTTGGCAGTGGGAGCAGATGCACTCCTTGGCTGTGTGTGCACACAGAGCACACAGTGAGAAATCCTAGCGCACAGAACCCTGCAGGAATCAATTCCCTCCAGCTTTCAATGTCCTTATTCTTACACTGCTGCTTCTCAACGAGCTGCTGGCAGGGTCACATGGGCGGCTCTTTATAGGTGTGCAGAATCCTTAACTCCCTCTGCCCCCTCCAGAGAATGACTCTCTCTCAAAGCTGAAATCCTAGTAAGTCAGGAAGGTACAATAAAAGCAAGAGTTATTTATGTCCTTTCAAGGTTTGGTAGGGTTTTTTTTTTTTTTTCCTTAACTGTGAGAAGGCAATAAAATCGTCTGTGATTCCAATGTTTTAAATCAATTCCTTTCAAACACAAGTTACCAAATACGAGACAAACATCCATAGAAAGAAATAAATGTGCTACATAGGATGCTACAAACTTTTTTTTATTCCTTGAAAAGCCTGGGGCCATTCAGGAGAGAACTCTGCAGGCCTGAGGGTACCAAGACTCAGTCCATTCCTGTTTAATTACAAACCCACCTCAACAACTTTCATCATTCCGCCTGTTCCATGTACTCTGGCATCTTCTCAACAACTGCTAATTCACATTCCCACCACCATCCCATTTTCCACCTTATTTTACTCCATTCTTTCAGAAACAGGTGTTTTTACACAGGATATTTGTTTGTCCTCATGGTAACAACTCAGAACCTCACATTTTCCTGAGTGCTTCAACACCTCTCCAAGTCAGGCTACTTAGGCAACGTTATCCTTATTCTACAGACAGGGAAAAATCTGAATGGCATTTGAAAAGCATTTAGAACTCCTAATTTCCAGACTTTTAATCAGAGGCACTGGGAGCTTAAGTAATTTCATTAGTTTTGACATTGTTGCTCTGGGTTAAATGCCCAGAGAAGCTGGGTGAGAAACCAGAATGTGATTGAGCAGAGGACTCAGCCGGGATCTCCCAAGCTAAGAAAACAGAGAACAAAGCATTCAAATTACCAGCGTGAATCCAAACAGACTTTATTCAAAGAACAGAATTCAAGGACAGGACTTAACTCATCATCAAGGTTCATATTTTTGGTTCAGATTCTGAATAATGAAATATTCATATCATTTAGAAATACTACCACAGTAGTTGAACATTTCTGTAATAATCAGGGCTGCCTGCAGACTCTGCTCTCATGCTTGTATATTCAATATTTTCTTCACAGATTCCTTGTACTGAGACATGTTACTTTCTGTTTTCCCGTCATTTTTAAGCACAGTGACCGAGTCTCTCTAATTCTGAACCACTTCAGATGCGAGCAGCTCCTCCTCAGTGAAAATTCTGACCTTCTCTGAGGCTTTTATTCGAAGCAGTGCGTCCAAGGCACTTTTTTTTTTGGAGAGCGACTATTTTCCCAGATAGACTCTTCCATGTCTTCCTCAGACCTCTCGCTCTTCCACTTCTCAGTTTTCTGACAGAAAATACATTAAAAACTCCTCAGGGCTGAAACAAAGTGACGATACGTTGAAGAAACTTATCTCTCATAGCGATTCACTTTAAAACCGGCATTCATTGTGGAAGGTATTCCCTCCTCCAGAGCCCAAGGCTTGTAACTGCAGCCTGTCTGAGCAGGATGAGCTCCTTTCCCCCACTCATCAGGTTCTTTATGGACCTGGCAGATACAACTGGGCGAGCCAGAGTGGGAGGAAAAGCTCATGGACTCTACATAATGGATAACTGAAAACTTTGTCAAAGCAGTGATTTTAAAGAGCCCTAAACGCTGCAGTTCTGGAAGCAGCCACTCAGCCATTATGGCCCTACACAGGAAAGCCTTCAAGGGTTGTTTAAGGAATATTTCAAATGTGATAACCCGCTTTCTCTGTCTATTTTAATTTTATTTGTACTTTGGTAATTACAGATGCTTCAGGGATATATTTGCATTTTTATACATGGCAGGCTGTATGTTTATTCGTGTCTTTAAAATGATTTAGTACTTTACTGATAACATAACCAACATGTCCTATCTTTAAATTACTTCAACCATTTAAGAATCACAATTTGAAGTAGCTGAATTTAATCTGAAGTAATCTGAATTTAAAACACTTTCTCAACCGCTGTGTCCTGCACCTGGTAAATGGAATCTTTTGGATCTGACTCTGATGTTTAGTCAGCAGCAGCAATTCTCACTGCTCAAAGGCTCACATGACTGACATTAAACCCTGGTCACAATAAACCACAGGAGTAAAAGGGCCTCATTCAATTTCTAGAGGGCAAAAAAAAAAAAAAAAAGCAACAAAAGGACATCCTGTAGCCCTGCATTGCTAAAACATTAATGGAACAAGCGGAGCGTCCCTGGTGTGTTTGACAAATCCTGCAGTGCAGGGTGGGGATTTACAGTTCTCAATTGGCATCATCATCCTGCTTCACGCATCCATGGTCCATCTGCAGGGTGCCGGTCCAGGACATTTCCCCCCAAACTCCAAAAGAATTTTCAAGCCAAAGCCTCTCTCACAGGGATAGGGTTTCTCAAGGGTGAGGGAATTTGGGGACCCCGGACCAAACTCAGGCCTGAAGTTCAAACAAGAGATCCCTGTGAGGCTTGTAAACCCCTCCAAGTCGTGGCAGAGACGACGAGGGCTCAAGGCAGTATCACATTTGTCTCTGGAGGAAAATCCTTCTCTGCACACGGCAGCTCCCAGGATTTGGGAGATGCACGCCGATAAACAGATTAGGATTTCCCTGCCCCTTCTGAGCAATATAAAGCAGGATTTTAAAGCGACTGTTAAGCATTTATGTCTTGGAATGCTTCCCAGCAGAATGATGTTGTCAACGTGGATTTGAAAATAAAAGCTGACTACATGGTGGGAGGTGAGGGCGAAGGCAGGAAGGGATTTGACAGCAGAGGGAGATTTCCAAATCCACTCGTTTTTGCAAGCTAAGTGTATCCAGTGAAACTTAAATACCTTTTCAACAAAATTTATTGCAAGAGAAAAGTGGCTGTAGCATTGCACAGGCAATTGGAAACACGGCCTAGGTAGACAAGCACCCAGGAACTCTGAATACTGGAAATGTTACACGTGTTGCAGCCTCAGTTTAAACTGTTATTAATAAAACTAATGAGATAATTAAACAAAGTTCTAAAATTAGGTCTATCACTCAAAATTCTGTTGGTTGAATTATTTTCATCCCCTGCAAATTTAAAGTGTTAGCGAGCACCGAAGTCTCAAAAATGAGAATAAAACTGTGAAAAGTGGAATACAAATGTGATATCGTGCAACATTTTCCTGGAATCCCCCTTTGCGAATCAGGTTAAAAATAAGAACGTGGATTTCTTCAGTGAATTCACTAAAAATGGTTTCCTCATTCTATCACACGTAAGGCAAAATCTCAGTATTATCCAGTTTGACTGAAGACGCACTCAGCTGATCATTTCGGCCTTTTCCTCTTACAAAACGTACAATAGGAATAATAATAAAAAAAAACCCCTCAAACAGACAACCAAACCCCGAGAAAACAATTTTCCAGATAAAGGCAAACCTCTGTTACTAAAGAGGCACAGAAAGGCTGGGTTTTTTTCACTTCTTAATGCAAACATGGAGAATGATTGCTTTCATTCCGTAAACATTATAAGGATTTGTTTCTAAGCAAATCTTCCCTGCTACAGTTGAAGTCAGTCTTTTGGGAGGTTTGCAGGCCCTTACAGTGTTTGATCTGAATTTTGAAAGAGTGTCAATGCTAAAACAGCACTCTGGACAGTGACGTTGCTTTGCACATGTAAGCCATTAACAGAAAGTTTCACTTTATATTGTACCTTGAAGTACAGAAGAAATGAAAGCATTTTTGAATCTCTTAAGGAGGAATTTCACCATCAATTTGATTGTTTGGGTTTTTTTGTTTTGTTTTTTCTGCCAGTTAAACTTGCACCATTTTGCTGCTGCAATGATACAGAGGCTTAAAATTGTCAGTTCCCTGGTGTTCCTTCTGGGAAAAACGTTTTCACTAAAATTTCTCCCGTGGCACACAGAAATCCTGAGGGCAATTAGAAACATGAGTCATGGTGGTTAATTTTCTTGTCAGTGGTTTGAAGAGTTCAAAATTTAATGCTGTTTAGTAAAGACCAGGTATTTTTAAAGGATTATTTTCGAGGGGAAGGCAAGTTCCTTGAATTCCAAATCAAATTTCAGACTCTGTACAGCCTGGAATAAATACACTTATTTGTTTGCACTGCACTGAAATAAAAGATACTTCGTCTGGCACAATAATGTAGATTTTCAGGTAATAAATGACAGCTATGCTAACATTTTCCAAGTCACTGGGTACCTTCAATCCTGAGAGGAGTTGCCAAAACAATTATGTGCTCATGTCTTTGCATATAACACACCTTTGATCTGTAGTATTTGATTAACAACCTACAGGTATCAAGTGCAGTTTTTATGGGGGCAAACCCTATTTTTAACATCTGAGATTGGATACAAAAATTGTAACTGCTTGGCGATGTGGAGTGAGTTAAAATCTGTTCTTCTGAATAAGCAGAACAGTAATTTTTAGGACACAGCGATGGCACAGGACAGGTAGGGCCTCTACAGGGTCAAGGGGAAGCCAAGAGAAAGCGAGAGGATTCAACATCCCAGTGAGGTACAAATGGGTAACACGACAGGAGAAAAGAAAAAACAGAACTCTGCCTCTAAAAATAACATTGCATAAGAGATGCTCTCATAATTAATGGTGCTCTCGTAATTAATGATACTCTCAAGTTTAATCTGGAATGCTCCTCCTTTTTGGTTCCAAGAGGTACCAAAAAAAAGTGTAACCACCTTCTACCAGAATATACCTTTCCAGAAGACCCTTTGGCTGTTATTATTCCTATAAAAAAACAACTTCCCACCTATCCCTACTGCTATATTTCTTATTTTCCGTCAGACTCCCATAACTACACTACCAGCATAAGGGAGAGAATGCCAAAATGCAGGTAGCATTACTTTGCTGTTAATATGCCAGATTAGACTTTTTTCTGTAGGAAGAAGGGAAGAATAGAAAATTGAGGCAAACTTTTCAGGAATCTTTCAAGATCCCAGCTCTGCAAGGCAGAATCGAGACCCTTCACTCTCCCTCATCTTGTGTATATTGAAACACCACGTGGAGTCGGAGCAATAAAAATTTAATTACTCTGAATGTTTTTCCTCACTGGAAAATTGACTTCCTGCTGCATTTGTTTCTCATTCCTGCTTTCATCTCCTAACAGAACTGGAATTTGGAGTGATAAATGATTAATCCAAGTTGTGTGAAGAAATCAGTCCATGATCCTTGCAACCACTCGAGGGCAGCAAACTCCTACTCTTTAAAAACCACTTGCGGATGTAAAACTACATCCAGATTTGAGTGATGTCACAGCATTCAAGAAACACCATCATTTAAAGGCAGCAAAAGTACAACTGGTTCAGCTGCTGTTTAATAACCTATCTAATATATCTCACTCTTTATATTCAGGAGAGGTCAGAGGTGAGGAGAGGCATCAGTTTTTTCATGTAACAAATTACTGTCTGTAAAAGTTAATAGAACAGAGAGTATAAACGTATTGATTGATGTAGAAAGCATTTCAGGAAGAAGTAAAAACCCAGAGAAGGATTTTTGTGGTTCCAGTCAGGTATCAGTTCTCAGTGACCACTCGGGTCAGGCACTCGAAAAGACACACGTCTTTGCTAGGACCCGGGGCCCTAACGGTACCATAAGAAAGATGGCGGCACGGCCGGAAGTGGCTTCTGCCAGCAGCTAAGATGGTAGGATGGCGGAAGTGATGTCATACCCCCACAAAGATGGCGCTGCCATGTGGCCGTTATTTGACCTTTTCAAGATGGCGGTGTTATGCGCATGCGTCCTGGGTAGGGAGGAAATTTTGCGGCTGGGAAGGACCCCGGGGTGCCTCTTCGGCTGCCTGAACCCGACCCCTGAAGCCCACGCCTGAATTCTGACGCCGACGGCGATCCAGAGCTTTCATCGCAATTTTCCCTGGCGTTTTCCGGTGTAGGAACACGGGCTGTGGGGTCAGCGGCGCCGGGGGGCGGCGGGAACCGTGAGGGCGGCGGCAGGCATCAGCGAGGGCACCTCCGTCGCGCTCGCGTCGCGCCGCGCCTGAGAGGACGCCGCTGCCTTCCGCCCGCTCTCCCTCAGCCCGGGAAAATGCGGGAAAACACAAAATCATCGAGGAATGGCAGACACCGCAGCTGTCCGGAGCCAGGAGCACCCAGCAGGAAGCAGCTCCTCTGTTCCGGGAGGTGAGAGGCGGCGGGGCCGGAGCTGGAGGCAGGCTTTCCCAGGCAGGGGGAGCAGGGAGGATTTCAGCTCCCAGCAGCTCTCTGGGAGTGCTGCATGGACTCCGGGCTGACTCCGAGACATGTGGGTGGTGTTCCTGTCCCCAGGAGCTCCAGGAATGGCAACTCACAGGAGCCACGCATGTCTGAGTGTGGAACCGGCTCTAATGCTGGCAGCCAAATCCAATTTCTGCCAGATTTGTATCAAAGTTGGTATTTCTATCTGGGACCGCTCAGTTACCTGAGTGTGAAAGTCCTTGAAGTAGCAAGGCTGAGCAGGTTTTGAGTATTCCAGACGTTGTGTCCTTAAAATTCTTAATACAATATTTAACTGTTACTGAATTGAGGCAATATAAAGTGTATTCGTTAGAGTGGCAGAAACGTTTTTTTCACCTGGAAGTGTGGAATAATGAACATTCCTTGTGTCAGAATGAATTGATCTTCTTTCTTTTCCCTCTTTTTTGTTTTCTAAGTTGTGGATAATTGGGGAAAATATTTGGGATGAAGAAATGAAATGCAAGCTTCATGTTGCCAAGGGAACGCTTTAGGGATGTGCGGCTTCTGAACTGCACAAATGATTGAGGCTCCCACAGAAGCCTTCCAAAGCTGCAAGGGACAGGGAAGAAAATTCCAGGAGTGGTGGGAGAAGTGCTTTCTCCCAGACCTGGACACCTCGGCAGCATTCCCAGAGAGCCACAGCCTACGTGTTCTCCTGGATCCCACTGTGGGCACGGTGCAGTAGAATCGTGGTGGCCACAGTTGGGAACTTGGTGAATTGGAAGCAAAGTTGAAGGGTTTTGTCCACTAAGAGAAGTGGGGATTTCTAAACCAAAGCAGAGTGGTATTCCACACGAGGGATTTGGGCTTGGTGATGCTCCCAACCCATAATCTTTCTGTTCATTTTCTTTTGGATGCTGCAGCCTGATGGGCTGGGGGAGCTGCTCCTTTACATTTCTGTTTAATTCTTTGTATTTCATAAATTCTCCATGAAAATCTGCTTTTGGTGAAAAGGCCCATGAGGATATTGATGACATCCCAGGTTCCTGGGATTCACAGCTGTGTGTTCAGAGCAAGGATTGTTTTGGCTGGCAGAAGCTGCACCAATCTCCCAGGAATCTCAGTCTGGGTTTTCTTTTCTCCCAGTTCTCCTTGGTTTGGGGGTGCAGTGCAGCCCTGCCATGTAGATCTCCTAGAGGAGATTTTGGGGTTAAAAAAGTTCTTTTATATTTTGCAGTGTTTATAACTTGATTAAAAATAATAAAGCTGTATCAATGTGGTCTTAATTGGTTCATTTGCATGGGTTAAATAAAGCAAATGATTGAGAAGGAGGGTGAGCACCCCTGGTTGAAGCTGGCAGCTCTTTATTGTCTCTCCATTCTTTTAATTTCTTTGAATTATTTCTTAAGCAATTACTGCAATTAAGATACACAATGAGAAGAGCAGCATTCCTGCCCTGCTGGGTTGGGAAATCCAAGTGCAGTTCCTTGGAGAGATTGAGGGGATGGGGAGGGGTGTTGGCAGCAGGAATTCAGTGAGGACGGGAGAGGGGAGGACTCCCCAAACTGGTTAAAGCCGATTCTGCTGGGTTTGGGTGCCCCCACCCCCAAAAATGATCCTGGTTAAAGGGGACTCGAGGAAGCAGCGGGTTGTGCTAGGGAAGCTGTGCTGGAACCCCCAAGCCCTGGTCAGGGATGGTGGGCAGTGCCAGGGCCACAGGAACACTATGGAAAGGGTGTGCTGACACCTCCAAATTCCAGCCAGGAATTGGGGCACTGCCAGATCCAGAGAGTTTTCCCATTATTTTCTGTCGTGCTTAGCACCTGGCATCTCGAGTCCCAGTGGCTGAAAACCCCATGGCAGCAGTTGGAATCACAGCTGATCACACAGAAGCCAGTCCAGGATCAGAAAGGAGCTGTTCCACAGATTTATTTTTCTCAATGCGTTTTCAATTTAAAGCAGGACAC
>VZRN01003049.1:56942-88544 GCA_013397935.1 Dasyornis broadbenti | reverse complement strand
CGCCTTCCTTCCACACCTTCCTGTCATTCTGTCTTTCTGTCGTTCTGTCTTTCTATCTCTCTGTCTTTGGTGGGGATTTCATGCAATTACTACTCTCCTGGTATGTTAGATCATTTGGAAGCCTTTTGTAACCATCTTGATTACTGAGTCTACATGCCAGACATGGCAACATGAAATATACTTTTGGACCAGATACCTTGCTGTGCTCTGCACTGTGGTGACTGCATTTCTTTTAACTATAGATCCTACAAAAGTCACAGATAATTGAAAAACAAGTGGTTAGGTAAAAAAAAGTGAACCTTGTATCTCAAGAAATTTGGATTGCTCATCAGTAGTGGGTTACAGCTGGGAAGGAAAAAATCCTCTTAGGAAAACCATAAAAAGTTTTTAAGAGAATATGAAAATGAGAGATCTTGGAAGCAGAATTAGAAAAGAAGACATCTTTGGGAAAATGCTATTTCTCTAAAATCAAAGCCCAAATTCTTATATTACTTTTAATGTTAATTTACTGTCATTTGAAGTACCATCACTGCCCTGAAAAAATGCCAGGAATCAGCCCTGTAACTCTGAATTTCCACTTTATTTGATATTTTACCCTTTATAGGTCATTTTGTATGCCAATAAGGCAGAAATAAAGCATGAAAGAGAATACTTTGGAAAGAATTTGTCATACTGAGTTCTGGCTTGCAGAGTTTCAAAGGTAGTTTGCCACACAAGGTGGAACTTTAAAACACAGACCCCAGATATTTACACACAGAAGCAAGCAAACAAATCAGGCTAAATAAAGTATAAACAAACTTCCAAAATTTTGGCTAGAATGTATTTGATTATTGTAAAAAACCAGAGTAGGAACCCTGTACAAAATGGTGTGTGGGTGTTCATGCAAAAGGAAAAGGTTGAAATACCACATATGCATATGTTTTGCATATGAAAATGACGGTCAACATAGCAGCTGCCAGACCAGCTAAGATGGTACAATACACCCAGAAAGTTACTTAGGGTTGCTAGGATAAGGTGAAACATATTGTTGGTTTTGTGGAAGTGTTAACCTCATCACTCATTCCATTTATGCCTAGTTTGAAACAGTTTATTAGAAGCCCATATAGAATATTGAATTGACAATATACTCAATCTAATCTATTCCTAGGAGAAGATAATGAGAACTAGGCACTGATTATAGACCAGCAAAAGACACTTCTTAACACCTTGTAGTCACAATGGCCTAAGAACAGCAAACAAAAGAAGAGGCTTCTCAGAAGGTAAGTCCAGAGGACTGATGTGTACCTAGCTGATCTGGGAAATATGCATATTCCTCTGTGTCACATGCAGCTGGAAATGCAATTGCCCTTGACTTTGGGGTGGTCAGTATAAAACTGGTTTCTGGAAGTTCTGGTTCCTCAGGAACCACCAGCTCCCTGGCTACCTGTAGCAAATTTGACACATGAGTTTTCCTGGGAGCCCAGGTTACACTTGCTCAGCAATTATTAAAAGGGGAACATAACTGTAGAGTACTTGGCTTTTAATGGAGTGTTTTTCATAGGACATTTGGTTTTCAACTGCAAGCAGTTCTAATTAAGACCAAACCAAAACAACAAAAAAAAAAAAAACCAAACAAAACCAACCAACCAACCAACTAAAGACTGAAAGAAAAAACAGAAAGAAAAATCTAAAAAACCAAACCAACAAACCAAAAAACACTCACTCTCCCTGAGCTGATCTTTGATCTTTTAGCTTGTTTAGTCCCAAATGCACCTGTTGGCATGTTCTAAAAGTCTGTATATTTCTGATATTTTGTCCCAATACAAACTGGGAAAAATAATTCCAGAATAATTCCACTGTTTTCAACTCAAGCAGCCTACAGTCTTTATGTGTTGATAACAAATTAGATACAAAAATGGAGAATAGTTCAGAGACAGAACCAAGTAAGTGAGTCAGGCATTATAACACTCTGAAACCCACCTTTTCAAGAATTTGTTGTTTGAAACCAGGTCCGATTACTAGCGGAGCTCAGATCCTATTCAGGTAACTCCATAAAGTGAGAGTTGCAAGAGAGCTTAGCACTGTGGGTGTCACCAGGGAAATAAAATATTCCTTTGTTTGTGGATGGTGAGCTCTTGTGTAAAGTTGTGCTGTAAAGCCACAAAGCCAAAATTAGCACTTCTGAAGTCTAAAATGAAAGAAACAATGAAATGGTCTATTCCCAATATTTTAAAACGACATAATGCATTGACTGTGAACACTGAAAATGCTCATTTATTGTGGTTAAAAAGGCATAGAAGAATGAGTTCTGTCTTACTGCACTCTTATAGATTTGGAGCAGTCACCAGATTGTATCATGATGTCTCCAACATTTTAAAACATTTTAAGTGGATTTAAATCTTTTGGGACATTAAAACACCACATGAAAACACGATAGTGCTCATTACTGGTCTGAGGAAGGTACAGCATCACAGCAGTCACGCAGAAATTCCAAATAATGAGAATTGAAGTAGAAAGACTTGATTTCTACTTTCTTTTATGTTCCCATTGACGAAAATTTATCATGAATATTTAGGCATGCGAATATCTGAGGATAGTAAAATGTCATCAGACTCCTACTCTGCTGCTCCTGAATCACACAAGTGCCTAAAATATTCAGCTACACAGCACTGACATTCAAAATCCCATGTATCTAAGCTGTACTGGTAGACATCTCCAAATGCTTTCTGAACTGGAGAAGCATGGATAGATATTAACTATTGCAGCCTCCTGGAACCCACAGACAAGTTTGTTGCGTGCCACCCTTTGTGTCTGAACTCAGCCCAAATCCCTGCTTGAAGCTCTGCTTATGCTTTTTATTCAACCATTCTCCAAGTAAACTATACGTGGTTTCAATGGGAAATGGAGACCCCTCCGTGCCTCTGCCACTTGAAAAATATACCATTTGGAAAGCAAGTCATATTGATATCCTATCTACCATTCAACTTCATCTACCAATTGTTTTAGACCTTTTCAGGCAAAGAGAAATAGTTTTAACAAGAAAAATGTGCAACCCTCTCCCGCTCAGGGGTTGGAGTGATTTCTAGAGCTGTTGAGTGTTTGTTTCTGCAAGTAGAAGTGATAAAGGAGAAGAGACCTATTTTCACTGAACAACATTTTACTGCATTCAGCTATTTTGTGGCAATTGTTCCTGTGGCAAGCAGTTTGTGTGCCACACAGCTGAAGATACTTTGAGCTAATTCTTTTGAAGTTACAAAAAGTTTAGTTCAAGGTATTTGTTTAGTGACCTATTTATCACTTTCTGGACTTTGAAGTTCTTTTCCCCACTGTTCACTGGTGAATTCACGTTCAGCCTTGATTCTTTCTTAATACGAAGTTGAATGATCTCATCATTATATGTTTTTTAAAAAAAAAGTCCATACAGGTATACTGAGGGTATAAGTACTTCACTGAAATACTACATTCCCGTCTTTTGAGGTATGTATTAAATCTGATGTCATGGATTTGATGAAATTCCACATTCCAAATGCCTGTTTCATAATTGTATCAAACTTTAAAATCTATTTTAATGAAGGAAGGTATTTGAAATTTACATTGTCACTCACTTGCAGGTCTAATATAGAACAGAATATCTAATTGTTCTTATAATAACAGCCTGTTCACATTTTTATTTGAAAAACTGTAATTCAGTGCCTTACTGATAAGAAAACCATACAGTTTTTCAACAACCTCACACATAATTTTTTAAAAATTGACTACTGACAATTATAAATGATACAAGGTTGTAAATTTATGGTAAAGTCTGTAATACTGTGGTTTGGCAAATCATGCCTTCTTTTGTAAACAAAAGCATGCTAGGTTTTAGTGTTTTTTCAAACACTAAATGATTCTTTCACCATGTTTTCCTTCTCTATTTTGACTAGGGATCTTGGGAGCAGGAAGTCTCTCAACATGTATTTGAACAGTAGCAACCAAAATGAAACACACAGCTCACATGATATACCTAGATATGTCAAAAATACAGTTAGAAAGGCACTATTAAATTTTAATACTATTAAATTAATGCTATTAAGAACTGATATCTTATTCACTTATTCAACAAAGTGTTCTCTGGACCCAAATTTTGTTATTTGTTATGTATTAAAACAGGAAATACTTTTTAAAGATAAGCTCACCCCCACAAGACAGCAGAAACCAGCAAGAGAAGGAAGCTGTAGTCTCACAGAAGTCATGTAGGACACAGGCAGCTTAGAAAATCCTAGCTATGTAAACTTAGAGGTTAGGGTCAGACTGAGTCTGTAAATATATCCAAGTGTTCCCAATTAAATCACTCCTTTACATGGTAGAATACTTTACTAATTTAAAGAGCCATTGTTTTTTGGTAGGCTCTGCTTGGGGATTTAGGGAGAGAATCCTAATAACATTTGCCACTCTGTGATGTTTAGATCCTTACAGTAAACATGCATTCCTTCCAAAGCAAAACTCTAAACAGCCCAAACTACCTAAAAATCTCTGTAAAATGTAGATAGATGAGATTATTTCTGTCATTTTAAAGAAATTTCCACGATAATAGCAATATTCTTCCATGACAAATATGGTCCACCAGCAGAACACTATAATATGCATATCATAGGTATAAGAGAGAAACTGGAAGGTGTCATACTGAATCTACTCCATTTTTTTTTCCTTTAAAATTCTTAGTAGTGTCAGGGTTTTACCAGGGCAAAAATACTTGGATGTGGTTAAACACTCATCACTGGCTGACAGGACCAACATCTTAACAATCATAGAATATTAATGACACTTGGGAATCAAATAATTTATTACTGTATTTATCTGATGCATAACATAAGCATAAAATCTTGTACTACCTACTTCCCAATTTAAAAAGTGAAGGTCAAATAAAATGCAACAAAAGAAAGCACACAAGCCTCCTCCAAAGAGTGAGACATGAAAAACATGAGGTTCAGATGTTACATTTACTATTTTGGTTTGTTTATTATATTTAAACTTCCCTCAGAGTACATTTTTTTCCTCTCCATTTTTCTCTGTCTCAAAGAAATCAGGGACTACACTAAAACATAGTATTATTCTTAGATATGAAGTCTCAGTAATTTCTACTCTGCTCTGGTGAGACCCCACATGGAGCACTGTGTACAGTTCTGGGGTCCCCAAGATAAGAGGGACATGGAATTGCTGGGGCAAGTCAAGAGGAGGCCGCAAAGTTGGTAAGAGGAGCACCTTCCATATGAAGATGGGCTAAGAAAGTTGGATCTGCTCAGCCTGGAGAAGTTTGTGTGGAAACCTCATAGCAACCTCCCGGTGTCTGAAGAACTACAGGGAAGCTGGAGAGGGACTCTTTGGCAGGAACTGTAGAGACAGGACAAGGCGTAATGGGTACAAACTGAAAAGAGGGGAAATTTAGGTTAGATATAAGGAATAAATTCTTTACTGTCAGGGTAGTGGAGCAGGTTGCCCAGGGAGATTGTGGATGTCCCTGCTTTGGGAGCGTTCAAGGCCAAGTTGGATAAAGCCTTGAGCAACTGGTGCAGAGGCAGGTGTCCCTGCCCATGGCAGGGGACCTGGGACTAGACGGTCTTTAAGGCTCCTTCTGATCCTTAACATTCTATGATTCTGTGACTGCTGTGAATATTATGAAAATTAGTATGTTTATCTAGCCATTTGGAAGATTCTTCCTTTCCTTCTTCAAGCCTTTTTACTCAGTCCTCCTTCTAATTAATTCTCCCCATGAAGCTCCAAATCATCTATATCCTGGGGTCTTCTCACCAGATCAACTCCTGTACACACTGCAGTTATTTGCATTTGTTTCCCCCCACCAATAATCCTCTATTGATTTTGCTCCTGGGCTAGGTCTGACCTTCCAGTGTCTTCTGGTTCACCTGCAGCCCCTGGACCCCTGTTCCTCTCTGCCGTGTGTCGCGCTGACCACTTGGCCGCCCGGTTTGGCCAAACAGGCGACGATTTCAATGCCGGATCGCCGTGAAAGCTATGAGCAGCCTGGCAGGCTGAAACAAGCGCCCGTGTAACTTGCTTCTGTGGCTCCCTGGGGAGCTGGCAGTAGTCGGTGGTAAGTGTAGCGATTGTAGCAGAGGCAAAGAAGAAGGGAGGGACTCCTTTGTAGCAATTCCCAAGCTTTTATTCCTCGCCCCTGGGGACGGAGATCTAATGGCGAGCAAGGGAGTACAAAAAAGGAGCACAGAACAGGGGGTGCCACNGATCTAATGGCGAGCAAGGGAGTACAAAAAAGGAGCACAGAACAGGGGGGTGCCACAGGCTTTTATACGAAGGGACAAAGGGGAGGAGAAAAGGGAAAGCGCCAATGGGAAAGGATCACGGCGATACAAGGGACCAATAATAAGGGACAAAAGGAGGGACTAATACAAACAAACCAGTAGGGGAACGAAGAACACAGAAACCTCCAGAAGAAGGGAAGGAACTTCCGGAGTCAAGGGAGGAACTTAAGTTGATCGGCGACCCGGGGGAGTGGCTGGCCCTTCAGCACCGCCCTCAGCATCACTGTCCAAGGCAGGGTCTGCTCACTGCATCTTATCATTGACCTAAAACTTAAAGGTTTGTGGGACAGTACCCTTGCTGAGAGCGGTCTGGGCTGCTGCCTCCACCTGGGTGACAACCCGTGTCACCGCAACAGCTGTGTTCCTGCAGTGAGCACAGAGCAACCAGGCAAATGGTGGAGAGCAGTTTTCTTGATATCAAAGTTGCATATGAGTCTTACCAGCATGTTACACAGAAGTCATCGCAAAATGTGTAAGAATTGTGTCCCTCTGCTCAGTCCTAGTGATGCCTCACCTGGAATCTGGTGCGTCCAGTTCTGGGCTCCTCAGCACAACAGAGACATGGAACTCCTGGAGCTGGTCCAGTGGAGGGTGAGAAAGATGATTAAGGGACTGGAACATCTCTCTTATAAAGACTGGCTGAGGGAGCTGGACCTGTTGAGCCTCAAGAAGAGACAACTGAGAGGGGACCTCATCAATGTCTGTCAGTGTCTGCAGGGAGGGGTCAGAGGTGGTGCTGAGCAATAGGACAAGAGGCAATGGGGAGGAACTGATCCACAGGAAATTCCATCTGAACATGGGGAAGAGCTTTACTGTGCAGTGACCAGGCACTGGAACAGGTTGCCCAGAGAGGGTGTGGAGTCTCCCTCTCTGGACATATCCAAGCATCATCTGGATGCAATCCTGTGCCATGTGCTCTGGGATAGTTCTGCTTGAGCAGGAAGGCTGGACCAGATGACCCACTGCGGTTCCTTCCAACCTGAACCATTCTGTGAATATTATATTTCATAAGATAAGAATCTTAGGATTTGCTTTTGTGTTAATAAGTATTCTTTTGATAACAGAATAATCTGAACCACATGCACCAGAAGGAAAATTAAATTAATCCCAGATGTACTAAACTTCTAAAGATCTTCTGAGATTCAATATATGAGCTGAGTTTTTAAGCTGCTAATTTTGGAAGCCCTGGATGTATATGGCTGATAAGAAACATTTTCTTTTTGGTGCAACATTTTTTCATTGGAAATGTTCATTCATCTAAACCAAAATATTTTGTGGAAAAGGGTAATTTTCAAAAAGTTTCTTAAATGTTATTAAACATTTTTGTGTTAACTCTTTCAAACTCAAACATTTCATGTTCAGGACCAAAACATTCTGCTAGAAGTTCACAAGTCAATACACAGTCACATTGACAAGCACTTATTTCATGTGGGGGAATCATGATAAATTAAGTGGCTGAATTGTACAATACCAAAAGTACATCTTCCAACTGCATTTCATTAGAAAAGATAACTTTCCAGGTCTTCCTTAAGAAGTAGGGATCCACTTGGGAGGACAACAAAAAGAAAAGCTGTCAGTTCACCGGTGGTTTCATAATGTGCGTACAATGTTGGTGTAGGGAAAAATGAAAGCAGACCTCTGAATTTCTCAGAGTTTAACACAGAATGAGTAATTTTGAAAGTGCCCACAGTGGGTCATCTGGTCCAACCTCTCTGCCCAAGCACGGCCATCCTAGAGCATATAGTACAGGATTGCATCCAGGTGGTTCTGGAATATCTCCATTATGGAAGACTCCACAGGCTCTCTGGGCAACCTGTTCAGTGCTTGGTCACTGCACAGTAAAGAAGTTCTTCCTCATGTTCAGGTGGAACTTCCTGTGCACAGTTTCTTCCCTATTTTCTAATACTAAAGTCAGAAGAAAAGGATTTTGAGTATTTTCTAATAGTCAAGCACAAACCCATGATTCTTCCTCCCCCCCCATCCTTCATATAAAATATGCTTAAAGAATAAATACCAGGAGCTAAAAGTAAAGCATTAAGTAAAGCAGGTGTGTGAGGTGGGTGAACAAAGTTTCATGTCCTGTTATTATTTAGGTTTGGAGCATATCTTTTCAGTAATGGAATTTCTTACTCAAAGATTTAAGAGCTTATGTTATTTTGGGGTTATTTTCATGGAAAAATAAAATGACACAGGGACTGAAAATATCTCATTATTAGCACAGTAATGAACCAGATTTGCAGTTAAGATTGAGAAAATAAGAAATTTGGAAGAAAAGCAGAACAGTAAAATTAATTTGGAATTTCCTGTTTAGTAGATAGTTTTCAAACTGGGAAAATTTGTCTCAAAAATTTTCCTCAAATTCCAAACATAGGTTTCTTTGATCTGAAGATTGGGGTGATAATTTGTGGCTGCATTTTTAAAACTTTAGAGATGGCTTTTTAAAAAGAGGGCATAACTCATTCTCTGCTGTCATTTCTATTTCCTGTCTCCTTAACTCTCTATCTTTTGTGCTTAAGACAAAAGCACCATTAGTTGTAAGTTCTGATGTTACTTTTACTCAGATGATGCTACAGTGACCTAAAGGAGAGAAATCTGTGTTCTAGCCAAGTATTAGAATGAAGTGTGTCATTCTTTTTAAAGCACGCGTCTATTTGTTACAACATGTGGAATCAAAACAGGCTCAAATACATAAATTAGTGGAGATGTATGTTAGCAAATAGAACTTATGCAACCATCTGAAGTTTTCCACAGCAGGAATATGTTAACTCTGCCATTCTTTTAAGTGCAGCAGTGAGTAAGAGCTAAGACCACATGGAAAAGGAAGCCAAGCAGTCTTTTTCTGAAAGGCTGCCCCTTGAGTGTTAGGCAGCAGCTTAACTTCCTGAACTTTTTTTTCTGTTTGTTTGTTTGTTTGGTAAAGTAATTGAAATGGCAAGACAAACAAGAACGAGAAATAGGAATGAGAGGAACTGAGAGATGGTATGAATTTAGTGTTTGGGAATCATGCTGCAAGCTTTCGTTTTGTACTTGCACACATACCTAGTAGCACAAAGAGGACATTTGAACCCAGAGTAGCTATGGTGGTTTTTCACGGGGAACTTTCCAAGAAAGCGCAGTTTCACCCCAAGCTCCCATTCATGGAAGCACAGGCTCTTATTGGAATAGTGAAAAATTACTGAAGAGTGCTTTCCCTGTGACCCAGATTGTGCTGTTACCTAGTTTTTAGACTTCTCAATAAAGAAACAAGCATGCTCGAAACAAAGCTCCAAAGTTTTATAAGATGAAAAAGGGTGATGATGAAGTGCTGCCTTAAATAAATGCATGGGAACAGAGTGAGACATGATGTTCCACTACCAGCTCATCTCAGCATTCGTAAGTTTAATGAGTATATCAGGTAGGAAAATTTTGCAAGAAAATAGAGAAGGTGGGCAGGAGGAAAACTTCATGGCTGTGACTGAACATACTGAGGTTAGTTGTGAATGAGCCATCTGCTAATCTAGCAGTGAATCCATGGCAGGATGAATTTGAGCACACTCCAAATCAACTGATTTGCCTGAATTTTTGGGCAAATGTTCAGTTGCAGCAGCTTTTCAGCTGTGCTGACTCACCTGCATTGCTGGCAGTGTCTCGGCTGTTAATTTTAAAGATAACTCAAATACACTTCCATGAAAACGTATCAGGAAATGAGATAAAAATATAACGATTTATCTGTCTGTGCTATGGCTTCTTCCATGACCAACTTTAGTTCTGACGAGCTTTTTGAAATTCCTTTAAGGCTGTCTCTCAGATGGCCGGTGAGTATGTGAGGAGTAGGAAGCACTACACTAATGCTTTCATAATATGATCTTGTTCTTATGCTTTGATCTTAAAAACTCACAGGTGATAGTAGCTGATCCCCTTCTGCTCCCTCCCATTCATTTATCTTCAGACAGCACAACAATCTCTGTCCAGATTTGTCTGTATTCATCTGCTGCCATCAGGCATAATCCTGAAAATGTATTAATAGAGAAATTGGACTTTCAGACATTTTCTTATACTTGTTCCCCCACTCTACATTTCAGAGATTATTATTTTTTTGAATAGTGGGATATTACGGTTTTTCTCCTTTATTCTGCTTAAATGTTTTTGTCTTAGGGTTATATACTAGATTCAAAAACTGGCTTTAATTTACTAGAACATCTTGTTAACTTGCATTCCTATCAGGATCCTTCATCTCTAAAGCAGATTGCTTCATCAAAACTATTTATCAGTAAAATTTCAAAGACACTTAAATTAAATCAGGGTGACAACTTAGAATTCCTTCGGCCCCAAAGAAAGCATAATAATGTTGTTCTCCTTTCTAATTTTGTGTTCAAAACTTTTTGTTCTATTTAATAGAGCAGCTGAAGAGAAGTAACCAGAAAAACACAGTTCCTATAGCTGAGCCAAAAGGAATGTAACAAGCTGTTCTTAGTCTGAAAACAGTTGTTACAGCCAGGGTGGACTTTCAACAGATGAATGTCAATGCTTGTACAGAAAGAGGTAAAAACAAATTTGTGGGTCTAAACCAATAGGAAGGTTCCTTACTTGTCAAACTGGGGGTGATATACGTAAGTAAAGACTGGTAGCCCATATCTGTGGTAAAGATGAACAATGTAAAAGCTCAAAGTTTCTGAAATAAGTACTACAATGTATGTATCTCTAGACAATAAAATCCACTCATGCTTAACTGGTATACAGTGGGAGCATAATAAATACAAAACACATCTTCATATTAGTTAGGATGGAAGAAGTGTTTACCCAGACTTTAGAGGCAAAGTCTTCCAGCATCTAATGTACTGTACTTCTCATCGTATGCTACCTAATTTACTCCATATGTTTTCTGCTTTGTTTGATATATTTGGATTTCCAAAGGGTTAATTAAAACATTACTAGAGACAACGATGTGATAGTTTAATATATAGTTTAATGGCTTTGTAGAACAGAAAATAGAACTTTAAATTCTGATATCTTGGTGGATGACTGAATAAGACCCGGCCACAAGCACTCACAGCCCAGAGAGCCAAATATGTCCTGGGCTGCATCCAGAGCCCCATGGACAGCAGAGGAGGGAGCAGATTCTGCCCCTCTGCTCTGCTCTGCTCTGGTGAGACCCACCTGGAGCACTGCATCCAGCCCTGGGGTCTTCTGAACAGAAAAGACATGGACCTGTTGGAGGAAGTCCAGAGGAGGGCCATGATCGGAGAGGACTGGAGCACCTCCTCTCCCACAAGGACAAGCTGAGAGATTTGAGGCTGTTCAGCCTGGAGAAGAGAAAGTTCCATGGAGATCTTATAGTACCTTCCAGTACCCAAAGGGTACTTTGGGAAAGATGGAAATGACTCTATCAGGAAGTGTAGTGATTGGATGAGAGGTGGCAGTTTTAGACAGAAAGACAGTAGATGTAGATTTGATTTTAGGAAGAAATTATGCATTGTGAGGGTGGTGAGACATGAGAACAGGTTGCCTGGAGAATTTGTGGATGCCTCATCCCTGCATGTGTTCAAGGCCAGGCTGGATGTGGCCCTGAGCAGCCTGATACAATGGAAGGTGTCCCTGCCCATGAAAGGGAGGTTAGAGGGAGATGATCTTTAAAGTCTCTTCCAACACACACCGCTCTATGATTCTATGATAAATGTCTTGGAAAATGAGATTAAAGTTTTGTTTGGGACATTTGTTTGTGTGAAAACTGCATACAACTTATTTACTACAGACTGTGTTGGAGAAGCTGGAAAACCCTTATTGTGAATTCATTGTGCCAGAAGGAAAAATGGATATACTTGTGTTAAAGCTTCAAGTCAGTTTCTTATTGTTTAAAGATCCATCATTCCGGTTATAACTCCGATTTACATTCTATACTTTAAGAAGATTCAATATTAACTTTTCATGACAGTCTTGAGGAGTGCAGTAATGCACTGCCTTTATATAGGAGGAAATAACATAGAAAATGCGTGTCATGATATGTCATTATTACACTACCACTCTAAAAAGAATAGGCACTAAGAGAGAGTTTTAGGGAAATATCAGCTCAAGTTTGTGAAATGGCATATTAAAATAAATTAAAATAGGTAAGCCCATCTTTCTTTGGAACCTTTGTTTTAGTGCAACTAAAGTAATTCTTAATTTGCTATGCACATATGATCTCATTCCCTGAATGAATTCATATTCATTCAGAGGAGATGCTTTTTCATGAAGGATCATTCATTTTCTCCCAATATGATACTGAAAGAAATGTCTTAGGATGTTGCACATAAAGTTTCAACAAACAGGCAAACTACTTGTGATAAATTGTTTTATTTTCTAATGAAAAACATAAAGTAATTTGATCCTGCTTACCCTTCGGTGAAAAAAGAAGCTGAAGAACACACCAGCATGTTCTTGCAACACATGTCAGAGGATAATTTATTGTGAAGGTACATGTTCAAGAGTCTAAGCCCTGACACTTGCAGAGGAGATAATTGGTTCTCATATCTTTTAGATTGTGTCAGAGGGAACAGGGCTGGGTGAGATGGCACAACAGTGTTCTAACAGCTTACTACAGCTGTTGTCATGCCACCTTCCCTTGATCTGAATGCTGCTAAAATGAATCAAGGTTCTCTATGCATAATTCACTGTCACTGGTATTGCTGCCTTTCTGAATTCTACAAGACAAAGAAAATGAAATGAAGACATACAGAGTAAAACTACCTCAGAGAGCAGACATGACTTTATAAGCCTGAGATATCCAGCAGTATAACTTCCAGTTACCACCAGCAAATAACAATAAAAATTTCTGCAAAAGCAACCTCAGGTATAGAAGTCATTGTTTAGTGCATTACTGAAACAAGTTCTATTTGTGCCTAGGAAACTCCCTCATATTTATGTTCCCTGAAATTTAGCTCCTTTCAGTACTACAGAAACAAGCTTAAGCTTTGCACTATTTTCTATGGCAAAGAAAATTTGTATATAGTCATATTTGTCAAGTTTTGCAAGTGAAAAAATATTGTTTTTTATTTAGTTCTACTTGAAACTACAAAGAAAATTTTTCCCTGCCTGTAGATTTTGTTTTTGTCTCAAACATTACAGGTCTGTCTGCAATTCAGACATAATGATTTATTAGTACAGTATGTTCTTTGCTTCAACTACTGTGTCAGAGGTATACGGCATTGACTTAGTGCCTTAAGCAAACAAAAGAGTAAAAGAATAATCAGATAGTCGATAAAAAGATTTTCAGTTAGAGTAGACTTTGACTTTTGTAATTCTTTGCAAATACCAGTTCATTTAAGGTAACCTTGTTCGTGCAAATTGAGAACTTCTTGTGATGAGGTTTCAGATCCAGTCTGTTCGTTGACAGGGTGGATCTCATTAGCAATTTAATGTGATTGAAATTATGAAAACCTTCAATGTTACAATAGAACACTGTTCAATATTAAATTTCTTCACCAACTTATCTCTTGGCTTTCACAGGAGTACAAACTGAAAGTATGCTAAAAGAATCGCTTTTACCATGGCCACTATTTCTTTACATGAAAGCTACTGTAATAGCTTGTCCCCATTAAAATAAATACGAAAATAAACTCATGGAGGTCTGCAGCTGCAAAACATCCTTTTCATATCAGCTGACCTTTATGAGCTTGAGGCACAATGCAAGTTTCCTCTAATCAGTGCCAAATCCTCCTCTTCTTTCAGAATCATTACTAGTCTGAGGTATCTTTATCCTAAAACATCATGAAAGGACTTCGGGTGCCCTCCCTCAGGTAATAAATGCTACTTCACTACAGGCCTGACAAAAGCAATTTTCTTGGTAAATAACAGTTTTATCAAGGCTTGTGTCCTCCAGGTGGAGTCAGTCAAGAAATTGGAACTGACATGTCTTTCTGCTTTGAAATGCTGGGAGAAACACAAATTCATCTGAACATTAAAAAAAACAAAACCAAAACCAAAACAAAACCAAAACCAAAACAAAGCAAAGCAAAACAAAACAAAACAACAACAAAAAAAACCCCACAGAGTTAAAAATATCCTTTGGAAGGTTCCTTGTTCTCACCACTGAAGACAGGGAACAGGTATTTTCATCAGTCTAAAGAGATCAGAAAGCTCCAAGGGATGCTTTAGACAACAAGGCTAGGCAGACCAGGAGGAAGACATACACCTGGACAGGTATGAGGAGCAGGAGGGTATCCAACAGTACAATGAAACAAGTAGGTTTTAGCAAGCAGGTGACAGGAGCAGAGCAAGCAACCAAATGCAACAGCAGTGAGGGAAAAAGGTGAGGCACCAGGAATGAGGAAACCAAGGCAGCAGCAGGGTCAGGACTGAAGTGTGAGTGATCAAAGGAGTACCAGACACAGAAAAGTGGACATCAGGCACTCCAGGACATGAGACTTGCCTACATCCAAAGTCACACAGAGGAGATAAAAAACAAGTTGTACAATCCCATCATATACCTTGTATTTACAGCAAACCATTGGACAGCCTCCTGGGACAACCTGCAGCTGCAGCAATATTACACAACTGTTGCAATAACAGGCTGTGAATAAGTGCAGGTCTCACATCCTTAGCAAACATAGGAGAGGCTTCCAGTAATCAGAGGACTGGTAGCAAATCATGTCGTAGTCTTATAACGTGCACAGAGGTTGAGTTTGTTCTCCTCCACTTTCCCATGTCCGTTAATGGGCAAAGAGACACAGAATTTAAAGCATTGCTATGAAGAACCTGGGTCTCCAAGGATGGGTTTAACCATGGTGATCATGAGAAGGGCTGAACAGTCACAGATGCATGTAAATACTGCTTTCAAATTGAAACAAACAAACAAACAAACAACAAAAAACCCCAACAACAACAAAAAAACCAACAAACTGTAACGTAAGTCAAACTGGACATAAAAATCATGTTATATATTGTACCAAGAACAACACAGGATTCCAGAAGGTTGTCCAACTGATTTTAAGGAGCTCCTTATCACAAGAAACACTAATACTTACATATTTCAATATTAGTGATTTTTTTTCCTTTAACTCTGCTGTTTTCGTAATCCCTTATTGTTAAGAGTTGCAAAACTTTATATGATAAAAACTAAGGAAAACAGAAAATGTAAGGTACAACAGAAAATTTCTTGACGATGCCCTTAGTGTAGTGAGATTCTGATGGAATTAATTAGGAATATGGAGATAAAAGACTTCATTCTCTGAAGAAGTACCTGGGCTTACTTATTTCCAAATACCAATTAAAATCTTGGTTGTCAGCCCCTTGTACCACCACCTGCAATACAAATTAAAAAGGGATGGCAGAAAGAACCATCAGGAGATTTTTCAGACTAGAGCATACGTCTAAACCTCATGGTAAAATCCATTGGTGCTTATGGAAATGTGTAGATTTCCCGGCACCTAAACTGGTGCTCAATGTTGAACTGTAAGTAAACTGATATATAGTCATACATTTTTTAGATGCAAATTCTATTCTTGGCTAAATTTTAAAAATTATGCTAAAATATTTATACCAATTTTATGCTTTAGTTATGGAGACACTATTTCTTAAAGACTTAGTGTTTATTATTTAATAACCACAGAATATGTAATATTTCAAAAGTTCACATAGTCCCCTGTTCGGAGTGGTTTTGAGGTTTCTCATTAAGTATGTATACATTCTACCCTGTTTGTGCAATCTGATTCTCCAAAGGACATGGCCTACACGTGCTTATTTCACATCTTCCTCCCAGTTCATGTAGAGAACACCCTGTCTGGTATTACTGATATACACAAAATCATTTCAGATTATGATAGCTGGAGTTAAAAATAGACCCTATTTCAACTTTTCAATTCTTAAAATAGGCTTTATAAGCAAGGTATATACAGACTTTTCAACAGGGCCCGCAGTGATAGGACAAGGAGTAAAGGTTTTAAACTACAAGAGGGCAGTTTCGGGCTAGGTATAAGAATGATTTTTACAATCAGGATGGTAGAACACTGGAACAGGTTGCCCAGAGAGCTGGTGGATGACTCATCCCTGGAAACATCCATGGCCTTGTTGAACAGGGCTCTGAGCAATCTGGTCTAGTTGAAGATATCCTAGCTGATTGGATCTTTACAGGTCCTTTCCAACCAAAACCATATAATTTTATGATTCCATAATTTCATTAACAACAGGTTTTATTAAAAAATAAAGGTAAGAACAAGGTTGTTGCACAACATAGAGATACTTGAGGTATCTGAATGAGATGAAAACAGTGTAAGAATGAAGTTTTCTTCCTAAGCATATTGCCTGCATCATTCAGCACTGCACTGTGAGATAAAGAAGGACCTGAATATTTGAGTTAATTTTAGACTCAGTCATTTAAAATTACTGAATCAGGAAATTCTATTTTTTTCTCAAATATTTGCCTGTGGCGTCATCTTGTACTAAAGTACACAAAGCTACATAAATTTTTGTACATGAAGTAGAGGTGCTGTGCAGAAGTAACCTGTGGGTCCTGGTCGATGTCAAGTTGAACATGAGTCAGCAGTGCCCTGGCAGCCAGGAGGGCCCACCCTGTCCTGGGGGGCATTAGGCACAGCATCACCAGCTGGGCAAGGGAGGGGATTGTCCTGTTCTGCTCTGCACTGGGGCAGCCTCACCTCAAGTGCTGGGGGCAGTGTTGGGTGTCAAAAAAAAAAAAAGACATGAAACTATTAGACAGTGTTCAAAGGAGGACCATGAGGATGGTGAAGGGCCTTGAGAGGAAGTCATGTGAGGAGTGGCTGAGGTGTCTTGATCTGTTCAGCCTGGAGCAGAGGAAACTGAGGGGAGACCTCATTGCAGTAGGGCCCTCATAGCAGTAGGGCACTGATCTCTTCTCTGTGGTAACAGTGACAGGACTCAAGCGAATGCCCTGAGTGTCAGGAGAGATTTAGGCTGGATATCAGGAAAAGGTTCTGCATTTCAAAGGGTGGTTGGGCACTGACACAGGCTCCTCAGGGATGTGGTCACAGCACCAAGCCTGACAGAGCTCAAGAAATATTTGGACAATGCTCTCAGGCACATAGTGTCATTCTTGGGGTGTCCTGTGCAGGGCCAGGAGTTGGACTTGATCCTTGTGGATCCCTTCCAAATCAGTATATTCTGTGATTCTATGATTCTAATTCCTGCCTATTAAAAGTAAATGAAACTTTGTTGCAGGAATAATAAAGTAAATAGTATCATTCCTATGGTGAGGAACTAAACTGACCAGAAGTCACTAATCTGGTTTTTAGAATATCTGACCCTGACATGTCCCTTTAGATAGTAGTTGAAGAGTTAGCAGAAACTAGGAAAGTCCAGAATTTACTAAGAATTACTGAAAAAAGAGACCTATTTTTGCATGTAATATAAATGTAATAAAACACAAACATGGCTGGAGGGAAAAAAAATGCAAAATAAGCAGGGAAATTAAAGTAACAGCGGAAAAACTTGAAAAATAATAAAATATATAATGTGAACAACCTCTTTTTAAAGTGGCTTGACAGAATCCCTCAGCTACAAAGGCCTTGACAGTTAGTATGATTGAGGGATATTATTAGTACATGGTGTATATGCAAGTCCATTCATATTCCAGAAGATCAGAAAATTGCCAGCTGGAGAACAATATGAACAATACAGATTTTGTTCTTCCCATTTGAAAGCATGGCTATCATCAGAATAGTATTCTAGATCTTTATGAGGCCAAGTTTGAAGCTTTTTCTGTAGGAAACAAACACTCTTGAAAATAAAAATATTTGGATAACTCAAAGGCAGGAAGACTTTCAAAACCAACAGAAAACCACAAATAGTCATTCTTCCAGGAACTACACAGGTATAAATGTGTGTTTTGAAAGATTAAGTCTAATGTGCTTCTTTGTTTCAGACTGTTGAGCTGGCACCCTGAAAACAACTCAACTTCCAAGAACACTAAAGCACACATTTAGAGATGCTCCGAAAGGCACAAATTTGCCATTCTAGGAATGGAGGCCTTGAAACTCAGTTTTGTGCATCTTGATTCATCCACCCCAAGGCACCGAGTTCTGTGCGGCTGAGGCGATTGTTAAAATGATACTTCAACAACAGAGCTGCAGAAGCAAGAAGAGAATCTTGAACCCCTCTGGAAGGAAAGACCTGTGATGTCCTATTGAACTTGCACAGTGAGACAATTGCCCAGTGTGCTGGGCCTGCAACACAAAAAAATCTCCTGTTGACATTCAATTGAAAAGAAAAATTATCCAAAGCGCAAATCACCATTAATTTGTACCTGAGATGTAATTACACGGCAGGACCTTTGTCAGTGCCTTGCTCAAGAACCTCAGAGATTATGTTAATATATAGATGACCTCTTACTGTTAGAAGTGGATTTCTCAATGACCTTTTGAAAAGATGGGACTGTAGTATAGAGATTCTTCATAAATTTATCCTGAGTGACAGTAATTGGTGCAACAGAACTAGTTCATCAGCTTTACATAAAGAAAGACCCATCACATTTATTATTATTAAATGTATGTACCAAAAAAAAAAAAAAAAAAAAAAAAAAAAAAAAAAAAAAAACCGGGGAAAAAAAAAAAAAAAAAAAAAAAAAAAAAAAAAAAAAAAAACCCTGGGGAAATAAAGTAGTTAACTACTTCTGGTATTTGCTGGTATATCCTTTTAATTTAAATGGCATTTCTTTCTTCTTGTCTTGTGAAGATTTTCAAATTATTCATCTATAATTTATGCCAATTATTTTGTCTTATAATTGGTATTCCTTTTGTTCTCTCGTGGATAACCAGAGATTTCCAACAGACTGAGGGAGCAGGCAACCAAAGAAAAATAGCAATTTATTTCTAAGAATGCTATGAAATGCTCATTACAAAAACCTTCATATTGCTTGACATATCTCCTTATTTGCAAAGGAAGGAGAGCAATGTAGAACAGTCAGGGAACACAAGCCGCTCCTATTGGCATGAAAAAGGGCAATTAAACAGGGACACTTTTCTCACTGATTGTCCAGCAAAAGCAACACAAGCATTTTTGTACCTGAACCAAAAGGTTTTCCACATGTTTTGTGAAGAAATATCATCTTCTCATTCCTGCCACTAGCCTTCATGAAATAGTTAGGGACTGTTGGCAGCTACTTCTTAGTGTCCTTTAAACTTTTACTACTAGTCCACACCATTTGTTTTGAAACACACACGCTCTAAAACTGGGATTGTAAACGTCAAGCTGTTGAAGTGTAGCTGCTAATAGCAAAAATGCATTATCAGTCACCAAAACACAGTTTTGTCATGAAATGGCCCCTTTATACAATGTGCTACTCTGCAAAGTATCCTGGTCCTGAGGTCTAGGGAACCTGTTGTCCTCCTTTCAGGAGCTAATGTTTTCCTGAAAAGTATGTTACAGTTACTGTTAAAATCATGGTATGGAACATCACATCATTATTTCCCTCTCTGTTAAAATCTTTTGCAGTGAAGTCCTGGAAATAATAGACACATGCTTCACACAAATCTCTCTACTACACTTCTTTGTCCTAGGAAACTCATTAGAAGGATATCTGCTTCTTCTTTACAAGTTATTCCATATGATACATATTACACCAATTTGAACAAAAAAGCCTGAAACCAACAACAATTCACCACAACAAAACACTTTCAAACACATCTCTCATAAAACTAATCTCTATAAAGCAATCCATGGAAAAATAAACATTAAGGAGAACAATCATCTAATGTAATCCAATGATTTATACAACTGAACAAATGAAAAAAGGGGAGAGGAAGAAATGCATGATTTAAGTGTTGTGGAATTGAAATCGAGACGCTGCACAATGCCATTATCCTGGAGTTGGAGTTTTAGTCATATAATAAATTGCAGGAAGCTCCTTGGAAGCTGGTCAACATAAATTATAATATTAATACACATATTAAGCTAAATTTATTAACTGTCTGCTGCAGTACTATGTATTCTCAGGGCTTAAAACTAAAGGATCACACAAATATCCTTGGATGCAAATATCTGAATTAATTTGAATCCTGCAAATCTTGCTTGACTAAACAGGATGGCCATTGCTGTCTCAGAAGAGACTATCTTAATCAAAGAAAGGAAGAGTGATTAATTAACATCATCATGCTTTATATTGGACTACATAAAAACAATGACTCCCTGAAGGCAAATCTGTTTTATTTTCCAGACCTGGAAAGAGCAATAGCTGGGAATCTCAATAACTTAAATGCAGCATGGGATACTAGGCAAAAGTGCTGCTGGTAAAATTTCCCTATCAGATGTGCACAAGGGAAAAATAACTTTAAAACTGGCATTCCAGAAATGAAGAAGAAATCTTGTCCTTAGGCAAGTGGGCAAAAATTTTGGATGTGATATTCAGGAAGGCAGAAGCATTACGCACTCACCTTATTTCAATTTATTGTCACCACACAGTTTTTGTATTTATGGTATGAATCACTTCTGTGGTTGCTTTGTTGGTGGCACTGGCAGAAATCCCAATTAGCACTGTTGAGGCTGACCAGATTTAATACATACTACCATTTGGTCTGTTTCAATCAGCAACAGAGAGTAGGAAAAAAATTCTTAGAGAAAAGTGACCTTACAAATCACTTCCTTTCTATGTCTGTTTTCTTTATTTCTGTACGCCCACAGAACAAAACTTAAAAACAGGTAAGCAGACCTGATCCCCAGTGCCTCCCCCCTTTTGGACTTTTTGCACAGTCTGCTTGGACATTGCTCCCAGATGGGACGGTTTCAGTGTCAGTCTCTCAGCACACCCAAAGCGTCTCTGTGATTGCATTCTCTGTGCTCTGTGTGTAAGCTCCACCCGGGAACAGAACTCTTGATGTTGTTGATCTCTCTGGTAAGCTGAAACTAGCAAATAAAATAGGCTTTCAGGCTCTTTTTGTTTCTTCCTCATTACGCCTCAGAATTTGTTTTGTTTCAGATATATACCCTGTGGCAGAAAACCAAGAAAATCAGATTTTAGCAGGAGGAAGCACACAACACAACTGTGACAATTTACAATTGAGTGGGTTAGGATTTGTTGCTAGTGTATGGCTTAATTAAATAGAACCCAATTTTAAAAGGTTACGCTGTGTGCAGCTGTTAATATGTAAGCACTCAGTACTGAACGTGGAGAAAAGCTTCAAGGCAATTTATTCATTAAAACAACAACCAAAAAAGCACCTAAAGAGAAAATTGGTATTGACCTTTTTTTTTTTTTTTTTTTAAGTCTACTTTTATTAGTTAGAGGCAGCTCCTTAGGTAGCAGGTTTAAAATCTGTGGGCAGAAAAGTGCACTGTGAAGTCGACAAACTCTTAGACCCATATTCAACAGCAGAAGGAAACAGAATAGGACAGAAAATATTTTTACACAACAAGTAAAAGCTGAGCCTGCCAAAGATGACTACAGTTGCAGCTATGTTACTGCCAACAGTGCATATGTTTCATATGGGCAGCTGAATGCTTTCTATTCAGTGTGTAAGAATCCTGTTCTCCTGACCTATATTAACTGGAAATGCTCTAAAGTTTTCTGAAACAGAGCCATACGGAAACCTCTCCCATATAATTATGCCCTATTCTGTAAAACTTCTGAATGTTTCTTTACACATGTATATATGGGCTATTGTTCTTAGTATTCCAATGAAAAGAGAGTTGCCTTCACTTAAAATTTGGAGAAACAACCAAAACCCAGTAATTCCAACTATGACTAGATTACATCCTAAGTGGGCTTCTTGGCAAGCCCAGACAGTCTAGATGAGGTACATTGTGAGAATACATTAGGTCTCCCTGCTGGTCTCCATGCCCAGATTTCTCCTTAGAAACAGTGTCCGTATATGTGCTTGTGTGGATGGAAAACAGCACAGAGTTTGTCCTACAGGGAATCAACGTGCTCAGGGCAAGGGTCCAGGTCTGGAAACTGGGAAGGTTTCCCAGATCCCAAAGTACAGACATAGACACTGAGAGACAGGGTCTGGCTCTTCAGTTCTCTGGTTTTCATAATCCAGTTGTCCAAAAGGGTCTGAAAAGTGGCCTAAAAGTCTTCACTGTCCTCTGGTTTTTGATAAAAGCTGCCTTCAGGAAAGAAAGAAAACTGTGAATACTGATATGAAAAGCTTCAGAGTTCAGCTCTCAGGTCCTTGTGAATCAGTTTGTTCAGAAATCAAAATAATGACCCTAATATGGTGCTTGATTCAGACAGAGGAGAAAATATCTACCATCAAAGCAAACCATGAGAAAACACATTTCTGAAGAAATGCTGTGGTACAGTTGTTGAACAGCATCCTGTAGGCAGAACAAACAATATAATCCCCTAGCCATCCCCTCTGTAGACTTAGGAGAGAACATTCAAAATTAAAAATGCACTGAAGAGAGATAGCTACACCCAAATATGCCACCAAGACTGTGGAAAATCTGTGTACTTGCTGGAAATCTATAGCCATTACAGTAGCTATAGACCATATAGTGCTTCCTCCTGTCCAACAGATTTGTGACCTGTGTAGTCTATGAAAAGATATCTAGTCTTACAAATCACCATTTCTGAATTTCAGAGGTTTTTCCAGGCATTCTCACAACAAAGATTAAATCACACCAAAACTCAAATGCTGCAGTTTTACATCAAATATGCAACAGGGTATACAAGTCATATAAAAAACCAAACACTTTCACATCTCACTGCAACTCTAGACAGTATTTTTTTCTTAAGAGGTTTGTCACAGAAAACACTGACTAAACTACTTTTTCGCTATCTGGATCAGAGAACAAAACAATAAATGAAAGTGAAATAGTAGTATGACACAGTATTCTCCCATTGTCTTCACAGAAAATATTCAAATAAATAATTAGGTCAGACCAGCCACATTTGGAGTGATAGTGATCTAATCCCTCCACTGAAGTTGCACTTTTCTCTCAATACTTCTGGCCATCAGAAGATGGTTAATGTGGCTGATAGAAATCTTACATGTTGATCTCCTTCAGGCTACTAGTAACTTCATCTACTTCAGCGTCAGTTGCCAAGGGAACCAACAAATTGAGTCTGTGATAAACAGGGTAATCAATTTTAGTTATTTCCTCTGCCCTTCTGTACTAAGCCAAAATGTCCTTTTATCTCATTAAGCTGATCAAGCACGGGTTTGGTCTCTTGCTTACTTAGTACAGCTCTTAGGAAAAACAACCACTGTGCTGCATCACCAGAGTAGTGCTTGACAGCTGGGTCAACTGAAAACTAGCCATACTCACAAATTCCAAATCAAAGCTTGTAAAAGTGGCATAGCTCTAGTAACAGACTTAAGAAATGTCCAGTCCTTGAAAGGTAGATAGGCAGTGTGGACATATACACTGGAATTAATTTGATTCTCGTCTTTTCATCCTCAGCTAGCTAGAACTGGATGAACTGAGAAGAATCAAACCAGAAGGAAGCAAATTGCGGGCTCGGACTTTAGACACATATTAAAATAAAACATCTAAGAAAAGTTTGATGGGTAACATAACAATAGGATGTGAATCTAGAAAAACATTTTGGAGCCAATTTTTAGTGGAAGAAGTGTTGCTATTATAATCTTAGCATAGTCAGCTAATGTGGTTATCATTCAGAGTCCCAAAACCATTGTCTGTATTTCTTTGGATGCTTTCATCCCTGTCTTCTGCTGATAAAGTCAGTCTGGAAGGACTGTTTGGAAACTGCTGGCAATGAAAAAGTTTGGTTCTGTTGGTTTTTTCATAACATCTAGACTTAAAGGTAACACTGAATAGGTAACTATAATCCTTCCTTGGCTTTGGTATCATCCCAAAATGTTTAGGTTTTGAATTAGATTTCAGTTTCATTGAAAATTTCCTGGAATATCCTTTTGATAGGCATAATTAGTATTTAGATCGACTAATTTAGGAAAGAGTAAGAATCCTTCCAAAAGTATCCAGTCAGGCCTGTGTCTATACACTGATGTCTATTAATTTTAATTTTATAATTATATCATGTATTGCATTTTTTTGTGGCATAAACAGAAATATCCCAGATAAAGAGATAATAATTTTTTTGAAAAGTTCATTTAAAAATTGTCTGGGATAAATATGTAGTTAAAAGATTTAGAATTGGAAGATCCTAACGTACTAGTTCTGGCTTCTTAAGCACCTGCTCTTGCCAAGATGCTGCCATAGGAAAAGGCTTTGAACAGTCCTGAGACCTGATCTCTCTGCAGTAGCTCTGTCAGGCTGGGAGATCACACCAATGAAACCAACAGCTGGGAAACGTTCGGCAATTTGCTTGGAGCCCAAATCACACAGTCATGTCCTAGGAAAAAAATCTCGTCAGTGTTTAGAATACAGATCATTCAGAGATTTGTTTTAACGGACTATCCTCATATTCAAAGGTCAAAAGGTCTGTTGAGATGTCCCATTACCAAATTACCTTTTGTGACATTTCCCCTGGCTCTTACCCAAGACAACAAAATATTACTGGAAGCCCTGCTAACTTCCTGTAGACAACAATTCTACAAGTGCTATAAATATTCTGGCCAATAATAAGACATTCTACTTGTTATTTGTCATAATAATATATGTCTTTTATTGTATTTTGTAATAAGCCATGAAACAAGAGACTACTTTCTATGAAAACTATAGGACATTTTTACTCTTTTTTATGCTAAGATTCTTGTGCAGTTTTTATCAGTTCTCTACTTTTTACAAGAGAGAGAAATAATTTGTAATGTTGTAGTCTACTGACAGGACCATTATTAAAGCACTGTAACATTTATTTAGCGTGCTAAGCATTTAACACTGCTCTCAGTTGCTCTGTTAATATTTCTTAATTGGCAACATAACTAATAACACAAATTAAAGCCATTAAAAACCAACAGATATTTAAATATAAACCAATGCTTTAGCGCTCTAATCTCTTCTTTTGTTGATGATAGAAAAGGAAGTAAGGTAATTTACATATATCTTCTGATTTAGCAGTTCATGTTGAAAAGATAAAGGAGAGCTCTGAGGAATAGATAATTAATTTAGAAGTAGTAATTGCTGGGTTCGGAAGACAGGCTCAATAGATGGCTCAAACTTTTAGTACTCATCAGGTTTAGTAAAACCTTAGCAGTAAGAAAAATGTGCAGAATAAATTTAAATACCTGACAGACGTGTTGTTAGCACCTTCAAATGCTTTAGTGTCTCCTTCTAGATTTATTTTATTCTGATTCTCCGCTAGCATTGAGAGACTGCTGCTATTATTTTTTTGTCTTCATGGTAAATTGGGCTCACGGTAGAGCAATCAGCTGTGATTCTAAGCACAGAAGAGGGGTTTACTTTTGGGGGTGCCTCTGAGGAGCTTCAGCCGCTAGAAGTCCTGGTGATGCCCTTTGGAGTGATAGACATTCAAGACTCATCAGTGATTTCTAAACTGTACATCACAGAAGGTGTTGACCGCAAGCATCACATGACTGTCAGAAGTATTTTACTTCAGTTCAGGACTGCCCTTTTCACTGTCACCATTTGCTCTGCCTTGGATCAAAATGTGGGGAGAACGAAGAGCATCCGGCCTTGTTTTCTTTCAGACAGTGTCAGTCTGGAAGAGCTATTCTAACTATTAACATCTTTTCTGGCCAGCTGGGAATACTAGAGGTTGTCTGCAGTAAAACTTATGAAATGTGTGCTGCAAACACTGTGCACTCCTCATCAGCAGTGCTGCCTCTGAGATTTTCTTCTCTTCTTCCATGCAAATTACTCTCACAGGCACTGGCAGAATCTCTTTGAAGTTTGTGCTTCCTACCTAAGCAGAACTGGTTCCAGAATTGAGGACCTGACCAACAAATGCAGGGAACTTGTTCCAAACAAGAGTATGTAGCTCTGGGCTATAACTTCTCTTTCTGTACATGTTGCTTCACAGGTAAGAGGGGATGGGGGGCCTGTGAAAGACAATCAGATGGGCATACAATCAGAGGAACAAGGATCTCTACAAAAGAGGTGGCAACAGCAAACGTAGGAATGGGAAGAAATGTGACTCTGTATCATGACTTTTTTGTTTCAGTCCACTGCAGTTTGACTTCATTCTTTCTTTTGGGCATAATCCTTCTTCTTGTCTCTCTCTCTGCATGTCTTTTTCTCTCTTTCAATTTGTATTTGCATATTCATGAGGAGGAGTTTGATTTTACAGAAACCATTGCCTCAACCGCTCTGTAGCTCAGCTAAGGCATATCTGACTAAAGGACAATGTGCAACAAAGGAAGCCCTAGTTACATGCTTAAAAGCTTGTAAAGTCCAGTCCACTGTGGGACAAATGAGTGGCCTCAGGAATGTTTTAGCAAAGATCTGCACCAAAATAAATCTGGATCGAGACATGACTCTTCCTTTAAAGTCATTTTGAGGCTGACAAGTCACTTTATTTGCTTCATCTCCCATGTAGCCAAAACTAAACTGATGTATTAATTTTTTTAAAGGTACCTATACCTTCATCATTACTCTCTTTGCTCACACCCAATTTCGTCTCTTAAATGGCTATTGGTATATAGTTAGACTGAAATACAGTATGAAAATATTTTTCTATAAATAACAGAAATCTTAAAGGCCCCAGATTTGTATGTCCCTTCTTTAACAGGGATTAGATTGAAAATACTTTTATGAGAATGACCATAATCTTTATAAATTCTGGTTAGACTTTAAATTATTGTTTCTATCTTTTGATCATGAGTAAGCAATTTTAAGTATTCCATTTAATCACTACTGTTGCTGTAAAGGGCTTTAATATTTTCAAGCTGATATAAATTAAAATACAGCTCACATCATCAATTTTAATACATTTAAGGTTTTAGAGCATTCAATTTCTTATACTAGCACAAATAATTATTTTCAATTTTGAATTTAATATATGCAATATAATTATTTGATCTTTCAGAATTATTATCTCTATTGCCTGAAACAGAAATACCACATGCTATAATACACGAACACCACCGCAATACTTATAATTAATTGAGAAACTGAGCATTTATTTCCTACCTGCTTGTAGAGTCCACAAAGTCCAGAGTAACCAACAGATACAAAACAATTTTTTTACAGAAAACCTAAAAGAATACCACCAGAAAATCAGACCTGTGATATTTTTTCAAATTACTACTGGCCCTCAAACATACAGGTTGCAGACATGATTTTTCGGACATGTTCTCTAGATTCTAACTTTGCCCAGAGCTCCACATTTTCTTATGCTGTTTTGAGGGTGTTGGTTTGTTTGTTTGTTTGTTTGTTTGTTTGTTTGTTTGTTTTTTGTTTTGGTTTGGTTTGGTTTTTTGGGTTTGTTTTGTTTTGTTTTGTTGTTTTGTTTTAAATAGATACATGTTTATAAGATGTAATTGGAAATCTGCCTTAGGTAGAGGAACATGTCTGACTGGAGTGGATTAGTATTTGCACTCTGATTTGCATTTGTCTGGCAAATAACACCTAAAGAGTACCCATGAAATACTTTTATATCTTATCCCAGACCAACAAAACTTAAAATATCAAGTACTTAAAAAATCACACTAGCTCTGATGACAATAATCATGTGCTAAAATGTGTGTCAGGATAAGGCCTGACAACAGTAGAAGGCTGTGAAAAGAACACAGATAATTCGCACAACCATCAAAAAAGTTATTCATAAAGCAGTAATACTCATCATGTGTGAAAACTGTGGAATCTAGCTCCATCTAACCACTATTTTGCTCAGATTTGAAAGCATTGAAAACTATTAAATGCCCACTTATTTCTTAATTGATTTTTTTCCGATGTACACTTTGAGATATTCTACTATGTGATGTGAAAGAAATTAATGTCACCTTTCAGCATTCACTGGGGAGTGGGGGTGTGGATGATGAAGCGGGAAGAAGAAAAATAAAAAGCATGCAGTTGTTATGTTTTTAGCTTGGACATCTATTTATTTTCAAGTGTTCAGTGCAATGTGCTGAAATGAAGCAGTGAAGAAATTTTATCTCCTCTTCTGGATTAGTCGGTATACCCTGTTGTTAACTGCCTGGTTTAGGATTCACGCTAATATTTAAAAAAAAGTCCTGCAGGCAAATTGTTTTCACTATCTGATGAGAGACAGTGAGCTCATTTGCGTGGTGATATTTAGCTTGTGACACTTTTACAGCATTCTCTCTGACAGTTTGCAAAATAGAGTGGCCTCTGCAGCTTTTTGAGAATGATAATTACATAGCTCCATTTCATTTATTTAGGATGTACAGGCACAGTTATCTTTAAACGGTTGAAATTGCCTGACACTGAAAAATAACTTCACCCCGCTTTACTTGTAATTGATCTAGCTGGAATAATCCTGTTATTTCATACCTGTGTCATCCTTTCATGTAAGAAATCAATCTGAATGACACTAACTAATACAAAACAAGAGAAATAAACCTTAAATGTCAAAGTTTCCACCACAGGAAACATCATTCTTTGTGTTCAGTTTGACAGACCCCCACTCATTAAGTGACAATCAAATGGCAAAGAGAGGTTGGTGCTGATGGGCTCCTGTTGAACTACACAACATGAGAGCTGTCAGCTTCCCCACGCCATGGTCAGAGATAAACCTGATAAATGTCTCCTCACAGTAATGCCCAGATCTTATCTGAGAAGCACAGCCAAACCTGTCCTGATAATGATTTCCATTAGGTAAACATCCACTTCCAGCCACCTGGAAGTGTTGTCAAGTTACCACTTTCATTTTTTAATTGTCAGTTAATGATCCAGTGACGAATTTTGTCCTGGATCCGTCTGAAGGACAAAGACTCAGTGCCAGCACTGCCTCTCAAAGCAATTAGCTGGAGAACTATAGAAGCCAAGGAAATTCAGCTTGGTCTTGACTGCTATTTCTGAAAGAGCAAAAGAGCTCAGAGTACCTGCTTTTCTAAATCAAAAAAAAATCACCAAAATTCAGAAAGGATAAAGTTCAGACAATTTAAGGATAATTCGATCTTCATGGTGTGCTTGTTTCTCCAGATCATTGACAAAAGCATTGAATAAAACCTCACCCACTATGGACCTGGTTTCTACTATGGAAAGCCCTACCCTTCACTTCCTACACCTTAATCAGTTTTAAGTCCTCAACAGGGCATGCCCCACAAACCCATGCCAATTTACAAAAGAGAAAACACTCCGAAATTCAACCCAACCCTAATTATGGTCAAAAACTGGACCCTTTCAAATTTTTTTCAAATGTTACATATGCACATGGTTGCAGACACAGAACAAGGTGTTGATAAGAGGCATCAGGGGAAAGGAGAGGGGATGAGAGAGAAAGAAAGAACCTCTGCACTTATTCACTGCCTCCTTTTTTCATCAGGGAATGCTATAGAAACCCTACTGGTGATCAGGAATATTAAATAGTGCAAGAACAGTACAGGTGGTCCAGTGCTCTCAGAAAGACACACATAATTAGAGACACCCTTGAATTAATAAACCATGCTGTAAAGGGAGTTTCATAAGCAGCCTATGATTTTTTTGTTTTTTTTTTTTTTTTGCAGCATTCTTGACCATAAAGAACGCCAGGAAGACAGCAATAATGAAAGAGCTAACAAAGTAAAACAATTAAGATGCTATAGAATATGTGATGTTGGGAAAATAAATGGCTAGGACAAATTAGAGGTATCTAGGAGACTTGAAAAAAGTAAAATGACCAGGTAAAAGTATTTATTTTCTCCAGCTGTAATAATAAATCAGGGAAGCTGCTGGTAAATACAAGTGAGTAAGCCCTACTAAACTGCAAAATTTCATTGAGAAAACTACAATTACATCAGAAAGAAAAAACCTTCCTAATAGAAGTACCCAAAAGACAGGCATAGCTTTATTACCCCAAAGGCTATTCCAGAACAGATAGGGATGAAGCCACTCATACCTGCACAAATTAAACATGAAAGCACACAGCAAAGGTGCTTCAGAGAAAAATCTTCTCTCTCTGGTCAACTGATTTTTTAAGCAAGACCACAAAATGCTGCATTATGAAATTAGTCAATATGTTATTTGGTTTCCAAAACAGGAACAAAATGGTTGCAACATATATTAGAATCTAGCCGTCAGAATGAAAAAAACCACCCCAAAACCAGAATACTCAAAACCAAAGCCATAAAGAGCAAGAAAAAGAGACTATGAGAATGGAAATACTTGTTGAAAGATGGCATTTGATGGACCATGGACATACAGGACATAAGGAACCCTAGGTTTTTTTCTCAGACATATGACTTCAAAATTATATTGTCACTTCAAGGGTATTTTCTTCTTTTGTGCCATGCACAAATGCTGCAGGTGTGTTGACTATAACAGTTTTAGTTCTTATGCAAGACTGGCTGAGACTAAGTATTTCTTCATATTGAGTGGGCCACTGTGATGAAGAGCATAAGCTCAGCACACTTGGAAACTTATATGATCTTGAAAGTATATTTATACTTACAACAGCAATCTTTGACAGGAATGTATTATAAGAGGACTTGAGAGAAGGTATTTTAAATAAAGCCCAGTTTCTTTTAGCCATCTGTCATGTTGAGCTCATATCATGTTCTATTCAAAGTACCTAAAAACCCCACAGATCCAATACAAATATTTCAATGAAACTTGTTTGGAAAAAGTTAAGAATGCGATGTGGCACTGCAGAGATTAATTGAACTACCGTGTTCCAAGGTAGTCTGTAATGAAATTACTAAAAGCTGCCCTGGAGTTTTCATTAGCACTAATACATTTGTGCTTGAGACAGAAATGATTGTGTTTTTCTTAATACATGATAATTTGGTTAGGAAAAAATTTGATTATTCTTATAATCTTTCTTCACACTAATGATTTGAAAGCCGCATCCAATATATTCAACATACCTCACCAAGCAGTGTAGCATGGTTGGCATGGCATTGGCTAAGAGAAATAAGGGTATGTTTTGAGTAGTGAGTTCTCACCCTTCCTTGTTTATCTGTATCTCAGCATGGAGGTTCTGTGGGCCATTGTCGTGGTTTAGCTTGGCCCAGGTTTTTTCTAGTGGGGGGGGAACACAAAGATGGCTTCTCTGTGAAGCTTCTCGAAGCCTTCACCATGTCCAGCTCTGAGGTGATGGACATGCTGCTGGCCAAGCCTGGGCCAATTAGAGATGTTGGTTACGCCTCTGTGAAAAACATATTTAAGACGAAATCAAAACAATGGGCGCACGCACTTTTCCTTAGCCAGAGGAGGAGGAGTAGGTGAGAGTATGTGAGGGAAAACAACATGGAGAGACCAAGGTCAGTGGAGAAGGAGGGGGAGGGGGAGCTCCAGGCGCCGGAGCTCTGCAGCCTCTGCAGGCCGTGGTGAGGCCCATGGTGAAGCAGGGGGTGCCCCTGCAGCCCATGGGGGCCCACGGGAAATGCTGAGATCCACT
>VZRN01003049.1:0-56795 GCA_013397935.1 Dasyornis broadbenti | reverse complement strand
GCCGTAGCAGTTTTGGGGAGACTGCTTGCCTGTGTGGGGACCAGCGTCACTGTAGCAGTGTCGGGCGGGCTGCCGACGGTGAGACCCATGGCTACGCAGAGGAAAAGAACCTCTCCCCGGGCAGGGGAAGAAGATCTGGGTGATGAACTGACCTAACCCTCCCCCCATACCTCGTTCCCTTGTGCAGCTGCTGGGAAAGAGGGAGGGGGGTGAGCGAAGAAACGGTGGCCTTGAAGGGTTTATTTTACCTCTCATTTACTCCTCTGACTCTGTTAGTAATAAATTAGATCACTTTGCAACCTAAGTTAGTCCTGTTTTGCCTATTCTAAGTGCGTCTTCTCCCAGGTTTCCTTATCTCAACCCATAAGCCCTGGGTGTGGGTGTGTTAATTTGGGGTACCTGGCATTTGGCCGGGTTCAAACCTTGACAGCCATGCACATGCCCGGTGACACTGCTTATACCTGTCAGTGTATTCACTTGCCAGCCACCCAATTCCCTGTTTGCGGAACTCATGGAGTAAGAGTGCAGGAGTTCCGTGGTTTATCCCCAGCCAGCAGCTCAGCGCCCCACAGCTGCTCACTCATTCTCTGGAAAGGGAATGAGAAAAATCAACTCCACCTCAGCCGAAACCTTCACCGTCAGACCTGTGCAGGTGTGTTAGCCAGCTATTCAATAAAAAAAAGGCATCACTATGAATAGCTTCAATAATAGGTCTGCTCCTGGAAGAGGAAACTGGAAAAGATTCAGAAAAGCAGTCTAAGAATGATCCTGAGAATCCATTCCTTAATCACATTTGGACAAGATGAAGTGGTATGTAACTGCATACAAGAGGAAATCACTAATAGCAGACACTTCCTTCATCAACCACAAAAGGTGTAATAGAATTCAGCAATTACAAGCTGACCCTAGAAGACGTTGTTGTTTTCGAGTGCTGCAAAAATTGGTTGCAGCAAATATCCAATCAACAATTTAAACTATATTGTCAGTTGAACAATGCAGTTTAAATCATTGATTGGATATTTGTTACTCTGGTACTGAATGTATTGGCCCATGAACATTTGTTTTGCAGCAGGTCAGGATGATGTATTATACGATTTGGCCTCTACTCTTAAAATCCATTACTATACCCTTTTCATGGAAGGGTATAATTTATTACAAAAGCCACTTTCTGGCATTCCAGGGGACTTTGAATACACTTTTTTCCCCCTGGTCATTCTTACAGAACAAGTTTGACAGTATAAGCAGATTCCCAGAGACAGTGATGTCAGAAAGTGAATAAATTAGAGAAATGACAATAAAAAATGAGTGAGGCAACATCTTGAGAAGCCTACCTACCATTTGTCTAGTGCTTTCGTCTCAAAGTACTTTGCAAAGATTTATTACATGATTATTATAATAATTTGAAGACTAGAGAGATTTAGAAACAAACACTTAAATAAAAAGCTGTGTAAGAAAACAGTAAAATGGAGCCTTGCTGTTTTTCCAGTCTCCAACCCTGAGCAAAGGGGACTACAGTGCCTCCTTTAGAAACATTAGATGTGTCTGAACCATTGACAAAGATCCTGACCTAACAGAGGAATTAATACATCATTTTCTCAAAAGCATAACGGTGAGCTTTGAGAATGCCCAGCTTTAAAGTGATAAGCACAGGACAAATGAAGATTGGAAAATAATTACTAAACAGGAAAATTAAAAAAGGCATTAAATGGAGATAGCACCCATACATCACAATTTTTCTTCATAGTATTCATACTAGACAAACAAGAAGGAAACTACCACATTTGCTCCAAAACTTCATCACATTAAAATTAATTAAGCTCGACTGAACTGTGAAACTGTTTTCAAATGAGTTCTCACTATTGGTTTTGGGTTTTTTTAACAAAGCATCTATTTTAAGGCTAGAATGAATAAATTATACCCACGCAGTAACGTAACACGAGGAAGACAGAAAAACCTCACCTGTGATAGACAGCTTGGTGAGCCATTTCACATGGGGAATGGGATTACCATACTGCAACACACTAGTGAGCACACTCAGTGACAAGGTGAAAGTTAGTGACACAAGGTTTAGTATCCCTGTTTCATATCCAAAGGGGTAGTAGAAGCAAGTCTGCCATGTGCAGCTCCCATGGGAGCAGTCACTGGCATTCCCTATACACCCAGCAATGCGTGTTCACGCATTGCTTCTGGGGATCTGTTTTAAACACTGGGGATATTTTTGTTATGAAAAAACCCAAGACTTAGTGCACTGCAACTATATATTGTATTCTTGATCTGCGACTTCATTAGTGAAATAAGTATAATAAGCAATAGATTTGCTGAATCAGGTCCTGTGACAAGGTACAGGATAAAAAGGTAACAATGCTGATTGTTTTTGTCATCACTGGGAGTTGGGTGGCAGGAGTGTCTGAAAATAGAAAATGTTAATTGGCATAAATTAGGAAAAAAGAAACAAAGAACTAACAATTGGATTAACAAAAACATTAAAAGACATTGTGATCACTGTAGGTACTAAATTAAAAAAAAAAAAAGAAAAAGTCCCATCCTACTACCATCTAGACATGAACATGTGTACCAGTCTTGGTGATCAAAATTCCAAGATTAATGCTAATTAGGATGTGAGGGATATCACCATGATATAATTTTGGGGGCAGTTTTGATAATAGTAGGCAGCGTATTACCTTTCTCATACTTTGAAAATACCAAGCAGGTACTTTGTTTCTCTTCACTGCAGAGGACTGTATTTGCACAAGTGTTTGAAGGCACACTTAAGAGATGTCTAAGTAGAAAAATGGATTTGTCCAGAAGCTGTGTGAGATGAAATTTATTTAAATGGAATAGTACCTGATACAACTTCAAAATCCACCTTTGTCTCCCAGAAACATAAACTAATTAAAAGGTGATTAAGTGCTCTCTGAACCCTTTACATGGAAGGATGTTAGTATGAAATTGCATTTTTGCTGTGTGGAGAAAATTACTGTTGCTTCTTGCTTATAGCAGTTCCTATACATACATGAATCCAATTCCTCAGTAGTTACTCACTTTTTACAGTTTTTACCTTAGATTTTTATACTTCAACTTAAATATGAAGCACATTTGTGCACGTTTTTGTAAATGATTAACTGAAAACACTCCCCCACTGAGAAAGGCAGAAAAGCCAGACCTGATGCTGAGTAAACTGTTCGTGTGAAGTTTACATTACTAAAGTTAAGTGTTGAACTGTGATAAAAGAAGAATTTTCTTCATGACGTCTGAAGGTAAATAATTGCATTCACATGGTTTACCTCCAGCACTTGGCAATCAAAATGCACCCCAAGATGCTTCCATTCCCTCTTCCCTTTCAGAGAAGAAGAAACAAATCACAGGGGCATTGAATATAAACCAGATACAAAGGAATAAGGCACTTGAAGGTATTCAGAGTAGATTAAAGCTGTTGCCTTGGTGTGCACAGCATTTTCACTCTTTGCTTATGCACTTAGTGTGCTGCATGTTGAAAAATTAGATACTGCAGGTTTTCCCTAATGCCAATAGGAAGCTTTCCATTTGTCTTTCATCAGTGTCAAGACAAGGTCTTCAGCCATTTTATCGAAATCTTTCATGTGCTATTGTACAAAAATAGAAGCAGCATGGTTACTGCCTTTAAACTTTGCTCACATTATTCACTGGTTTTTATTGCTACTAGGAAAATGGGTGGTAATCATCCTTGTCAAAATCACCAGCATGGGGAAAGCTCTCATGTATTCTTCACTGAAGTAGCACTTGAAGCACAGTTCCTTTTTCTCTTTTTTTTTTTCTTCAGAGCTAAGCCACCAATGTCTGTGTCTGGCATCTCTTTAAGCCTTCACTTACCTGTCTCTTTATTCATCCAAAGAAAAATCAACTTTCTTTAAAGAATACTAAACACTGTCTTTGTTTTCAGCAGTGATGAGATTCTATGTGGTGGATACTCCCTATTTCAGTTAGTTGGTTATGTGAAAGATCTTAACAGCTTCTTAAATTTTAGTGAACCAAAAGAAGTGTTCACATTTTTCCAGGATATTAGATGTGATGTCTTAATGGTGAATTCCCAACTGATTGTATTTTAGGTTTTACAGAGAAGACACTCTACATGTCTAATAACTAGCACACAGTCCAAAGACCTTATAAAGGTTAAAGAGACTTACTTTATTAGGTGTGCAGGCATAGAGTCATTATTTACCAGGTATTAATTAACTTTCAAAGTACAGAGTAGAAGTTACTGAGTATTTGTGAAATAATTTTCTTCTTTTTGCATTTCCTCATGCTGTGCTTTTGGTGTTGGTTAGTATCTTTCCACCAGGAAGAACAGAACAAATGGTTTTGACCTTTCATTTATTCAAAGCTTGTAACTACAGATATATTAATACCTACTTGGATAGAAAGATCAAATTAGGTTAATCAATGTTCTGAAAAATGTGTATTTATCAAAAAAACTGTTCTGCAAACTATATACAATACCTCACTCCTACAAACAGAGGTGGACAGTAAGGCCCATGCTAGCAAACCATAATTTTTGTAATACCTATATTGTCAAAATAAAAATAATCTGAAGTTTTATCTCTTTTTAATAGAACTGTTGCCTTCACACTCATCTTTGAAAGACAACTTAAATGGAAAACCTAAATCAAGACCAACCTCCCTTTATCGTATATGATTTTCAGTTAACGGCATGGAAACATTTCCGTTCAAAGGCTGAAGGAAAAATGCAAGGGAATTTGCTTTTTAAAATTAAGCAACTCACATTCCAGGATTTTTGTGTTTTCTGTCTGCCCAGACACAGTACACTCATCTTTTTGCATTGAAAAAGCTTCATTTGTGCTACCCACACATTACAAAGAAATGTTAGTTATGTGAAACAAGTAACTTGAAAGTAAAGAGACATGCATGAAGCTCTGAAGATGATAATTTGCTAAGGAAACTTGCCAGCCTGACCATTCCAGAAGCTCCCAGCAGTCACACTCCCAAGGTCAGAGACTTTCACCGCAGGGACCAAAGCCCCTCCACCACAGGCGGCTCCAGTGCCCCGGCGGGTCCCTGCTCAGCTCCTGCACACCCCACTCAGTCAGACCAGGTTTTCTCACCGGCTCAACCCTGCATTTCCCATGGCAGAGTCTTAGATGTCTCGTTCCATAAAGCAATTTATTCACAGCACAGTGACACAGAAACAGCTCGAGCTGGTGTTGCTAAGGAGGGACCCCGAGCAGAGGAACACCCGGGCTTTTATTCCCTCACAGTCTACTCAAGTGCAAATCTTGCTCTTCCTCCTGAATCTTCGGCTCCTACCCCCCTCTCCATGTTCATCCACCTTGCTGGTGTTGTGCATTTTTATCTCCTTGGTTATCCAAAAGGCCAGCAATTCCCAGCTCCTACTGTGTCTCAGTGTGCATTCACCGGGCTGGCCTCATCCATCTTCATGACCTTTGCTATCCCAAAGGTTGGCAGGTCATGGCCTCTTGTCTTGGGCTCCCACCCAGAGTTCAATCTGCATTTCGACCTTGATCTCAACCTGCAGCTTGTGAGCTGCCAGGACCAGATGTATTCCTCCACCAGTTTAACACAATAATAAGATTTTTGGAGACTGAGATTCAAAAGGAAAATTCTCAATGATTTCTTATTAATTCTGTTCATTTCTCCAATGTGTCACCCTCCCATCTCTGCAAATGTATTACTCTTGAAAGGTATGGAGTTCTTGTCTTCCTTTCATTAGATCAAATCACTCCTAAGGGAACAAAAACTGTTGCCATGAGCTTGCAGAGATGTGATCAGACAAACTGACAGATTTCATATATTCTGTTATTTAGGCACCAGTCATACCTCTTGTTCAAATTCCAATGTCAGTTACACTGACAAAGAGATTTCCTACAGATAAAAAGGTATGCTTTACAAACACAAAAATGAGAAAAATATCTGCCCCAGCAGAGAACTATAGGTAAGTTAAGAATGCTGAAAAACATTTAAAGACAAAAGGAAATAAAAAGATACTAAAGTATCTAATACTAATTTCAGAGAATGGTTAAGGTGTGGTATCCTAATTACAGTCTAATTAAGACATTAGTGGTCATTCAGTCTTCTGACAAGCTTCTAAACAAAGCTGAACAGCAACATGATATATCAACATTTGCCCACATGCTGGCAACACAAGAACTATAAAAACTGACGAGCAATTGAAGGAGCTTTGGAAAAAGAATTTCTGTACCCAGAGAAAGGGAAATTTATAACATATAACATGACATTATGAATGCCACTGGGCAGGAAATATCATCATTATTTTTTTAATTATATTTTTTATTTAGCTCAGATGCTAACAAAAGCTGCCCAGCCCTTAATCTACAGTGGAAAAAAATGTACCTTCCATCTATAAACACCCCTTGTTGCATCCTAATTTAGGTAACAATAAAAAGGACATAAAAATTACAATCCCTGCAGGAGGAATTAAAAGGAAAAATAAAATTTATCCCAGTTGTACTTCTGTGTTGCCTTTCTCCATATTTCTGAAAAGAACACACTGAAAGAAGAATTTTCCTTCTTTATGAAAATGCAGATTTCTTCAGCAATTTTGACTTTGGCAATACAAAGTCATTCTTCAGATGGGGTTTTCTAGAGGACAGATATTAGCAATAACATCTGCTGCCTGCCTGTTCTAACTGGAAATTCAGTTTGTGTACCCAACTCTATTCCCAACAGATTTTTTTTTTTTTAAATGGCACATTAATCTAAGTGTTTGAAAAAGCTAAATTTCATATGACTCATACCGCTTCCTGTCAGAATAGATTAATAGTCATGTTTATCCACATAGCACATGCAGCACCATCAGCAGGAGATGGGCTTTCCTGGACTTGAATACGTAACACTAGACTGCCATCAGCCTTTTTGATTTATTCTTTCAGCAGGAAAACATGAGAATGAGCGAGCTGGAAGATGCAGGTCTGCTGGTCCACTACTGTAGTCCTCAAATAGCTCACTTTGTGTTCCTCTTGGATCCAGATAAGGACAGATGATTCAAATTATACAATCATAGAATCACAGAACGGTTTGGGTTGCAAGACACCTTAAAGATCATCTGGTTCCAGGGAGCTTCCACTAGACCAGGTTTCTCAGAGCCCCATCCAGCCTGGCCTTAAAAACTTTCAGGGATGGGGCATTCACAGCTTCTCTGGGCAACCTGTTCCAATGCCTCACCACCCTCACAGTAAAGAATTTCTCCCTAGTATCTAATCTGAACCTACCCCTCTGTCAGTTGGAAGCCATTTCCTCTGGTCCTGTCACTATATGCTTTTGTAAAGAGTCCTCTTCTATCTTTCTTGTAGGCTGTCTTCAGGTACTGGGTGGCCACAATCAGGTCACCATAAGCCTTCTCTTCTCCAGGCTGAACAATCCCAATACCCTCAGCCTTTCCTCACAGGAGAGGTGCTCCATCCCTCTGATCATCTTGGTGGCCTCCTCTGGACTGGCTCCAACAGGTCCACATCATTTTTATGCTGGGGACCCCAGAGCTGGATGCAGTGCTCCAGGTGGGGCCTCATCAGAGCAGAGGGGCAGATGGGCAGAATCCCTTCCCTTGGCCTGCAGGGACCTTGACCTTTTGAGCCTTTATAAAGACAGGCCCAATGTTTGGGACTTTGCCTGACTGCCATGACTTCTCAAATATCACGGCAAGTGGCTTGGCAACTACATCAGCCACCTCTCTCAAGACATCAGGTTCCCTGGACATGTGTATTTTCAGGATCTTCAAGTGGTCACAAACCTGGTCGTTACTGACATTGGTGGTGTGGTTTAAGACCAGCTGGAAATGAAGCAGTATGTAGCCACTCATTCAAGCCCTCTCTCTCTCTGCCAACCAGGCGGAATGGGGAGGACAATCAAAGTAAAGATTGTAGGTCGAGAGAAGAACAGTTTAATAATTGAAAATAAAATTAAAAATGCAGTAATAATGAAAATAATATTAACAACAACAATAATAATAATAACAACAAGGGAAAAAACAGTGATGCCAAATGTAATTGCTCATCACCCACTGATTGATGCCAGACCCCCTTCCCTAATCCATACTAGCCCCTCTTAAGGGTAATTCTCCCCAGTTTATATACCAGACATGACATTCTATAGTGTGGAATATCCCTTTGGTCAATTCACGTCACCTGTCCCAGATATGCTCCCTCCCAGTCTCTTTTATGCACCTCCTTGCTGGCAGAGAAAAAAGTCCTTGACTTAGCATAAACACAATTAGCAAAAAACGAAAACATCAGTGTGTTATCAACACCATTCTCATTCCAAATCCAAAACACAGCACTGTAACAGCTACTGAGAAAAAATTAACTCTATACTAGCTGAAACCAAGTAAGACAAGTTGGAAGTTCTTTGCTTGCCCCATCCCCATAAGAGTTAGCAGCCCTCTAAAAGAAAAGTAGCAACGTTTGATCTAAGCAACAGATCCTGGCCATCTATAGGCATGCAAAGAAAAAGCAATTCAGTTCATAAAGCTTGTTCTTGTCTTTGGGAAAAGGGATTTGAACGTGGGCATTTCTGCAGAAGCCTTTGGAGGGTCTTAAATCCTTTGGTGGAGGGGAAAACAACACAGCATTTGAAAAGAGCAATCCCTGTCCCCCTGGGAGAAGAGGGATTTTAAACTTCTGCTTTTAGGACAATACACTGAATTTCACATCTTAAATGGAGATGGTAAAGCAATACCTGTCTAACTATATCATATGAAAAAGTCTGAACAGAGATGTATGCAGAAAGTTGGCATAGATCTTCATTATACTGGACTCTGAATCTAAGTTAACTATATAAAAGAAAAAGTATTGCAACACTTCAGCTTCTTTTTTGGAAATCTAGCCCCAGATTTATACAAATTGTTGCTAATACATTTTATTGTGTTTGCAAAATAAACTGCCCCACAGAAAGTTCTTCGCACATTTTAGACATGGTGGTTAGTCCTCTCAGGACAGAAGCAGCCAGCAGCTAAAGCATCTACTTCTCATTGTCCTTATTAAGCAGAAAAAATTTCACATTTAAACACATACACAGCATTAAAATGTTGCATAACTGTGAGGCAGCTATGACTAGAGGCTGGCATTTGCAGGCTGGTTTCTGTTCCCAGAACAATGGATCTCTACCTCCCAAGGTGGAAAGAACCCACAACTCTCCTTTGCAGGCAGAAACCACCTTCTGCCTTAACAGGACCTGCTGCACTGGCATAGTGTACACATTAGAAAAAAGATGGACAACAGCAGCCTAACATGGTCTGAGGATGGGACACAAATGTCCAAACTCCTGATTAGTAAAAGCCATGGGAACCTAGACACAGAATTTATTTCATGTACCAGACTACAATTCAAATCCCAGGACAATCATCACTGAGACATGGAGGAATCTCATTACAGAATCAGCAGCACTCAGTATGTACATGTCTACCAGTTCTGCAGAAAATACTCTTATTTTCTGTAAAATGTGGACATTGTTTAGCAAGATGCCTTAATTTCTAAATTCATGTTGTAGGGACTGCTCTGGAAAGAGACTGCTGAAGGGGCTCAGGCAACTACACAGAAATAAATAGAAATTAAAATAAGGAATTAAAATAAGGAACAATAAAATTTGTTGGTTGTCACAGAATCATAGAATGGTTTGGGTTGGAAGGGACCTCAAAGATAATCTAGCTCCAAAAACCCTGCCATACTCAAAGACACCTTCCACTAGATAAGGCTGCTCAAAAATGGTCATGAACCTGATTTTCATTTATTATCCAGTATATCAGCTTTGAGATGTGATGCAACTGTTTTTGATTTAATTCTGGAGTTTGTAGCAGTCGTGCCTGCCAAAGTGGTACAGTTCATAGCTACAGCCCACTCACTGCCTTCACAGAAAGAGCTCTGGATGTGTGAATGCTCAAGGTTTGTTAGCTATTAACAAAATCAGTTGCAGTACCACCTTATTGAGTGCATAAATTTTACAGATAAGGTTTGAACGTTCTTGGTATTGCCACTATTCTTACAGTGCCCTATATTTTACCTTTTCTCCTTTATGTCATGGTACAATTTGGCCTACATTCACATTTTTAACTGCACCATTTTATTATGCTCAGCATTTTCTTTATTTATCCCATACTTCTGAATGCCTGCCAGTTAATAGGAACCATGCACTGAACTTTCAGAACTGTTCCAGGAGATGCATCTAGTTCCATTTCCTGTATGCAACATAAAAAAACACTCTGCAGTCATATGCAAAACCAAACAAAAAAAGCCCCCAAAACAACCGCTCCGAGCCCCTCCATCAAATTAATATACATAAAAATAAATAAAAACAGATCAGCATTAGACACAAACCAGATTGGTTTTAGTCAATTTTTCACTATTATAAGATAACAAAGGAAAAAAAAAAACACTTAATGTTCACAAATAAGTTTTTTCAATGTATTTGTGAAATGGAGAATTTTACAGCACTGTGAGCAAGAAAATCGACCACTTGAACACACCAGTTGAGTGACACCCAAGTGAGAAAAGCTGAAGGATTCAAGAACTAGAGAGACTGGTGAATGATCTGTGCTGTAGCCATACCAGGGGGGTGGAATTTGTGTAGAGTCTTGCAGACTGTAGGACCACGAGGGTTAGGGGTGGTAGAACACAGGAGAACATGAGTGGACTTCAAATGGTCACTTGTTCTGGGAAATGCAAAATAATACATGAGACACAGAAACAGTGATGATCTGGAAGAAAAGTATCAAAAAATTGCTTTGAAAATTAAAAGCTGTTCTAAAAATGGAAAGGGCATGAACAGCTAATGCATTTGCAGCAACCTGGATAATAGCTGTGGATGTGCATTATCCCTTTGCAACAGCACAGCCAGGAGTAAGTGATATTAAATGATTATGTGCTAGGTGAAATAGCATGAATAAAAACTGAACTGCATGATAAGTATATTCATTAATATCTTAACTCAAACCTCAGCCACATGATGGCTAACAAAACACCTTTGGGATGTGCCTCTGCTACTTGCTCCCCTCACAAAAGCTTTGAAAATACTTCATGGGGACACAGCAGAGGTCCGTTAAAATAGTGTGTGTGAATGGGGAACTGCTATTGAATATTTCTCAAAGTAAAAGAAATAAATAACACTTTTCTCTGAAGTTACACTTCAGTGTGTTTGACACAGACTACAGAAATACATTCTAATTACACTGAATCAGCTGACAGAACTCACCCTTCCAGCTCATTGAGGAGGCCAAAGGGATTGGACCAATTCAAGGAATACAGACCATCTACCCCCGCTAGCCTCCAGTCTGGTGTGTCCCCAATCCACTGACTGCATGAAGGCAGGGGACATGGTAGGGAAAAGACCAGCCCATGTCGGTTCTTATGCTCTCTAATAACTCGCCATTAATGGAGACCAGGATACTTTGGTCTGATTCAGTACAACTGTTCTTCAACCAGATCAAAATGAGATTGTATAGTAATGAAAACTATAAATGGGACAACACATAAAATCCAGAAATCTAATACAGAGAAAACTGTCTGTTAGCGCTCCTTCAGCAGAACAGCTTTCTTGAAGTTTTACTTTCAAGGTTTACTGTCATGTCCCAATTCATAGACTTGAACTGAGAAAACAAAATGAGCACAAGTCTCTCTACAGACTGAAACTGCCTATTTGCTTGCAGTGCTTAGGATTTAAAACAGTAAAGCAGAAACTGAACCACTATATATGAAAATTTAAATACTTTATGTTCATTAAATACTAGAAAGCAGTCAATGGAAAAATTCTGCAGCCTTTTTGCACTTCGTTTTGCTTGAGTTAACATCTTATAAATCCTTTGAGCCTCTCCAATTCAGACGGAACCAAGGTCCAGCATAATTTTGCAATGGCCACAGTTTGGCTGAAGAAGCACATTCCAATCCAGCTATTCAAAGATGGTATTTTTATTTTTACAGTTTTACTACAGGAAGTGTGCAGTGGCTTTCACATTTTTAACCACACAGAGCTCATCTTGGTTGCAGTAGTAAGGAGTATATACCATCTGATTATCCCTCTCTAAAACTGTAGTCGGACAAAGCTTTGTGTCTCTACTGTTAATGTCTCTATAAAATTCAGTAAAAAGGTATTGTTTAATTATTTATGGAATGGAAGTTAAGTTAAATAGCCTTGAAATTAGTTGTTTTTATTAGATTTGATTTTGCTATAGAAACATATGGGAAGATTCCTTCCAAAATTAAAAGCCAGAAATATACAACACTTCATGTGCTTTCAAAATAGACAATGAACTAACAGCTTGGCCAAGAGCAGAGTTCAGAGACGTCAAGCAAAGGGTAATATATTTTTTCTACTCCCCAATAAAGTTGTTTCTCTCTTCACAGTATTGAATATCATGCTTATTTTCAAGCTGCACACTATGCTGCAAATAAAGCATCATCTGTCTTGCCCTCAGCTTCCTGGCTACTCAAAAGACAAAACTAGAGCAACCAGATAACCCAAACTGCATGTAATATGAAAAAAAAGGGCAGTTACTGAGATGTTTTTACCTTTGTCATTATCAGCTTTACTAAGATATCCTGGTCTGACAGGAAAAATCAGAATTAAAGTTCTAAACTGCAAAGAGAGCTTTAGAAATTAACACAGTCTACATGTTGCAATGCCATGGGGTTTTTTATTTTTTCTTCATGTCTCGTTCATATATTTAACATTGCTCATTTCAATACAGAGTATGATTTTTAAAAAAATTCGTTATTAACTTCAAGGCATGTTTAATATTACAAACTTAGGAAAAATTCAAGCATTTGGGCTACACACTTCCAATGATTCATATCCAGTCATAACTGGCACATCTGAAAAAAGATAACTAAGTGTCTAAGACGACACTACAGAGCAGCTGATGCTAGATTACAAAGACCACAGAAATCCATGCATAACTGAAATGTAGCTATCAACTTTTATCTTTTGCACATGGAATTCCAAAAACCTTTTCCAAAATTTTATTAACAAAGTATGAAATACGTTTGCTCAGTTCATCAGTAAACTCAATTACAAAAGCAGCAATAAATGCAGCAGAAATCATATATTCACAATGTGCTGCAAACCTTGTATAACTGGATTTGAGTATGCTTCTGCCAAAAGGGCACATTTCTTTTTCAGGAAGAATTTCTTTACTGAAAGGGTTGTTAAGCATTTGAACGGGCTGCCCAGGAAGGTGGTGGAGTCACCATCCCTGGAAGTGTTCAAGAAATGACTGGATGTGGTGTTTACTGCTATGGATTAATTAACCATTGATGACCTTGGAGTTCTTTTTCAACTTTAATGATTCTGTGATTATTTTCTCTAGTTCTATATATTCCCTTTGACTGGCAGCAGTGCTCAGGTGGCCCCAAAATCAGCTCCTAAAAAAAGGCTTCAGTTTAATCTAATTCTGAAACTGTACTCTTAAAAGCATTTATTCAAGAACAGATTCAAAATCCCAATTCTTTTAATCAACAAAAATTGACATAATTTTACTTTTGAACTTGGAAAGATGGAAATGGTTTGCAACTCACATAATGGATTTTACTGGAAATAGGCACCTACAGAAAATGATTTATGTGTGTCCTGGTTTCAGTCAGAATACATATAATTTCTTCTCAGTAGCTGTTACAGAGCTGTGGTTTGGATCTGGAATGAGAATGGTGTTGATAACACACTGATGTTTTGTTTTTTTCTAACTCATGTTTATCCTAAGTCAAGAACTTTTTTCTTGTCTCATGCTCTGCCACTGAGGAGGTGCAGAAAAGAAACTGGAAGAGAGCTTTAAACTTTGTCTAAATTCTGAATTTAGAGTTCCACAGTGATTCAATCCCAAGCCAATAATTTGGTATATGAGGTTGACAATAAACATTGAATATTGTCAGAAAAAAAAGCTGTGGCATTACTAGCAGTAGGATCATAGGTGGAATTCACCAAATGCCACCAAGACTGGACTTTCGTTTCAAATTTAGTTGCACTGTCCTAGAATACCTTACAAATTTCAGTAGGCAAGGTGCCCTCATCACCTTTCCTTCTCATTACTGGGACAATCAACTGTATGCAAAATTGATCTTGGATTCAAGTAAGAGCATACATGATACTGGTTTGTGCTGCACCTAGAGTCCTCACCACTATTAGGTGATTCTTTTCATCAATCCTTCCCCATTAAGCTATTACATCTGTTAACAGCCATTGATTAGTTCCTAATGCTGATAAGGAAGATCTAAATGGATGTTCCAATTGGCATAAATCACTTGTTAGTGAATTTATTTTGTTTACTAGGAGTTCAGCATTCATCTTATTTAATATTCTTAACCCTTTCCCAGTGTGCCTGTAACATCTCTTCTTGATCGTTTTGGTGAGGTGGGGGTCAATCCATGCAATTGTCCTGACCATCCTGTGTAAGATGTGCTCCGGAGTGGTAAGAAGGCAGGGTTAATTGCAGAGATATTAATCTGCACTGGTAATTCCACTTGTTTAAGAGACCATGAAGGACTAAATAGCATTTGTTGCTGGCCTGTATATTTGATGTTATAGATGGTAAATACAAAATTTAGAAATTTGTGGGAATAAATTTTCAATACTCTTATTGGGGGTCTTGGGGGTAATGGAATGCACAGTGTTGACTATGTTAGTCTCTGCTGCATCAATGAATATTGTGCCAATATACATTTATCCCAGTTGCAGTTGTCTTCATGTATCTCCATGTGCATACTACTTCCTTTTTTATATTTTGTGTTAATGCAACACTTACTGAACAGCAACCAGTCTTATGAGTCTTTGGAATATCTTCCCTCTGATTGCTACCATCATTTCTTTGAACTGGGGGTCCTCTCTGAACCACATGAAGTAGACCCTGGATAGTGCTGCTAGACTGTCTCTGACTTGCAGCTCTAGGAATGCCTAGTGCTGAGACTTGATTTTACAGCTCTCTCCATCTCCGAGTCTTGGATAGAAGATCAGGGAGTTCCACTTCCAGGGAACTATTTGTCTGATCTTGTGACTTGTATTTTTGGTTTCATTGTATTATCCCATCCAATCTCATCTCTCACTCATGACTTGTATCATGCTTTAATGTTGTCATCAAAGGGATATCTCTGCATAGTAGTGCTTTTTCTTGAACTCCAACAATCTCTTTTACAACCAACAGAGCATTGAAGTCAGTGTCTATCTCAGTTTCATCTTGTTTTGTAATGAGATAGCATTTGAGGATGGCAGGGACTCCTTAATTAATGGGTTTAGTTTGTCATAATTCACAGGATGAAATAGGTACATTAATAAGGTTATGCTCATGCATGGCTTAAATACAGGCAGCTTTTGCAATGGCTGTGGAGAGCTCATTCAAGGATCTAATGGGTATGAACAGAGGCTCTTCTCTCTTCAACCCATCCACTCAGCCCAATATACCAGTTTGCTTGTAATCAAGTGGGGAGCACATGGGGATTTGGGTTCAGAATTTAAAAAGACACCAGCACCCCAGAATCCATTGGCTTACATCACCATTTAGTAAAAATCTACTTCCTCTGGTAAGACGCACTTGCCATAAACATTCAGCTTCATTTTTACCCAGCTTACAACCACGGTGTTCTAACCGCTTGACTAGAATTGACGGGATTGTTTCACAGGTGTGATTTCCTGCTCCACCCAGTGATTCAGTCAGTACTTCTGTTTTTATAATGTGTCTGGCTTCATATTCAGGGGGATTTGGAAGATGTATTCCATTCTATACTATCTGGGTTCTTGGAACCATCATCATTGTCTCCGTTTGGTAGACAGGCGTCTGCTAAGGAAGGTGGAAACCTGCCTTAGAGGATATGACCCCCCTCCCTCCAAATTGTTATAAGGTCGAAATCAAAGGCTCTCAGGCAGAGATATAGGAAATGGAATAACAGTTCTTTACTCGTATCTATAAGGAGGAAAACAAGCAACAATAACAGTAGCAATAACAAATAAACAAACCAGATACCCGGTGGCAGCTTTCTCTGAGCTGCCAGACACCGCCCCTCCCCTTTGGTGCAGTTACGGTCACGGCCGGCAGGGGGCACTGTGGCGCGAGCTCAGCTCCTCGGTGATGGCGGACGGAGCTGAGGGCGAGGCGGCTGCACGGCGAGCGGAGCTGCAGCAGGGAATCTCAGGGCAGCAAACTGGGCGGCAGAGCTTGTCCACTCGAGCGGGCGAACAAAAGGGTAGCAGAGAATCCAGCAAGGAAGAAAAAAACAGGCAGCGCTGAGCTCCAGCGGCAGCAGTGAAGGGAAAGAAGAAAGGGCAGCTGTCTCCTCCAAGTCCCGGGAACTTGTGTGTCTGCCAACAGGCAGCCACCTTTTTCTTCTCTTGCCACACCTGGCTATGTTTTTAGTCTCTTAAGTGAGTCTTTGTCCCTTAGGTACTCAGTCGTTATCTCTTAAGTACCCAGTCGTTATCTCTTAAGTACCCAGTCGTTAAGGCTCATTAAGGTATCTCTAGCCACAGGATGGAAAAATTCCCAACCTCCAACAATCATCATCATCATCATCATATGAACCTGTAGCTTTAGGGACCCATAAATCAATTAAATAACATGTCCCATAAAAAATGCACAGCAGGCTTATGCTGACAGAGCTTAAATGCCACAGAATAAGTGGCAGAGTACAACTGATAAGCACACATACCTAAATGAATTCTCCTTACAAATCTGTGATAATCACTATTGACAAAGGGAGAAATGTATAGTATATTTCAAGTGTCTGTTACCATTTTTGAATTTTACAGAAATAATTCCATTTTAACCTCAGCAAACATACTTATAAATATGTTCTTAACTCTTTGTCACCTGCAAACATTAGCTGGAAGCTTAAGTCGTCTTAAAGTTTAATTTTTTTAGACAACAGTCTACCAAGATTGGTTCATAAAAGTACATCTCTCCATTGAAAATATGTAGGAAATAAAGATTATTATGGTCATGTGACAGAAACTGCACTGAAGCCAAATACTTAAAGCAGCTAGAGTGAACACTCCTAATATTGCAGTATTTTTATTTACTTACTTCTGTGTATTGAACACTCTGGACTAGTGCAATACTCAGCTGGGGCCTCGGCAGGGGAAGTAATTTTTAATCAATTGTAGAGACTTCACGGGAGCAGTATAACTATCTGTTGCAGAAGTGACCTCTCCACACTCTGCTGCAGACAGGCTTGTGTCAGAGAAGTCATTAACTGTCAAACTCACACAAATCTGACAGTGTACAGACAGGATATGACCAAAAGGAAGTGTATTCTGACCCTGTCAAAGGAGGTACATTCCAGTCCATACAGTTCTTTGAAGTCGTGTATGGTATCCTGAGATATAAAATGTTATTTTCAATTCACAGTGCCCAAAGGAATGAAGGCTGTTTTCTAACTTGTCAGAGTGGCGTTTTTATAACAGGGAGCTGAAGTCAAGAGTATGTGCTGAATGCCCAGGGCTATAACGTGAGAGCACATGAGCATCTGAAGATTCAGTGACAGTGGTTAGAGGGCACTTTCCATACTCACTACTGACTACAGCCTCGGTACACGCTAACCCTTAGCTGTGCCTAGACCAGCTGGCACAGGTTAGGGGACAGACAGGACAGTCACAGTCTGGTTGGCACAGTCATACTGTAATGGGTTGCTTTCTACTGACTAAACAATGGGGACCATGAGTAGTCCAGTGTTCAGTTCTGCGCCTTGACAGTTTTGTTTTACAATATACAGTCAATATACATGCCAAAGCATCAAATCTAGAAAAAAACTCTCGTTGTCTGGTAAGGAAATTATTATTTCTGTAGTTATTATTTACTGCCCTGGAGGCATGCTGCTTCTGTAAAAAGGCCAGTGCCCCAGTTACTCTCTTGATAAACTGCAACTCCAAGCCTGGGAAACAGCTGTAACTACGCACAAAGTTCACTACACCTCAGCTTTTTGAAACCTTTGACTCTCACATTGGCAATTGCAGAATTCCACCCCTCACTACATATCAGAAGACTGCTTGTAATCTTTAAAGATCAAAGTTACAGCGGAGTGTTGGTAAAAGTTACACAGTGCTGGCCAAATGCCAGATTGCACATGTGCACCTTAAACAGATTGATCTGTAGGACAGTTTTATAATTTATGAAACTATTGTACTGAAATTCAGTTACTCACCTCAGGTCACGTTGGTTGGATCAGCTTTTATTCTTTTAGAATGCATTTCTTTAATTATATGTTCATATTAAGTGAATTGGCTCATGCTTCATGACTCACCTAAAAGAAAACAGGTTCCTTTTGAATTCTTTTTTCTGTATGGACAATCCTAATAAATTTTCATTTTATGACTGATTTGGCCTTAACTTTAATAGTGTAGAAGAGAAACATAATTATATAAGACCAATTTACTACAAAACCAAAAATATTCTTTAAAAGTCCACCTTTGGAAATAAAAATATCCTAGTCATGATTCTTGTTCCTCCAGTGTTAGCTTACTAGTATTTGGGAATAAGATGACAAAATCAAAGCTTTAAGTCTTCTCCTCATTGTCAAGCAACAAAGTTAAATTTAAAGATATCTTTATCAGAAAGACCACAAGATATACTCTGCTGCTAAGATAAAATTGACTGAATAACTTGAATTTTTGTTTCTTTTGAATTTTTTTCAGCATTTGGTTTTCCAATCCTGTCACTTCTGTGAAAACATATTATTGCAACTGTTACAATAATATTTTAATTTATGTAGCCCTATTAATTAAGTTATTACACATTATATGTTATTCCTTTAGGAAGCTAGAGTGAGGCATATCTGAAAATAGCAACATCATTCTGCTGCAAAATTCAAGGAGTGGAGATTTGCAGTAATTTGGAGAGGACAAAACAAACCTAGGGCTCCTAAAAAGGTAGTAATTGGAAAACTGTGATATTGCACAGGCTTCTTGATAAGGCTCTCTTATACAGAAACAAGTAATTTTTCTTTTAAAAACCTTAAGCTAGTTATTGCCTCCTTATCTTGCTAGTTAGCTGCCTCTCTAACTACAGAAAGAAATACCACAACCAAATTCATTCCTAGCTGAAACTTTGACAGAATGCGGACTTAGATAATAAAACTTAGTTACAGGAATATGAACAGGTAACACAGATTGACTGGGTACTCCTTTTTCTTTTTGGGTTGGTTTTTTGAGTTTTTTGGGGCAGGGAGTGGGGCCTGTTTGGTGAGTTTTGAAGTTTTTTTCTGTCTGTTGGCTGGGGGGCGGGGGTTGTTGTTTTGTTTTGGTTTTGTTTGGTTTTTGTTGTTGTTGTCTTGTTTTGCGGTTTTTTGTTGGCTTTGGTTTTGGGGGATTTTGTTTGTTTGTTTTTTGTTTGTTTTTACAATGTAGGTGATCATCCAGTGAAAGGAATATTATTGTAAGAAGCAGATTTCAATGCCACAAAAATTCTCAAGGAAGATTTATGCTTACTTTATTTCAATTTAAAGCACAAACAATCAGTGAAAGAAGAGATGTGCTATTTATGGAATCATATAAAATACCAGGGAATAAAAGGAGCTCATATAAGGTTAATTCACCTAGGGACAGGAAACTTAAATCCTAGAGAACTGAGGCTCTGTATTTGTGCACAATCTATTCACGGGCTTATGAAAGTCAGTGAGACTGAACAAGAAGAACTCCAATCACTGCCCCTTTATGGGATACATCAGAAAAGACAGTTCAATATTAAGAGGTGGATTCTAGCAAAAACTGAATCCTTGACTGTTCTGAACTCCCCAGTAAGCCACAGCAGAGAGTGACCCAAGACTCATGTTGGTGCACAAAATTACCACAAACCCCTCTGTCTGCCAGTGAGCATCTTTGGGTCCATGGAGAAAAGACCCAATTGTCTTCCCCATGCAAATACCACCCTGCAATTCCAGGTGTTCATTCTGCAGACACTGAAATGTGAAAAGAAGCTCCGGAAGTGAGTGGTTCCTGAGAGTCCCACACCAGTGCATGCTCCACAGCCAGTGCTAGTACAACCTGGCGTATTTACAATGCTGGAATGTTTCTGTAAATACAAACACTGGTGAAATTCCTTGGCATAAAAGGAAGGCAACTAACAGCTCTGCTCATGGATACATGCTGTGCCTTCCTTAGTTGTACCAGCTCATTTGTAGGCCTTTATGGCACCCAGGAATTACACTTTTTGAATTCTTGCTGCATTTAAAGACTTTTAGCACAGAGCTACAGACACATGCCACAGAGTTTCATTCTGTAAGCACAGTAGAAGATCCTTCAATTCTAGCTAAATATTGAACCAAGGGATGACTCAGAATTTTTCCCATGAATGCTTGTAAAATAATCCTGGAATAAGCTCCTTTAGACTACAAATATTTGACCGGCACCTCTCACACTCTTTTTTATCTGGAACAAACTGATTTGTCCTACTATTTTTTGGGCTACTGATGTGATTGACAGAAAACAATTTCTTTTGATGCAAAAGACATATTAATAATAGCAAACCATGTCTATCCCATTGTCATTTCACAGGAATAGAAAGAAGCCTCTGAAGCTGATGCATAAGGGAGGACCACTGCCCTGTGTAAGACACCACTGCCATATCAAGGTACTGCCAAACATTCTCCAGCAGCCTATAAAAAGGGGTCTGGTAGTGGTTGTTCAGAGTGAATCCATAGTGATTGTGTAGGCAAAAAGTACCATGTGCCAACACAATCTGGATGAACCAAAGGTCAGTTCCAGATCATTATATTATTTATACACACTAAAGGTAAAAGACTCTCCATTATTGCTCTATGCTTTCATAGTCATACTTCTCATGCTATCCTTCCTTCCTAAAATTTATTTCTTCTTTGTATATTATTTTATATATTATTTATATCTATAAGATCGTTATGATCTTATAAATAAATTTAATAAAATGTTCTTACAAGTAATAACCTTATAGAGGCAACATCTTATAAATAATGTTTTCCTCCTGTTTTTGTTAGGAAGAACATTCCCTTCTTTCTAGCGGTAATTGTCAGTTAAGTAATTAACTGATGCTCAGCATGGTTGTGTCTGAATACTAAGTTCTCTATGCTTTGTATGAAACAGTGGCAACTAGAGAATTCGATTAGTTCTAAACCTGCCTGCTAACAGCATGAATAAAAGTAGGAAAAATTATTTCTGTTTCTATGCAGACACTAGAATGAAAATGACATTTTATAGTTTGATAATCAGAATTCTCTATGTTACAAGATAAAATGCAAGTACATTCATGATTTATTAATATGTATTAAAATGAATTTAACATTGATGAGTTGGAAAAACAGAGCAAAGGTTTGTTTGCTTCATCTAAGTGATACATTAAATAAACTAAAGCAGACAAAACAAATAGTCTGGCAAAATGCTAACAGTGAGTCTAGAATTCACTGCAACTGCAAACACAGAGAATCTTTGTTACCGATGAATCACTAATAAAAATAACATTCAGTTAATGATAAAAAGAAGATCCATTTAGAGATAAGTGAAAATTGACCTGACATTAAATGTTGTGCTAAAAAACCTCAACTATTGTGAGCCTCCTGTCCCTCTCTAGAAGCCATTGAGGCAGCATTACTCTTCTAGGAAAAAAAGGACAAAAAAATAAAATTGTCAATAAAATTATCTGGAAGCTTAGCAAAGACATATGAATACAGCCAGAATTAAGTAAATTCAGAAATCAAATTCCTGAGGACAGAGTAAAATGAGGGCTGTAATGTGAATATTTCCATTATCAGCTTCTGAATCCACAAGATTATTTAAAATTCTGCCCAGTCATCCAGAAGACTACTTTTCCCAGAAAATTACAAAATAAATCTAGATGAGCTGCCAGAAATTGGGTCCAGAGGTTGAGTTTCTCAGTTTACTGACACAAGGAACTTTTGCTAGAAACAAGGGCAGTAAAAACCAGTTTTTCTGTAAAACAGATTTACAGAAAAAATCCCGGAACTGACAATTGCAGTAGGGGGGGAAGATAAGATGACACAGTGAATAAAACATTATGGGAAAAGGGATCAGTGATTTGTTACTGAGAAGAGGAGATTTGGTGCCCACAGCACCCACAGTGTGCCAACTACCTGTAAGAGGAGACTCAGATCGGTGTGTCATCTGCAGTATGGTAAATTGCTTTTAAAGGGGCTTCCCAAAAGCTATTTAAAACCTCACAGACTATGAAGGACTCAGTGCTCATGAAGTTCAAGGCTACCTCAAAATCTTTTGCTGGTAAGATTTGATGTCTGATGATCAAGTAGTAAATGAGTGCAAAGTGCTGTTCCCCACAGATTACTAACGCTCTTAAGACTTCACAGAGGGAAAAACACAGTAATCTGGCAGTTCTCTGAAGAACTGGTTTCCAGATCCTGCTCAAGTCTTCAGCACTCGGAAAAGTCCTGGTTGCTCAGCATTTTATGATCTTCTGTGGGTTGGCTCTCCCACATTTGTCCTTCTAGAATAAAGATCCCTAGGTAATGGGTGACATCCCTGGCCATGGCAGCAGGGTGGGAACTAGATGATCTTTGAGGTCCCTTCCACCTCAGGCTATTCAGTGATTCTGTGAAATAGCAGTCACAGAAATTTTCTCACAGAATGTCTCTAGCTGCCAAAGCCTTCCCATTCCTGAATACATCTCCTGGCTAAGCCTGCTTTTCCCAGTTACACCAAGCTTCATATTGTGAATGAGGGAAACTCGCACAGTGAATTGAAATCTGATTTCACAATGCTAAGCGCTCCATAGTATCTCACTGATCTATTTTCAGGGATCTAATTTAAGGGAAGCCCTAACACTGCAATAATTTATACTTTGTGCAGTTTCCCAAGTGGGGGATGAACTCCAGCAGAATGAAAAAGAGAGTAGCAATGCCAAACCCACCACTAATCCTTGTCTCTAACTGGCACATCTTCAGGTCTTTTAGCTACCTCCAGGGATGATGATTCCACCACTTCCCTGGGGAAGGTGTTCCAGTGCTTGACAACACTTTCTGAGGAGAACTTTTTCCAAAATTCCATCTAAACTTTCCCTGAAACAATTTGAGGCCATTCCCTCCCCTTCTGTACTTGTCAGCTATGAAAAGAGGCTGACTGTCACCTCATCATAGCCCCTCAGACAGTTGTAGAGGGCAGTAAGGTCTCCCCTGAGCCTCCTTTTCTCCAGTCTGAACTCCCCCAGCTCCCTCAGCTGCTCTTCACAGGAACTGTGCTCCAGACCCTTCCCCAGCTCCATTCTCTTTTCTGGACTCACTCCAGCACCTCAAAGTCTTTCCTGTGGTGAGAGGACCCAGAACTGGACAGAGAACTCAAGTTGCAGCCTCAACAGTGCAAGTACAGAGGCAATCATTGATCCTGCTGTCATGCTATGGCTGATCCAAGCCGGAATTCCATTGGCCTTCTTGGCCACCTGGGCAGACTCTGGCTCACATTCCGCTGCAGTGAACCAGCATCCCCAGGTTGTTTTCCACTGGGCAGCTTTACAGCCACTCTGCCCTCAGCTTGGAGCACCGTCTGGCATTGTAAACACTGAAGCACTTGGCCTTGTTGAACCTCACTCCTTTGGCTTTGGCTCATTGATCCAGCCTATCCTGATCCCTCTGCAGAGCCTTCCTGCCCTCAACAGATCAACACTCCCACTCAACGTGGTGCTGCCTGCAAACTGACTGAGGCTGCACTCAATCCCCTCATCCAGATCATCAATAAAGATGTTAATCAGGGCAGGCACCCATGTAGAGTTAATTATGACTGATACAGCCTCTGTGATCCACAACTATGGTAATGTTAAGTGAAAATATATTTTATCAGTGAGAATTATCTGAATCCTCATCATTGGGTCTTATCACTTGCTTTTCTATCTTATTTTATGTTTTATATGTTGCACCCTTATAGCCTGTTCAGTGAGGTCACTGATTTGGCTGCACAGTGGCCATAGCTAGTCTCTTTTGATGGGGTGTTTGCAATGCTGCTATGAACAAATCCAAGTGGCAATGTTCCCTGTAGAGCACTGCCCTCTAGTTTGATTTGATGTCAAATGCTATTTGTACTCAACATTTACATTTTTTGCTTTACCAAGACAGATTCGTTATATAAGTCCTCATAATGTTGTTGTGAAAAGGAATTGAACATTTTCTCACACATGATAAAGATATACTGGATCCTTGAAAAATTTTGCAACCACCTGTTCAATTATATTCCATATTTTTGAACAATCAATGTTTAACAATTTTACTAAAAGCATATCAGTTTCACCAGGATATGCAGAGACAGAGTTTGAATAACCTGATGGCAGAAACACATAGCCAGAAGATAACAGAACAAAGCAAGGAGCTTTTGGTACCTGGATGACTTTATATAATATTTATACAATTGCTTAGGGGCTGTAATACCATTAACATTATTGTTAATGACAGGAAAAAATGTTCCCAACTGAAACAGTTAGGAAGCATTTAAAGTAACTTTTGGCAAGTAATAGTGACAGAATATTTTGTCTAAATCTATGACACACTTGAGTTTTGAGAAGGATGAACACATCAGTATGAAAATTCTCCCAAAGTCACTAAATTTTAAACATGATTGTATCACAGTGTTGTGGGAATTTGTTTTTCCGACTGATTTCCTGTGGATGACCGGATTATGAGGGCACCAGCAGGCCTTCTAACCCAACCCAGCATTAACCCAGGATCTCTTTCATCCCTGACTATAATTTGGGATCCTATTTGACACAGCCCAGAGCAACAGATCCGTGTTCCTGCCTGACTCTGGACCTTGCTGAATGCGAACCCTACCCACAGGACAATGTCCTGACGAAGCCTCAGCTCTTCCCTGGACCCAGGAAAGTGCCTGATGTCCGTGACTGGGGCTGTCCAGCTCCCTGGCTGGCTGCCGGCATGGGGCCTGACCACCAAACTCCTGCCCTGCCATTCTGGTTCTTTGCAACCCTGTGGAGCTGCCAACATGTGCAGTGTCATGACAATTCAAATGCAAAAACCCTACAGAGGAAATCTGACAAAATATATTACTATAAAATGATTTACTCATAAATGTATGTCATCATTTAATTAGTTTTTACTAACCCATTTCTTATAGAAAACCAAATAAATAGCATACACTTCTATGTGATTCTATTTAAAGAGTGTATATTGGTAACATTAATTCCCAGTAAAATATATGATTATTACATACTATTGCATTTTTCTCACAAAATCCTTGAGGCATTATTATTACTATTATGCAGCTTTAACTACAAATAAATATTTCATACGTATTAACATCTTTTCAGTTTTTATACTTTTACTAATGAGATTTAAATGATAACTTTAAACACTTAATACCTAGATAAGTAGCTTGATTTCATTCTTTTGGTCTAAACAGTTATTATTACACTGCAAAAATCTCAAATTTATATAAAAAACATGCAATGTCAATCAAGTTTTCATCTGCACAAAATAAATATTACTTCTTTTCAGGAGTTATCATCTCAGATTTTTTTTTTTAAATTACTGAAGACTGTGGAATCAATGACATCGATCTGAGTACAACGGGGAGCATTTGCTTCACTATTATGAAAACTCAGACCCCTGAGCAAACCTGCAATAATATTAAGCATGGGAAGTTTATGCAATATTTTAGAGTTGCTTTTAATGTCTGGATATAACTCTGCAATTCCTTTGATTTGAATGGATATAGTATCTCTCTGGATCTTCAGTCTTGCATTTTAAAAAAGCCCTATAATTTCAGTTCTTCCCCTGCTTCCCCAATTGATATTGAAAGCATCCCACTGAGAAATAATTACACATCAATACATCAAAAATCAGAGGTAAAAGCAGATACAGACATGGGAGTATAGAAGCATGCTGCAGGAGGTATATTAAGATTCAATCCTTTGCTCTAAATAGTCCAAAAGGAAGTGAACATTTTGTATTGCTTTCTAAGAAGACAATGAAGCACAGATTGAAGGTATCAAAATCCATTCTAACATGATTTTTTTTCATAAAATAATTTTACTTATCTAAATGAAACTACCATTTCCTTTCTAAATTATTTGAGGAATAGAAATACATCATGTGTCATGCTATCCATATTGAATTGTGTATCTCTTCAGACGACTTACTGTGATACCACAACTCTGCAGACCTAAGTGTTTTGGAGCAGATTAACTGGAACATATTTAATGGACTAACTGTTACAAAGCTGAAGTATTTCTAGGTTCTAGCAACAGGACTATTACACCCACTGAAATTATAGTTAGACAAAATGATAAGTCCTGCATTCTTATAGGAATTTAGTAAAGATGAGTAAATGGCATCAGTCAGCTGTCAGGAAATGAGATGCAAAAAACAGCTTAAGGAGGTGGATTTATTGTAGTCTTTATCCTAAGGTTCAGCATCACAAATTGAGTCTCAATGCTGATGCACTGAGAGCAGCTAGTACTGCATCTTATAAACATTCACCTCCTAGAGACTGCTAAGGAATAAGTATCATTTGGTCTGGCTACTTCTCTATTCCCATAGAATTTCTTTTTCCTAGGAATAAAATCTGCTTGCATCAAATAACAGTGAAACTCCCAACTGATTTGCAGCCAAAACATAAAGTAAACTTCAGATTATTGTAAGGCTCAGTTCTAAAAGACAGAGATAATACTACCCAATTTGGTCAAGAAGAGGAACAGGAACATTAAGCCTTAGTGACTTGCCTGGCAATTTTGCAATCATGGAGTGGCAGGACAATGATTAAGATGTTTTAGTTCCCTTTCTAAATCCATTTTAATAAGCTGTTTCTGTTTGAGAAATCTGGGATCTAAGGATCTCAGTTTTCACCTCCTGCTTTGAAAGAGTAAGTTACTTCTGTTGCTGGGTTTCCAGCATGGCCACAAAATGGAACAATGAAGGCAACATCTTAGGTATAATATAACAGCAGCATGAGAAACACCTCTCTTACACAGCTTTCTGCTGAATTTCATTACGAACAAACTCAGAGATAAAACCCCAGAAATTGTGAACTCCATTGTTTTACCATTTAAAAAATCTTGTCCTTTTTTTTTTTTTTGCGTATTTTCATCATAACATTATGTCCTAACAATGTAATAAAGAGGTGGAGAAATGAATCTGACTGTAAAAGTGGAACCCCTACAGTAAACAGGAAACTAAATATGTCAGTCATCAGACAAGAAGGATCCTAAGGGCAAAAAACCCAATCTTACTTTCAAAATTCCCTTGTACACAAATATCTAAGAAAAACTGAAGAGAAAGCAAGAGAAGAATGTTTTGGCAAAAAAGTTTTGTGATATTTCTTATATTTCTTTATAGAAGAAACCCATCTGAGATTTTTGTTTGGCTGTGCGCAGGTTTTCTATGATCTTTATTTAAAAGCTACACAGAGAACAACTTTAGACTCACATCCATTGCTGTATGTAGCTTCCATGCTGAAATTGCCAAATTCAAACTGATGCTTACCATCTTTCCTCAAATATTTTTCATGTCAAATTTACAACCATGAACAGAAACATTTGTTCTACTTCTCCCAAAAAACACTTCTCCCACAGCAACTGCTGTTGGTCGTGAGGACATTTAAATTCTTCTCGAATAACCATGTGCCCTATGACATCTGCAAGAATGACTATGATAATACTTAGACTTTATGCAACTCAGCTGCTTGATAAAAGAAAGAACAAATGATACAAAAAGAGAAACTGATAAAAGTTCATCCTTAAAATTCAGAAAAATTCCGACTTTCAAAATACGTTATCTGGACTGAGGATGTCCTCTATTCAACATCTGTCCCAAGCTGGTTTTGTTGTTTCATTTAAAATATCACTCATGTTTTTGTGTGTTCTGATGTTGCTAACATTCATTATTGAAACTAAATGTTTTCTACTGAAAAGCACGCTTCCTGTCCCTACAGGCTTTCTCTTTAGTAAGGAAAAGAACCTTAATGAGGTTTTCTTGTAAACTAATGCCACTAATAAATGCATGAACTGGGAACAAGAAAGAAATTATGAGAGACTGCTGATTCCTTGTTTTCAGAGTCTTTCTTTCAAAACAACATGTTCCCTTTAGTCCTCAAATGCTGTGTCCTCATGAAAAGCCACAGACTTCAGAAACAAAGGCTTCACAAATTCTCAAACAGATAACACCTATTTTGGTTCTAGTTATGTAGGCAGTAACAGAACCACAATGTTATTTCAGGTTACAGGTGTAAGATCCTGTAGAAACATGGAAGAATATCCCTTATACAAGAAACACAGACAGAGATCAGTCCTTGTTCTGAGACTCAGAAAATTAAACAGGACATTCAACTGTTGATTGTGATAAAGTTGTGAAGGAAGCAATCAGCAGCCAGTTGTCCACCATACGGATGAGAAAGAAAGATATATTCTGCAGAAAGATATGTTCTGCAGCAGAAAACATCACAAGAAGAAAAAAAATCTTCTCGTAAACAAGCCGGATCCTTGCCTGTGTGTAATGTTTGAACAGTCAGTCTGCTTCAACATGTATTTGCAAATGGAAGTGAAACAGGTTACTACATATGCTAGTGAAATATTTCCCATCTCACCAGCTAATGAGACATGGAAAACTATTAAACAGTATCAGACAAGGACAGCACAGACACGCTATTATATTCTGCAAAAGTTTAAACGCCATAGAAGATTCAACTGCTTCTGTATGCATTTTTTGGATTGTACCTTATTTAAATGACCTCCAAAGTTCCCTTACAATGTCTTCCATCCTGCAGTTGTGTGAGTACTAATAGAAAATACATCTTCCCTACATATTCTTTCTGTGATTCCTTATTATAACATACTTCTCAGCATTATCAGACAGCAAAAAAAGTGCTGATGTTTCCAAGGAAAAATTGATGAAATCTGTAGTCCAGAGCTATATAAATATGGAGGACAGAAAAGTTACATTGACTAGAAAGTTTTGGGATTCACGCTGTACCTTGGCAACTTCAATGTATTTTGATGAAAACTAAGGTGTCTGGCAGGATAAAAATTTGCTCTCTTTCAAAGGAAGTGTAAGGAAGACCTTGCACATCTCATTCAGCAAGTCACAAACAATCCAAGGTATGCCAAAAAGAATTCCAAGGACATAGCAAAATCTTGGAAGAGCTAAAACAGTGTAAGGAAGAATACACACATGATCAGTGAACTTGAGGGCTGGGCAGAGGCTGGAGATTTGAATCCGACATAGATATTCTGTAAACTACTTCAGCTCCTATAGTATCTGTTCTTCCCTGCTGCTTTCATACTAATACAATATTAAATAAAGAATAAGTGATAAAGCTAATTCTTTAGTGTGCCATATAGCAGAATGTCAGTGGCACTAACTAAAACCAGAGCAACACAAGCAGCAGTTCAGTTACCTTGTTGAGGTTCCTCTTTCAAGTCCACAGATTTCCCAAAATGGATGATACAAAAGATACAGATAAGAGGAGATTAAACCAGATGCCAGAGATATAAATCTGACATATCTTCATCTTTAACATCAAAAGAATTCACACTGCTGTCATAACTGAGTGCTTCACAAGTTTTAATGACTTTGGCTCTTTATCCCTGTGATGGACAGATTTATTCTTGATTTAGGTGCCTGATTTCTACTGATTTGGGGACCTTACCTTAAAGAAGAGGGGCTGGGCTACAGACAAACTGTAAAGAAATAGAAATTAACCTCCAATTCCTGGCTGCTGAAATATGGGTTTCTCAAGAAATCATTCCACCAACTGTGGAACACTAGACTAATTGTAACACAGATGTCTTACTTTTCATATTATCACTAATGCCACAAAAATATTACATTCTTCAGCATGACTCAGAGTCAAAAGGCAGAGGTTTACACCTAATTCAGTAAATACTCACATATACTTTCCTCATGCTATTTTAGGGTTACACTCTAAAAAAAAGGACAAACCTGTAGCTACTTAGATGAGAACAAAATCTGTGTTGTCATGGGGTGATGTTATGATAATCTTGCATTCCATCTGCTTTATGCTCAGACAATGTGCTCTGTAGCTTTAAGAAGCTGGCAGGAGCTCTGCTGGCGCGGGTTGTTTTGAAAACCCTTCTCCCAGGTGTTTTGCTTTAAAAGCACAGAGGGGAAAGATGGCAGGGGTTTTTTTTCCATTTTTCCCGGCTTCCATCAGAGGCTGGACTGTCTTTTCTCGACTTGCTTTCTTGTCCGAGACATCAGACAATCTCCGAGAGGAAGCAGGCAAGAACCCTCCAAGAAGCCACCTGAGGGACGTCATCCGGCCCCGCAGGACCCCCGGTGGGGGGGAAGCTACGCCCAAGAAAAACCGGACACTAAAACCGATCGGACTGTTCACTCAGGTTTAATAAGTCCTTTGCTCTTTCCTGTGTTCTGTGGGCATTTTGCTTTGTTTTGTTGAATAAATAAATTTGTTTTTCTTTCACTGGCATCCAAAAAGTTCTGTTGTGGTGGGGGGAGAAAGTGTTGGTCCTGTCCCTGTGGGAAAGGCGTTTAGCCGAAACGCTTTCCTCCTAAACTTATTTTGAACCCGAGACACTGGTCACATTAAACCCTGCTATCTGCTGTATACTCTTTTCTGACCTGACAAATAACTCTTGTCCTGCTAATATCTATCCACAATGCTTCTAATAAAGCAAAAAATCAAGAGGACAGAAAAATTAATTTAGAACATACAGAAAATGCTATGAACTTCTTGTATTAATTTTTCACAACAAGCAAGACAAGTTTCTTAACTTTTATCATCATTTTCAAGACCTATCAGTCCTTGTCCTGGCATTGCAGTACTTTACTGAGTATGGAAAGTTGAAGTGTCCTCCAAGGAGGCAGTCAGCATCACTTCCTACTTATTTCCAAGCAATACTTGTGCTTTTTCAGGCAATACATGCTGAAGAAACTACTTACACAGATCCATGCAGCTAATCTTGTTCTAAACTAGCCCTAGCATAGCTCAAAATATTGCAAATATGCTATTTTTTTTTCACAGAAGAAAAGGCACAAGTTCCTGCCTTATAAAACCATGCTTAATATGGTAATTGAAATATCCAATCCTCAGCACTTCTGGAGAATTTTGACCTCTGATATGTGGCCCTCATCTAGTTAGGTCTTTCCTTCTGAGACATAACACCCCATCAGCTTTTCATCAGATTGTCACTTGTAAACAAATGGTACAGGCATCCTAACCCACTAAATACACTCTCCCTGGAATTCCCTCTGCTGTGTTTCAGGTAGTTGTACCTCAGTATGCATTAGACCAAGGACTGCCCACAGTGGCTACATTTTCCTTTCCTCTTTTGCAGTGAGATTCTCCTGGATTCCTGTAGCTGGGGCCAGGCAGGTGATTGAGTGCTCCCCTCAAGCTCTGCCTTCTGCAGATAAGTCAAAAGGCTCTAAGACTCCAACACCAGAAAAAAAGTGCATTTGCCTAACAGTTAGTCTTTCTCTGGATGTTTTCTAACCTAGAACTTAAGCTTTTAAACACCCTTTTTAGATTAGACATGAAGGTTCTCCTCATGAAAAATCATTTTATTTCCTTTCCTTTAAACAAACCACTTCATATATCTTTCTTTTTCTGGCCAAATTAAGCAATTTCTTGCACAGGCCTAGACGTTAGCCAAAGCAACCATATAAACTCGGGAACATTTTGTTCTTTTTGACAATGAAATGCTACTACAACATTCAAAATAGCAGTAATAATATAAATCAGTACGCTATTTCCCCAGTTCAGATGATTTTATTATAGAAGCAGGTTCAGATGGTACCATACCAGATTTTCAGTCTTTTGTACGTTTCCTTTTCTCCTTAACAGCAAAGTGGTTTTGATAAAATTATTTTGGTGAAGGTGCAATTTCTGTACTTATTCTCTGACAAAACAGGAGGGAGAGCCACCCTGATTTACAATCTCAGCCTTACGTGGTGTCTGTGACATACTTCATTTGCAGCTCTGGGTCGCAGGACAATCGTAAGGGTCATGAAGTACTATTAGCAATTCAATTCAGTCATTTAGAACCCTGAATTCCTTAAGAATGGGGAGAAGTTATTTGTGAGCTTCTACCTGATGCTTGTTGTGCTTGTATTGCTCCTGTGTCTATTGCCTTTTTTCAAGCATTTGGGTTTTGAGGAATAAATTTGGTGTAGGTAGCCCTGGGTGCAGCTGCAGTGGAGCTGCAGGTTGAAGTCTGGGAGGTAGGAGTCAGAGGCAAGAGGCCACGAATTGCCCACTTTGTGCTGGGGTGACCAGGAGTCCAGCATGGACTGTTGGGGCAATAGAGTCTCCCGTGGTGAAGGGGCTTTGGTCTCAGCAGAGAAAAAATATTGTTGGTTTGGGTTTTTTTTTTTATATACTCTTACCTTCTCTGAGCCTTCCATTATTCTGGCTGAAGAGTAACACAAGCTTTAAGTTACAATCACATTAGGAGGTTCATGAATGACGTGCATGACATGCATGACTAAATACAATACAACCGTTCATACGGCACCTTACTATTGTCTAAAAACAAGAAAGCTTGAAGAACAGGTAAGATTCAGTGTTCCATGAATTAAGAAAAAAAAACTTAAACTGATCCACATACAGTGCAGTTAGACAGTATTTTAGTTAATTTAGTTATTTATTTGGGCAAATCATGTGAAACTCTCACTGAAAGAAAGTTTTAAAAGTTTTGAGCTTGTTCATGTGCAACACAATTTAATAAATCAGTAGTCAGTAAAATACACTTAAGAACCTTGACAGATTTTTACAACTAAGAAGAACTTGGAAATTACTGGCATTAACACTTAAATTTCCCAACTCTTTCAAAGATATTCAGATGTTCAGTTGATGTGGCTGTGGAAGCGAATGGAGCTACCATAGAGTCTATACTCTACATGTGAAGTAAGGATGGTTTCTCACCATTTGTATCATTTTACCTCTACAGTTAATGCATTTCATTTACTTGGTTTAGTACTTGGTCGTTGTTACAAGACTTTTCCATAAGTTTTTGCTTTCTTTTTGTTTTGAACAGCCTAATACTAACAACAATCTAACCTCAAGATTTTTCACTACAAATGATTTACTGCTGTATCACAAAGCTCTGTGACATCTAACTTCCAAGAATAAAGTATATCTGGAGATTCATGGGTGCATATGATTTTATCAAATAGGATTAAATACAGGTTTGTATCTGTGTTTATACATATCAAAGTTTTCACACTTAAACAAAACCACAAGCCAAATGTATGAAGAGCCCAACAGGCTCCTTTTCTGAAACAACAGCAGACAGACCGTCCTTCACAAACAGTCTGTTTTCTAGCTAATTTTGCCAGTTTACCTGGGTGCCTTACAGATTACTCCTGGAATTTACTGCTCACGTGAAGTTTTAGTTTTATGATAATTGCTGTTCATGACACCTGTTTTTGTACAAATAGTTGGTGTGAAAAATACAGTCACGGATAATGCATTCTTCACTGTGCTCCTTTATATTTCTCTGGAGGTATGCTCTGGAAGACGAGACACTGCTGTATTATGCAGCACATACAGCAGTGATATCTTTGCCCACCTGCTGAATTTTAAAGCCTTTCCCTGACTTTGAAAAGGCACTCCCCAGATTTTTTAAAGTTTTTTTCTATATGATAGTCCAAGTGAAGGTCTGGACTGGGAAAATACAAGAGTATAGGCCAGCTTACGTGAAGACTTTCTGGAGAGCTAATGACATACACAGTGTAGGGCAGGATTTTTCATCATTTAGAGTTTTATGCACTTGTGATACTGAAGAGTTCGAAGTAGTTAAAAAGTATCTGAGGACACCCTTTCCTCAAGTATTTTGTCAGTTGCCTCGTAGGGCACTATACGACACTTGGTAGGACCCTGCTAAATGATGCTTCATTTTCCCTGCGTGAAGAAGAGCCACTTCTTTGTACTTGTTTTGAATGGAGCAAGACCAACTGCTTTTTTTTTAGTTTACATTTGGTTTGTGCTTTGTGTTTTCTCACTGAACAGACCCCACCCTGGAAATAGTTATATCTGACCTGAAAATCTGGGAGGAGAGGGCAAGTCTGACCAGTTAAAAGATTTCAGGTAGCCTTGAACTTTATGAGCACCGAGTCCTTCATAATCTGTCGGGTTTTAAATAGCTTTTGGGGAGGCCCTTTAAAAGGGATTTACCATATAGCAGATAACACACCCAGTCTGATTCCCCTGGGATTGGTAGCTGGCATACTGGGGGTGCTGTGGGCACCAAATCTCCTCAGGAACAACTTAGTTCACTGATTCTTTTTCCCATCCCGTTTTATCCAGCACCTCATTTTTCCTCTTTTCCCCTTCCACTTAACAAACTAATGTATTTTACTCTCTTTATTTCTAACAAGAGTTCCTTCTGTCAGCAAACTGAGAAACTCAGCTTCTGGGCCCAATTTCTGGCACCTCAGCTAAAAAAGAAAATGTAACCAAATGAAACCTCTGACAGGCTCTTCCATAAGACAAAGTACAGACAAATGTATATAAAACTACTGTGACTTCCTGTTTTATGAAGTAAATAGGCCACATCAGAACAGATTATTTTCTGTTAAGGTCTGCAAAACTGCATTCAGGTAACAGGAATGAAGATTTCTCTGAGCTCAAGTGCAAGCTCAATGGCATCTCTCTACAGGAGACTGCTTCTTGTTGCAGTCAGGTTAGGAAAATGCTTTCTGTTGCTGAGGAAAATCTGAAAATCATTGCAGCTCATTGTACCTACCTGAAAACAGTGGACAGTATCACAATATCAGGCATGAATGAAGGCTTGGGCTCTTTTCCACGGTATTCAGAGCCCTGCACGAGGTGTTAGCCTCTAGAGAGTCTTATCAAAGACAGACATAGCGCTGAGACTCAAGCTTTCTGTCAGACTAGGAAAGAGTACTGGGTTGCTCAGCACCTTGCAGAACTGAAGTCTTTTGAAGATGTGAAGCCCTGAAGACATAGTAGGTGAGAGATTAGGAGAAGATGGCAATGAAAAGAGCATTTAATTTTATTTTCCAAAATAGGTCACTCAAGAATCTTCGTCTGAAGTCAGACCCAGTATTCTGCTCATCAGGCTGGCTGAACAGGTTGTTGCTCACGTCTACTACTGACTGTTCTGCTATTTTTTTTTGCCTGTGTGAAACACTGTAGTGTTGCTTGGTGGAGAGTCAGGAAACCTACTATTGCTGCAAATGCATTACACAATCTAGAATGTTTTAATAAAACTATGTGAGGCAGCAAAACGACACCAGTTGCTGAAAAGCAATCCAAAACTTGATGTATTTGTAATTCACGAAGAACAAACTGCAATGCCTTTGAAATGAAAAAAGAGATATCTCATGTGAATTAGAGTATCTGATCTGCAACAGAAAGCCTTTGACTCAAACAGATCTAAAACAAAAGCTAAGTACCTAGTCTTTTAACACGACAGCAGGGTACTCTTTCTGTTCTATTAAACGCATCCAATCTGAGTCCAAGGCTGCACAGGTTTCTTCATCAATACATAATTTGTTTTTCAAAGCACTCTGAAGAGAAAGAGAATGAGTCAGAGAAGACCAAAAGACATGCTGATTGATCCTCAGATCAGTACATTTTAATGTTCACTTAGAAGAGGGAGTTTGAAGGCAGATACTGCACAATAAATGCTTTCTTCCTTTGTTTCTTTTTCTAGAGAATTACCTGATCTGACTCAGAGTAGCACCAATAATAAGAAAAGTAAAACAAAACCCCAAAAAATAAAAAAACAAACAAAATTTTAACTATTTAAAGTATTTTTTTCACCATTTGGAATTATCTAAAAAAAAAAAATCTTTCATCTTTGACAGGAACAGAAAGATAGGGCAATGCCAGACCTTCACCTGAAAGAGACAAATAAAAGCAGTAAAAAAAGAGTAAGAAAAAGTTAGCAGCAATACTCACAGAAAAAAAACCTCTCCTTCAATGACATTAACTTGAAGCATAAAACATCCCAAGTTGTTCTCACCTTCAAGTATCTTCCTTACTGGAGGATTTGGCTGCTTCAACTTTTTTATTAGAAATGCTTTGAGGGAAACTGCCCTTGAAACTATTTACTTATACTTTATCTATACTGCTATTAAAACAGTGCCCATGGAACACTGGAAAAATTCCTGATTTAACTCTAAATTAGCTATTATTGATACTAGTCTAACCTTAAATACATAGAACTTAAAAGGGCTGTTTTAGACAAAACTGTCTGCCTCAAAAAAGTCTACGCTACACTTCTAGATAATTTCCCATTATCTTAAAGGAAAAAAGACTTTTTTTCATTTCGAACTTGCCATTCAGGAATTGGTCCAAATATCTAGTTTATTTTCCTGCTTGTAACAGCAGGAAACAGTGAACATTCCAAAAGACTGCAAGAATCTCAAACAAAGAAAGCATTATAACCTGCATGAATCTCATTCTAATTTCTCAGACTGGTTTAAACTTGGAAATGTGGAGCTTCATTTATCTGACAATTGTCTCAATTATGAAAACCCCAGGTAAATTACTACTCTTGTATATATTCAATTCTTTGAAGTATGATTATACTTTTTAATATAGCCATATATGGGTATATATAGTTTCTTGTGTCAGCATTAAATTAACCATTAGATGGATTTCTTGTGACAGAGAGCTCCATAGTTCATATGAATGTTAACATTACAAGGTGTAAAGAAGTGGAGTTAACATAGCAAAGTCATCATAGAGAGAAGAGACAATGCCCTCACCAAAGCCTCCTGACTGTTCAGCTGAAGTCCAAAATATCTGAATGGGAATATTTAAGTAAAATACTTATTGCATTGAATACAGAGAATCATGTTTCAATTAGGTATTGCATTATATAAAGCATGGTATATCCACATCATGTTGCTGAATGCTGTGACCTAGATTTCTAATGTAAGAATAAATGTACTGGCTTAAATGTGATCAGTAGTACACCTTTCACAAAGGAGGCAAAATGAGCATCCAAGTACAAAATTTATTACAGCTTTGTAAAATTGCTTCTAAATATGACGTGGACATGGAGAGGGTTCTGAAATGTTGAAGTGATGACATTTTGGTTGATTGAATAAATGTGCAAGGACAGCACAGGTTGATGATTTAAAATCCTATTTTTATTAAATTCTTCTGCTTTCATTTCTACTAGTTTCATTCTACAAAAACAACTAATTATTTTCTCTTTAAATATGCAAACTGAAGGGGAAGATTAAACTTTTATATAAAGTTTTATTTAAAGCTTTATAAAACTGGAATTTTCTTCTTGATCAGCTGCAACTTGGCTCAAGATGTTACTGCATTACGTCTTCTATTGATGTGTTCTTATAATCCATCCATATAGAATTAAAAATATCACCTGTCTTGCATTTATCTTCTAAACTTACTTATTATAGAATGTTTAATCTAGTAATACTTCCCCTTTCTCTTTTACATGGACTTTTGCTGGTGTTTGGGGATTTTTTTGCTAATCTTTTTATTGTTTATACAGTCTTGAAAAATGAAACATGTTCATTCAGTGAATTTCACTGAACATATTTTCATTATCTTCAAAGATTTTCCTCCAGGTCCCCTCTACTTTTTTTTGGTTTTGTTTTTTGAGTTAAAATTTTGAGTTTTTTCTAGAAGTGGGCTGTGTATACTGAGCTCTAACATTAGCAATTTAGTGTGTGTCTCCCAGAAATGCCTACAGTCACATACACACTTCATAATATTTACAGAATTAGAATTGTTACGACATGAATTAATAAATTATTGAATAAACACTATAAATGAAGCTGTCTTACATTTTGTCCTAGGCTGCAATATAGATGTATTCTATTACCACCACTACAAGCTGTTAAAGCAGGTGGGGCACTGTTCGTTATCTATGACTCATCCCTGACAACTCCCTCCGAGGGCCATCTCTGTTCATGGGCCATCAAGAGCCCACCGCATGCCTCATGGAATTATCCTATCCCATTGTAAGATGCTCTGCCCAGGGGGGAGGAGCCAAGCATTCCCACCTGGATATAACATGGTTTCTAGAAGCACAGGGGGCCCTGCCTACTGGACTCCCAGAAGACAAGAGCCTACCACTGGACCTTCAGGTGGAGACCAGATCTTTTTGTACAGGATCACCGTGTCAACAGAAGCATTTCACTTGGACTGCTACCACCACCCTGACTAACAGGGTGTCAGGAGAGGGTTTGCTTCTTTTTTGCTGCTGCTGTGGTAACCCAGCTCGGGACTGCCTTGTTTTTCTCCTCTGCCAGCCATGATGGCAACTGCACCAAAGGGGGTAGGGTGGGGTGGTGTCTGGTAGCCGAGAGAAAGCCGCCACTGGGTTTCTGGTTTTGTTTGTTATTGTTGTTACTTGTTTTCCTCGTTATAGATACTAGTAAAGAACTGTTATTCCTTTTCCTGTATCTTTTCCTGACAGCCCTTGATTTCAAAGTTATAATAATTTTAAAGAGGGAAAAGGGGGTCATATCCTCTATTCTAAGGCAGGTTTCCACCTTCCTTAGCAGACACCTGTCTTTCAAACCAAGACACATTTGCAAGATTTTAATTAGGTCAGAAGTTAGGTCCAATGGCTGATTGGTAAGCAAAAGCTTCCTCTGCTTCTGTTTGTGTAAGATAACAAATGTGAGGAGACATCAAATAATTTACTTCCTGCATTGCAAATATTTTTTATAAAAATACTGAAAAATAATAAACACAACTGCCTTACCACCATTAATTACAGTACTCTATAACAGGCTTTGAAGAAATGCACTTTTACCACAGCAATGTAATCTCAATACTTTTCAGTGACTTGTAATTTAAAAAGCACCAGTAAAAAGACCCAAAACCATTTCATAGAGATAACCCATTTTATATGAATTTGTTGAAATAAACCTGCAATTTTCTAAAGACATTAGCTAGTTAGCTTGTGCTCTCACTGATAATGAGAAGTGAAATCTAGGAAGGTGTGAGGAATCAATTTAATTTTCATTTTTGCCTTTTGTTTGAAGATTACCAGAGGTGTGGGTGAGGGTCTGCACACATGTTGGCAGCCATTTCATGTCTGACATGGAATAGGCAGTCAGTATCCATGAGGAGGAGGAGACCACCAAGGACACTGTGCTCTGTAGAAAGGTTCTCCAAAAAGGGGGCAAAAAGTCTTCACCAATGGACTGCAGTCGAACACTTGACTGGCCAATGGTCTCCTGCCAGCCAGCAGACCTTGGGAGGAGCCAGGCACGATAAAAGTAACTCTGTCACAAGTGGTGAAGCTCAGTGCTTGGCACGGCTTACTGACTTTGCTTTGCTGATTGACCACCTGAGACCACTTCCAAGCCTTATGCCTAGTCTGTGTCCTGCCCTACCACTTCTCCTTCACCTGCTCCAGACTTTACTAGCCCTGCCTCCCTGCAATCCTGCCCCATGCCCCTACCTGCTTCATCCCTGCCTACCTCCTCCCTGCCTGAGCCACCTGCTTCCAACCCTGCTCTGCCAATCCAGCCCACCTCCGCAATCCTGCTGTGACTCTGTCCAGGGTTCTGCACCTCCTGCCCAAGCACCCACTCGTGTCCAGCCACCTGTCGATGCGGGAGCTGTGCCTTTGAAGCTGCGTCTCTCTGACAGCTCTAGAGGCTTTCTCCAGCAGGGAGAATGCACACATCCCTGCTGGTTGTATGTTGTTACTCATGGAGATGAGACCTTAGACAAGCCCTTCCTTTGACTTAGATTTCTGGCAGTAGCTCTGTTTGAGGTGGCATGCACCCAAAATGGCTCTCACTCCCAAGTTCTTAAGAATGGTTTATTAGGTCTATTACAAAATTATTTATTGAATAGACACGAGATTAACAGACATAAGGCATTAAACAGACTTACTTATTACACAGGATAAACCAAAAAGTAGATAACAATTACAATGCACAGGAAAAGATACCAACATTACAGCTAGCGAAGAAATAATATGGAGTGTACTATAGTGTGGAGTGTACAGAGTGTGGAGTACACATGGAGTCCTTTCCCTCAATTTCCAGAAAAGTAACCATGAAATTTGTGTCCAAACTCTGAGGGGAAACCCTACACATTTCCACCTTGCATGTAGGAAACTTCTGCCTTTGTGAAAGTTTGTGTACCTTTTTAGTTTGTAAAGCGAAGTGTCTTGTCAGTCAGAAATTCCAGCTTCCCACATCTTGTTCTCAAGGCAGGTTGTCCCTTGTCAGCAGGGATTTCACCCCTCTGGAGCCAGATAACTCATTTATCGGACACCTATCTCGTCTGGGTTAACTCATCCATTTATGTGAGGGGGAAAATGTCCAGAATTATCACACCAACTGATAGAACAGATAAGATCTTCTGTGGTATGGGGAGAACCCTGCCACAATCGTCAGTGGCTGTGAGGACCCAGTTTATTTCTGTCTCAACACTGGTTGTCAGAGGCATGTGGGGGAAGGGTTGCACATGTGCCACTTGCAGGACGCAACTAGGAGAAGATGGGAGAAAGCCTTGTCTCTGGGGAGACTTTGCCTGGCAACCATTTCAGGTCTCACATGGAACATGCAGTCAGCAGGAAACTACCAAGGACACTGTACTCCCCAGAGACATTCTCCAGTTGGATGGCCAAAGGTCTCTGCCAATAGACTGCAGTGGAAGGTTGGACTGGGCCAATGGCCTCCTGTCAGCAGACAGACCTTGGGAGGTGCCAGGGAGTATAAAAGTAGTTGCATGACAAGCTCTGAGCTCCTTAGGCCTTGTCTTGTTTGGGTCTTGTTGTTTGGTCTTGCCTGCTTTTTGCCCAGGCTCTAGCCTGCTTTTGTCTTTTTTGCCCTCACTGGCCCTTGCTCACTTGTCCTCTCTCTCACTGAGTGCTTGGCTGGACATCAGCTGACCTGTGAGCCACCTGTCATCTATTCTGCCTCCCTGTGTTCCTGTCCAATGCCCTGCCTGCTTCGTCCCTGTGTTCCTGCCTGAGCCACCTGCTTCCAACTATGCTTCGCCAATCACTGCGTTCCCGCTGTGATCCTGTCCAGGGTTCTGGACCTCCTGCCCGATCCCCAGGGCGCACTGTGCCAGCTGTGCAGGCTCTCTGGCGTGCACACACCACACTCTCTGCTGCTGGGACGTCAACTCACTGGTGGCAACGCCTGCTTTTTCTCTCTGTTGCCCCTGTCTCTCTCTCTCTCCCCTCCCCCCAATCCTTCTTCATTTTCCTTTGTCCTTTTCTGTCTTTTCTACTCTTCTTTAGTAGGGCAACTCCCTTTTTGTTATGGTTTTCAGATACAATGTTGTCTTGTTTGACTTAATTTCATCCTAGACCCATTTGTTTTAAAAGAAATCCCCATAGTGGAACGTGACAATGGCCTGCTCTGAAGTTCTGGTGGTAATGCTCACTTTCTCTCTCTCTCTCTCTCTCCGCCCTCTGTCTTTCACCCCCCTCCACCCCCCATTCTTTTTCTTTCCTCCTTTTCTGCCTTATCTAGTTTTCTTTAGTAGGTCAATGCATGTTTTGTTACCAATTAATAGTTCTCAGATATAATTACCTCATTTGTACTTAAACTTCATCCTAGAAAACTTCCATTGTAGAAGAACCCTCCGCAGTTCCCCACTGCAGAATGAGACAGTAGGATAATTTTTATATTTCACTCCTGAATGAGACACTACAAAGAAGGCAGAGTAATGATACAGACTGAACAGCCATCTGATGTCAGAATATAAAACAAGTATTTCCAGAGTAAATAGATTTCTTGGATTAGAGGGTGAGGAACAAAAGCCAAATCCAACTTTCCTACCTGGAGTAAAACTTCGCAAATTATTCAGTATTAATCATAGAATCATCACGGTAGACACCTTCAAGACCATCCAGTCCACCCATCTGCCTTGCACTGCCCCTGGTAACCCTTAAACCACTAAGCCACATCACCCAGTTCACATCTGGCCAGAGCCAGATGCCTCTTGAGCACCTCCAGGGACGGTCACTCCACCACCTTCCTGAGTTCCCTATTCCAATGCCTGACCAGCCAAACAGTGAAAATATTTTTTCTGGGATCTGATCTGAATCCCCCACCCCAGCTAAAGCCATTTCCTCTTTTCTTCTCACTGTAGGCACAGTGAGAAAGAGGCAGAGTTACTGGGGTCCTGGTGTCTTTCTCACCACTGGAGACCACTGGGCACCATGGTCTCTGACCCAGAGGGCTGCATATGGGGCTGATAGTCTATACATTCTGGAAAGGCAATCCCCTCGCTATAGAAGGGACTAGTGACCAATTACTGGAGACTGTCCAGAAAGCAACCTGTTTACAAATTATGTATAATTGCAAGCTACTCCCTTTTCAAAAATCCTCCACGATGCTCATGGTAGGTGCCGAGAGAAAGACACGACCCACCCCCCCAGTCCGTGGGCTTCTCAACCCTCTAAAACCAGTCAGCAATCAGTTGCAGGGGAGAATACAGGCTTTAGCCCTCCTAGATAAGGTCGCTGCCACACTGAAAGGCATCACCTCCTCCTCTGCAGGCAATGCCTCAACCTGGGGAGGCAAGGTGTGGACCCGGGGGGATCTCACCCAAGAACTAATTAATTTTGGGCAAAAATACAGTCCTGTAAAGGCAGCTGTGAGCAGACCAGAGACTGGTGGGGTGAGGCATACTTTTTCAGGGACCTGATCTGAATCCCCCATCTCAGCCCAAGGCCATGACCCAGAAATCCCACCCGATCCAATCAGGGGGGATGGGACTGCCTGCTCACCAGACAGGCTATCTGGGTGCAGGGCTGGCGGAAGCGAATCCCTGAAAAGGGAATCCTGATGATCTCTCCATAGACCTGCTGGAAAAGGTGGTAACAGAATGGCCAAACAAAATATCCGAGAAGTGTAGCACGAGCCTTAGAGCACCCACCCGATTGAACTAGGTGGGGAAGAGGGTGTGCCAGCAGAACCAAAACAGGTAAACCAAAAGCCCTGTTTCCCTTAGATAGGGTGGGGGAATGGAGGCTGGATGTATGTTAAGCAACTCAATGGTAACGGCCTTGGAGACATTTTACTGACAGCAGCTGCCAGTCCTAAAAAATAATTACTAACATTCTTACCTGACACTGGGGCTTAGATATCAGCCCTGACTAAGCAGGATGCTGCCACTTGCAGAGTTTTCTCATTTAAACAGCCTTTGCTTACATTAAATGCATTTGGGTGTCACAATCAGTAGCCACTGCTGCCGTCAGTCTAATACTACCAGAGAATGAAACAAGTGTCACAGTTACCATGGCAACAGAGGAGTTTTGGCTAAGTTTATTGGGACTGGATATTTTGAAGGGGAGAACATGGTATGACAACCTGGGGTGACAGCAGTCCTTTGGATCCACTAACCACCAAATCAGATTGCTACAGGTGGCCCCGAATTTTCCCCCTGCAAAACTCACAAATGTTAAACCATATTCATTGGTTTAACATGCCCAAGGCTGGCCTGTCACCAGGGAAAGTCGCATGGATTTCAGCCTATAAGGACATGTATTTCAGCCTATAAGGAAAGTCAAATCCAGCTCAAAAGAAATGCCCTAGAAGAGTCTCCACTGCATTTAAGAGAAGGACAAGGATTATGGGAGGCTTGGCAGGTTGATTATACCTGCTCAATCTGGCTTATCAGTGCACCTGTGGCAGAAGGGACCCAAGGGGCCTCCCCAGCCCTCAGCATTTTTCTTGAGGAGCTTCAAGGATGCAGAGAAAATGTACACTGTGTGGGAAAAGGACCTGTCTGTAGTCAGCCTGGCCCTGTAAGAAGTGGAGCGTGTGACACGGCACCAACCCATTGTACTGAGGGGAATCTTCAAGGTTATAAAGCCAGTTCTAGTAGGGACACCTCCCACTGACGGAGTGGCACAGAGAGCTTCAGTAAAGATATGCACAAATAAAGCATTAGTTTAACATCTTTCAAGTCATAGAAGGGACCACCAAGTTACTAACCATTCAGGAAAGGAGCACCTTAGGTCAGGAGGGTGACACACCTCTCTCCCATAAAAAACGTTGCACCACTGTTCTCCCCACATTTGCAAAACACATGGTTCACTGACGCTTCGGCTAAAAGAAAGAGCAAAATGTGGAAATATTAGGCAGTCACCCTGCAGATACTGCACAGCAACTTGTCACTGAGGGCAAAGGTAACACCCAGGCTGGAGAACTAGTGTCTCTGTGAAGTATCTTCAAATATGAATCTCTGTCCTCCTATCCTGTCTATATCTATACTGACACTTTTGCTATCTTCAAGGGTTACACTGAATGGCTCCCATTTTGGGAACAGAATGGGTGGGAAGTAAATAGAATCCCAGTTTGGCAAAAGGAAAAGTGGCAGGACATTTTAACGTTTGCTTAAAAAAGGTGACTTTGTAGTAGCATGGATAGCTGCTCACCAAACAGGGGACGACCTGGCTGGCAGATAGAACAATAAAGTATATGAATTGGCCAGACTTGCACCACTACATCAGGAGGCAGTAACCAACAACTGGGAATGCTTCCTATAGTGGCTACATGTGAAACGAAATCACACTGAGACAAAAGACTTATAGTCAGAGGCACATGCTCAAGGCTGGCCTGTCACCAGCGGAAGTTGCAGGACATGTATTTCAGTCTATAAGGAATGTCAAATCCGGCTTGAAAGACATCCCCTAGAAGAGCCTCCACTGCATTTAAGAGAAAGATGAGGATTATGGGAGACTTGGCAGGTCAATTATATTGGACCTTTCAAAAGATCAGAAAGCAAACAGTGCTAGTAGCGGAGGAAATAACTTCAGGACTCACCCAAGCCAGGGCATTTGCCTGAGCCACAAGGGAAAACTATGTAAAGGCCCTAAAAGAATGGTTTGGGGTCTTCCCCACACCCCACACTATTCAATCTGACAACGGTACCCACTTTGCAGTGAAAGTGGTACAAGAGTGGGCTACCAAGGAGGGAAGACAGTGGGTATTTCACATACCCTATTATCCCCAGGCAAATGGGATAGTTGACAGGACAAATGGACTATTGAAAAAGTACCTAAAGCCTCTCAAAAATCAGAATGGGAAATATGACTGGGAGAAGCAGTGATGCTTGTGAATGGCAGATGGGGGGTGAATGGTTGCCCCAAGATTAATGCGTTTTGTTCCCAAGCACACACAACCCTGCCTGTTCATACTAGTCCAGAACACCCCAGCAAGCCATCCTTCTCTCCTGGACAGCCAGTGCTGGTAGAATTCCCAACCATTGGAAAGGTACGATGTCGCGGTTTGAGACAGTGACGACACGTAAAGAAAGCAGCTCCAAGATGGGTTGAGGGAAGGCAGCATCCCTGTTTATTGCCACAATGTCTCTTTTATACCCTTTTTGAAAGTTTGCGCCACATAGCCATTGGCTCCTAACTTGTTATTCTACAACACTGTTGGTCAGTTAATCCTAGCCCACACCTCTTGCAGAAAACAATCTTCCTTCGAGTTGTTCTTGGACACCGTGGGTGTCTGTGAGCTGAGACAGGCTAGCTGTCAGTTCCCACAATTACCCCTTTTTGTTTTAAATGGCACCATTTATAATCATCTGCAGGGCCCTTTAGCAGAAGGATAATAAACACAGCACATGGAGTAGAATTGCAAAACGAGGTGTCTACTAGAAGTGGCATTAGTTAACAATCCTAACAGAACAAATCCTAACATAATAAATAATTGGTTCCCAATCACCCTTCTGGAATTAAAGCAAAAACTGAAGCTTAAACTAAAACTAAAACACACTTTTCTAAATTCAAGAACTCAAGGGTATCATTACAGTCCTTTGCAGCAAAATGTAAGAATCGTTCATTACTCTGTATTGCCATTGCCTCCTGAAGTTTGCTTATTAGTTTCGTGAAGCTTTTAATGCTGTAAATCAGGGCACACACATCTTGCAGGTACCCACTGCACAGCAGTATCTGAGGAAACACAAGCATACCAGCATCCCCAGATAACAAGGTCCCACAGGCCTTCCCACTTGTTAGTGATTTAATCTCGCACCCATATCTTTGCTCAGGGTAGGGGCATTTCACCTGTAGACCGTAATGAAGAAAAATGATTCAGGAGAACAGAATTGTTGGAATCTGGCGGTACTGTAAGATGATTGAGTGTATATAAAGCTTTTGCCCGCTTTGTGGTGTTTCTCCACACACTCCCTCTTCTTGTTTTTCTAAAATACATTTTAAAGAACCATGAGCACGTTCAATAAAACCAAGTTTAGAGTTACGGTGCGTAAAGTGGAAACATCCATGCCAGCTGATCCTCTTACCCTCCGTACGAGCTGGTCGCACAGGCTTGGACTGAGCGTGCCCCCTGAGGAAGTGTTTATGTCATTGCGTGCTTCCCCCTCGTGCTTTTTCTCCAGTTTCCCTGCCCCTTAAGAGGACTGCCATTTGCATATAGAGTCCTCCCCTGCCTGGATTCCAAAGTGGGGGCTGGGGGGTCTTTTAACCGCATTACTGGTACCGGCGCAGCAGACAGCAGCTGGGGAACTGCTGGGCTGGCACGCACGCGCGCAGGCGCAGGACCGTTGTACATCTGCGGAGGCGAAGGGCTGGTGTACACACGCGCAGTAGGCTGGGGGCGGTGCTGTCACTCCGCGCCTGCAGGAGCGGGAGTGACGCAGGCGGCCCTTGCACGGGCAGATAGGGTGCAGGTGGGGTTGATCGTGCGAGAGGTGCCAGAGGGGTGGGGATAGCTGAAGGATAGGGCATTGATTCGTCAGTGTCGAACCGGTGGTCTGCGGGTAATGGCAGATAAGGTGGAGTTATGGGGGCAGGGAGAGCGGGGCGGTCTCTTATACGATTCATTGATGTTGCATGTGGGCCGGTCTCTGCCCCGATCGCTTCCCACGGGGTCCTAGCGCTGTCTCTCGCAGCCGTGCCGGTCCAGCTGGGGCCGCTATCACCGATGGAGTTCGTGGCGGGAAAGGGAGAAGCTGCTTGCGAGGGGAGGGGCACGTTGTAAGACCGCTGCTGTGCAGGGGAAGAACCCACCTGTCCCTCTCGCCCCTCTGTTCCGTCTCAACCTTTCGTGTTTGCATGGGGTTGCTGTTTTGAGTCCCATTCCTTAACTGCCACTTCTAAAGTATCCAACACCACTCTCCAAGTTGTCATCAGTCCTGTAGCAGTTTCATCGCCTAGAGAGACAAAATCAAAGATAAAATGACCCACTCACTCCCAAGTTGCCGTGCTAAAGGCATTTTCCGGGATAGGGCATAGTCCGTGGCTTTCACACCACAACAGCAAAGACTTCAATGCATGCTTGTCATGCCTAATGCCATAATTATTTACCATGCTTGTCCACATATTCATGATTGTTAATTCTTCTTGGGATATTTGATTTCCCATTATTCCCAACAGCTCACCTGTCTAGCAGGTTGATTTCGGTCTGGACCTTGTCATGGTTCTGCTCACCACTTTAGTCCTCTGGGCACCATCTCGCACTGCTCTCCACGTGGTCTGTGATTCTCTGATCACCTCCTGAAGCTGTTGGATCACGTCGGGTCCTCATACAAGGCACCAGATGTCATGGTTCGAGATGGTGATGACACGTAAAGAAAGCAGCTCCAGGATGGGTTGAGGGAAGGCAGTGTCCCTGTTTATTGCCACAATGTCTCTTTTATACCCTTTTTGAAAGTTTGAGCCACGTGGCTATCGGCTCCTAACTTGTTATTCTACAACACTGTTGGTCAGTTAATCCTAGCACACACACTTCTTGCAGAAAACGATCTCCCTTCGAGTTGTTCTTGACACCGTGGGTGTCTGTGAGCTGAGACAGGCTAGCTGTCAGTTCCCACAGTACCATTAGTGCTCAATACTCCTTTGAACAAATACATCTGGAGAGCAAAAGATGCCTATGGAAAAGAGCACTAAATTACCACGAGATGGATTATTCCCTCATTCTGATGTTATAATTACCTTCTCAGCTTCGGGAGGACCAAGAACCTGTTTGTTTATGTTGCAGGGCAAAGACCAGGAGACATTAGATGAAGATGTCGGTGATGTTTATTGTTGTTAACTCTTTGGGGATATTATCCAACAGCTGTTGGGAGACCTCTCCCACAAATATGGGACCTATGGGAGACAAATGTAAAAGTATATAATTTAACCAATTGTTGGGTTTGTGGGAGCCCCCTGGGGTTACAAAGCTGGCCTTGGGTGTCTATACCATTAAGTCCATTAGACCTTGTTGATCGTGCCAGTGAGATCAAAAATAAGACCTGGGAATTGTTTGTGGATTCACCTGGGCCTATTGCCTTCCCTAGAAAGGGGAGATACTGCATCAGTCACAACCAGACATCAGGAGTTTTTGTAGAAAAAAGTGAATGCCTCTGAACCTACCACTTAGAATATGGGGGGTATAAAAACTGCTCATACAAATTTGCTAGACTATTTTGGTATTGGTACAATGACCAGGTCAAGAAGGTCAGTGAAACAGGTTGCTGGCTGACTTTTCCAGTTGTGGGAGTGATATAGATGCAGTTAAGGAGTTGGCTTTTGTAAATGGTTATGAGAACGAGTTAATTGTTATATGTTATTGTTAATTGCTATGTACTTTTGTTGATTGTTATATGTTCTTGTTAAAAGTTCTTGTTAAGAAAGGGGAGGAGAGTGGGTGTTAATGTTGTAGCATGATTAGCATAAAGGGAAAACTGGGAGACCACCACTGGACAAGCAACAAGCCAATAAGAGGATCCTGGAGACAACAAGCCAGTAAGAACACTCTAAGGAGGCAGGGTTAGGGGGTATACAAACTTTATCCCCTAGCCCAAAAGGTGTGCTTCTGGGTATACCCTGTCTGTAGCAGAGCACCCAGCACTGTATCCCTCTACTTTGTTGGATGATTATTATCATTTGTCCCCTATTAATAAGCTGTTAAAATTTTTTTAAGTGAGTGAGCTTGTTTCTCACAGGAGGAAATTGTACACACTATGTATCCCCAAGCTAGCAGGGCTGGTTAGTGCAGCAAATCCATGGGTTTCCCCATTCCCATGGGATGATACTGGTCGAACTGGACCTATGGTAGCAAATACACTGAGAAACGGGCTAGTCCTTGTTACAATCTAGTTTAAACACAGCAGAGCAAACTAAGTCTCTGCAAATAAAGGGGACCGAACCCAAAAGATTCAAAATATACCCAAAAAAATGTTATAAAAACCAAACGAGGTTAAATGTTGGTGGCAGAAAATTGATATATTTTATGTAATCGTAAAAGAGGCAATGAGAAAGGAAGGCGCGGAAGGAAGGAAGGCGCGGAAGGAAGGAAGGCGCGGAAGGAAAGCACAGAAGGAAGGAAGGCACGGAAGGAAGGAAGGCACGGAAGGAAGGAAAGCACGGAAGGAAGGAAGGCGTGGAAGGAAGGAAGACACGGAAGGAAGGCGCGGAAGGAAGGAAGGAAAAGAAAGAAAGAAAAAGAAAGAAAGAAAAAAAGAAAAGAAAGAAGAAAGAGAGAGAGAGAAAGAGAGAAAGAGAAAAAGAAGTGTGCGTGGGGTGCCAGGGGGACAGGGAGTGACAGGGGTTAGATGGAAACATATCACCATTCCGGGGGTCTCAACAATGTCTTATTGCTCCCCTCCATCTGGTCTTCTGGCCTGTGAGAGTCCCTTGCCATTGCCACCACATTGCCACACCAAAGAGTATAGGGTCCAGTGGATTAATATACCTTGGGCCAGGTGGGAATGCCCACCTGTCTCCCCTGCAGGGGGCTAGGTTTGACACTGTCCCTTGCAACATTGTGGATCTGTTGCATCATCTCTGGTGTAGGGTCTGGGGACCCCTTTGGGGAGGCCTTTGATGGGCCATGTCACTCCCTTCTGCTGTGGACAAGCTTCTCCCCAGGGTGCAGGGCCCTACAGCTGAGCTGGTCAGCACAATGGAGGTTGGGCATTCACTGCCTCTGACCAGAGGTTTTTCCACCACACACCCAAAACCTCTCTTCTCCCCCCACCCTTTGGTGTCAGGGTCTGTGCAGCCTGGCAGTTGACAGCCCTGGGGCTATGGTCTCCACCCCAAGGTGCTAAGCATGTCCCCTCTGTGAATGTATTCTTCTCCCCAGGCCTTGAGTTGTTACTTATCTTCATCCAGGACAGTGAACAGTGTAGTTCAGGGCCCCATTCAGGGTGTGGTGGTCTTTCTCTGCAGCTTTTGTAATATAGTTTTGCTATAATACCAAAAATCCTTCATGAAAATGTTTAAGCCATAAATTATAACATTTCAGTCTCTGACAGTCCTTTCCCAGAGGGAAGCCCTGCTTTGGAGGAACACTACTGGATTTGTGGCAACTGGGCTTATAAAATGCTACCTAAGAATTGGACTGGGAGATGTTACGTTGGAGTTATACAGCCGTTGTTTTTCCTCCTCCCTAGGGTGGAGGGAAATCAACTAGGTGTAAAAGTATATGACCACTTGCAGCACCAAAAAAGATCAACAGATGTCTCTATAACTGGGAACAGTGCCCAAAACTGGAAAGGAAATGAGTGGACCCCACAATGTACCATACAGCACTATGGCCCAGCCACCTGGAACCCAATGAAATTATTTATGGAGCCAGAGAGGCTATTTACAATCTCAACCTCATAATCCACCTACAAGCCACCCTGGAAATCATCACTAATGAAACAGCCTGTGCCCTGGATCTGCTTGCAGACCAGGCCACACAAATGCGTACAGCTACATTCTGGCACAGGACAGTTTTAGACTACTTACTGGCAGAGGAAGGTGGAATATGTGGAAAACTGAATTATTCCAATTGCTGTCTCAAAATAGACAATAATGGGAAAATAGTAAAGGAAATAACTAAAGGGATATGCAAGCTGGCTCATGCCCCAGTCCAAACCTGGGATTCTTGGAACTGGGACCCATTTTCTTGGCTACCTGGGGGAGCCTGAGTTAAACGCATTCTGTTCTTCCTGTTCTTTGGTTTGGCTATGTTGATATTTTTGCCCTGTATTATTCCATGTTTAATCCAGTTAATTCACCATGTTGTTGGACAAATGAGTGCCTTGGTTGTGACATCAACTGACAATGTTAAGTACCTAAGGCTGATATCCCTGTTGGGAAACCAGTCAACTGAAGTTCAAGTTGTTTGAAATCTTTTGTCTCTTTTCCTGCTTTTTCCCCTCTATATTGTTACCACCAGACAACCCGTGCTGAGTCACGGGATGGTGTGAAGAGCCATTTTAGTTTTGTTTTGTCTCAACACTGACTGTCAGAAGCATGTGGGGGAGCACGTTGCATATGTGCCACTTGCAGAAATGAGGCAGCCAGGAGATGGGGGAAGCCTTGTCTCTGGGGAGACTTCACCTGGCAACACCTCACAGGGGACAATGCATGCCCCAGGGATGCTCCTTGTGCTGGTTTTGCTTGGCCCAGCAACTTGCTTTGCTGGTTTTTGCTAGTGGGGGGGCCCACAAAGATGGCTCCTGAGTGAAGCTTCTTGAAGCCTTCACCATGCCCAGCAGAGCCAATCTTTGATGGCTCTGAAGATGATGGGCATGCTGCTGGCCAAGGCTGGGCCAATTAGAGATGTTGGTTACACCTCTGTGATAACATATTTAAGAAGAAAACAAAACAAGGGGTGCACACACTTCTTTTTAGCCACAGGAGGAAGAGGAGGTGAGAACATGTGAGGGAAAACTATCTGCAGACACAAGGTCAGTGGAGAAGGTGTTGGAGGGGAAGCTCCTGGTGCCAGAGCCAAGGTGCCTCTGCAGGCTGTGGTGAGGCCCATGGGGGCCCACAGGGAATGCTGAGATCCATTTGCAGCCTGTGGAGAGGTGCCCACGCTGGAGTGGATGCCTGGAAGAGGCTGTGGTCCAGTGGGAGTCCCAGTGGAGAAACAGGCTTTGCACCTGAGACTGAACTGACTGCCCCACACTGGAGTGGGTGGATGCCTGAGAGAGACTGTGGTCCAGCAGGAGTCTCAGTAAAGAGAAAAAGCCTTGCTCCCAAGATGGAACGGCCTTGCCTTGGACGTCGAGGGACCCTATTCCGCAGCAATTTTGGGAAGACTGTTTGCCCGCGGGAACACCATCACATTGCAGCAGATTCGGGTGGGATGCTGCATGTGACACCCATGGCTATGCAGAGGAAAAAAGCCTCTCCTCCAGGCAGTGGAAGAAGATTTCGGTGATGAACTGGCCTACCCCACCACCCCTTCCCCATGCCTTCTTCCCCTTGGCAGCTGCAGGTGGAAAGGGGTGGGGAGTGGAGAAATGGTGCCTTTGAAATTTTTATTTTACTTCTCATTTATTCTTCTGACTCTGTTAGTCTATAAATCACCTTTTGCAACTTAAGTTAGTCCTGTTTTACCCTGAGTGCATCTTCTCCTGGTTCCTTATCTCAACTCACGATCCCTGGGTGTGTTAATTTGTGGGTACCTGGCATTTGGCCAGGGTCAAACCACCACACTCCTCCAATGAGATGGCCAAAGGTCTCTGCCAATGGACTGCAGAGGAAGGTTGGACTGGGCCAATGGTCTCCTGGTCAGCCGGTGGACTTTGGGAGGGGCCAGGAGGTATAAAAAGTAACTGTGTCAGGCGCTTCAGGCTCAGTCACTGGCTTGCTTGCTTGCTGATTTGCTCTTGCCTGGCCCTGGCCTGTTTTTTGACCCTTTTTGCCCTGGTTCCAGCCTGCCTTTTGGCCCGTCTGCCCTTGATGACTCTTGCTCACCCTCGCATATCTGCCTTCCCTCTCGCTGGGCCCTTGGCGGGACACTGGCTGACCTCCAAGTCTCATGTGCAACCTATATCCTGCCCTACTCCTTCACCCTTCCCGGCCACTGCCTGTCCTGCTTTCCTGTGTCCCTGGCCAACACCTACCTGAGTCATCTGTGTACAACTCTCTCTGCCTCTGACCTACCTCTGCCATCGCGATCCTCGCCGCGACTCTGTCTGGGGTTCTGGACCTCCTGCCTGATCACTTTTCACCATGTGTCTGGCCGCCTGTCACCACGGAGCTGTGCCTGTGAGGCCATGCCTCTCCGAGAACTGTGCAGGCTCCCTGGCAGACAATGTGTACACCACACTCTCTGCTGCTGGGACACTGAGGGTACTCCCTGACTCACTGGTGGTAACACCTGCTTTTCGTCTCTGTCTCCTCCCTCTCTCTCCCCCCCATTCATTTTCCATTTTCCTTGCTTCTTTTCTGTCTTTCCTAGGTCTCTTTAACAGGGCAATTACATCTTTCTCTTTTGATTTGTAACCAATAAATGGTTCTCAGATGCAAAGTTTATCTCAGTTGACTTAATTTCCTTCCTGGCCATCTAAATCTAAAAGAACTCTTTGAAATTCCCCTCAGTGGAACGTGACAGACGTTTCTCCAATCAGACAGCGCATGTTGTCCATCAATGGACCACAGTGGAAGGCTGGACTGGGCCAATGGCCTCCGGTCAGCAGGCAGACTTTGGCAGGGGCCAGGGGGTATAAAAGTAACTGCATCATGAGCTTTGTGCACTTTGCCCCGGCTCTAGCCTGTTTTTTTTTCAACCTTTTGCCCTGGCTCCAGCCTGCCTTTTGGCCATTCTGCCCTCGCTCGCTCTCACTCACCCCCGCTGGCGTATTCGCCTTCCCTCTTGCTGGGCACTTGGTGGGACGCTGGCTGACCTTCGAGCCTCGTGTGTAGCCTGTGACCTGCCCTGTCCCTTTGCCCGTCCCAGCCACCGCCTGTCCTGCCTGCCTGTATCCCTGGCTGACGCCTGCCTGAGTCACCTGTGTCCAACCCTGCCTGTCTCCAATCCAGGCTCCTGCCTCGCTCCCCGCCAGGACTCTGTCCAGGGTTCCTCACCTCCTGCCCGATCCCTACTCACCAGTCACCCGTTGCCGCGGCCACTGTGCCACTGCTGCGTAGGCTCCCTGGCAGGCAGCACGCACACACCACACCCTCAGCTGCTGGAATGTCAAGGGCACTCCCTGACCCACTGGTGATAATGCCTGCTTTTCCTGTCTATCTCCCCTCCTTCTCTCTCTCCCCCCATACTTTTTCATTTCCCTTCCTCCTTTTCTGTCTTTTTTAGCTCTCTTTAGTAAGGCAATTACTTCGTATTCCTTTTTGTTTGTTATCAGTAAATGGTTCTTAGATACACTGTTGTCTTAGTTGACTTAATTTTGTTCCAAACAATCTATTTTTAAAAGAACTCCTTGCAGTTCCCCACAGCGGAACGCGACAAACCTTTATACAGGGATTTTGATAGGGATTGCTGGGGACCAAGACCAGAGTGCCTCTGCCGTCCCAAGCACAATGCTGCCTCCCAAACTAGATCCACCCTTCTCTTCTTGTGTTCCTTCCATGCCTGTGCAGAATGAAGAAATTCAATAGTAGGAAGTTCCAGGAATTCAAAGGCAAAGGAGTGTATTAGGGAGCACTGGCAGAGGGGCAGGGCCCAATGGTGATGTGAGTTCACAGATTACACTTTTGTCATGAGATCACAGAGCCCCATTTGATGTGAGGTTCCAGAGCCCCACTGTGCTATTCAGTGTCAGGTCTGGGCAACACTGGAGCAGCAGCAGCTGCAGAAGCATGTTTCAAGCAGGGGGCATCATGATCCTCACCCGCTACCTCCTGCTCCTCTTTCTCCTGGCCCTGCCAGCCCAGAATGCCGAGAGTGCTCCAATACCTCTGCAGGGAGCAGGTAGGCAGGCAGGCGCCAGCACTCAGCTCCAAATGGCAACAGTGGAGCCAGGGCTAGGGCTGACTCAGCCAGGAAGCCACCAAGGTGTGGGCAGTGGGGCAGACACACCAGGGGAGGTGCGAGGGGCTGCAGCTGCTTTGGCANTCAGCATTGGTCTTCCAGGCTCCTGGCCAGGCTCCAAGGCTGACCTGTCTGCAGGTCGTGTGGGCACACCATGACTTTTCACTTCCTGTGAGGGCTGCCAGCTCAGTGTCCCATGGGCAGCCAGACCCCACTGCAGCTGTGAGAATACGGACCTGCCCTTGCGTGCCCTGTCAGTGCCTTCCACATCCAGGTCTTGAATGAGAGCAATGTACGTGATGGTAACTGCTTGTGGGTGTTTGGTTGCAGCTGGGACCAGAGGGAGTGCTCTTGCTTCTCCTCAAACAGTTTCCACACTGATTCTGAGCTGGTATGTCAAATGTGAGTAGTCAGTGTCTGCTGCATTCATAGAATCCTTTTCCTTGTGCTATTCATGCACACGAATACAAAGGAAATGTACGTAAATACGTAAATGTCCTTTCATAAATCTAACATAGGGAAGGATTCCCAGAAGATACCCGCTGTTCCAAAGGGATGCCTAACAGCATTGGTGAAAACTCCGTCTGGTTAGTATATCCCACTCTGTTAACCCTGGGACCTGGGAAGCTGAGATTTTGATCTCTGTAGGGACATACTGTACCATGCACTGATCCAGAAGGGCTCCTGTGCGCTTCAGAGCCACAGAGATGATCCAGCACAGCACCTGCTCCCGATTGTACTTCCACCTGATTGCCAGGGGCAGCTGCTACTGCTACTGCAGTCGTAACATTACTGGCCAGAGCTGCTGCGTGCAGACACTGGCATCCAGATGTTGGGAACAGGCCTGTGCTGGATTTGTGTTTACCTCACACTCAGCACAGCATCAAGGCAGGAATGACTTCCCATGAAATCTTGGCTGCCCCTGCTAGACCTCAGGGTCAAGGGTGGATTGGATTTGGACCATCTGCATGAGGCTTTACTCGAAGGGGTTCTTTGTGTGGGTCATTTGGTTGATTCAGTCTTGGGTGGTTTGGCTCTGCATTTCTTGTTGTATTGCAGAAAATCTGGCAGCGGTTTCCTCTTGTGTTTGGGGACAGCGGGCACCTCACTGCCACTTGCCAAAATGCCCAGGCCATGATATCATGCTCCTGGTAAGGGATAGTGACTTGTATTTAAAGTGTCACATAGTTTTTCTAAAGAGATGGATCTTGAGACTGTGGAGGAGGATACTTTGCTGATGGCAGAAAATGACAGTGTACTAGGCTTACATGAAGAACAAGAGGCAATACAAGATACCAGCACACTTGCTCAGCATGATGGACATTCACAAAGTGAGTGCTTGGGAGATGTTTGCTTAGGAAAAGAGGAGTATTTCTACTGTATCCTTGCAGTGCTCTCCATGGATGAATTGCAGGTGCCCAGCACACAGCCCTTGCCTGCAACCTGGAGGAACAGACAGGGGCACTGTAGATACAGCTCCTCCCTGGCACATTCTGGGCTCTCCTCCATGAGAACTTCAGGGATCTCTCTTCTTCCTTGGTGCTAAGACACCACAGCCAGAAGCACTGATCTTTAAAGACAATAACCTTTGGATATTGTGAGGTGCACTGTGAGATTACCCCTAGTGCAGACCACAAATGTTGTCTCTTGTGTTGTCTTTTCTTCTGAAAGGGTCAGCTACTAGGCAAATAATCAAGACTGATGGACAGCGCAAGCTCAGCAAGAACTACATCCTACCATCTATAGCAGCCTCGGCTATGCTGCTGCTTGGCATACGGATCAGTGTCTTAATCATGTCACATCGGCTGAGGAGAGATACGTGAGTTGGCTTTTCCCTTCAGTTATTTATACCAGCTGTGGGCAATCAAGTACTTGCCCTGTGCTGGGGTGCCAAGGCACCTCCTGGCAGTGCTCTGTGGAAACCTCTGCAATGCAATCCTTTAACTGTGCTATTTATTCATATCTGTGAGGAGTCTTCTTTAATATTTGCAGCAGCGGTCACCCACCAATACAAGTACACAGGCAAAGACCCCTTACCTCACCCCATCGCTCCCATGGCTGAAAGTGCCTCTTCACGTGACCACTGGATTTCCCTGGACTCACCTCAGCCCACACCGTCCTGCTGTCCCTGCTACCGATACCATCAGGGATACCTTATGTTACTAGAGAATGATAATTATTTGAGTAGTAATAAATAAATAAATGTATTTCTGAAAG
>VZRN01003048.1:74902-94918 GCA_013397935.1 Dasyornis broadbenti | reverse complement strand
AGCACTCACTCTACCAGCTGCAATACTTGACCTCAATGCAACAATTGGCCTGTCATAAAATCATTTGGGGGCCACACATTTGTTCTGCTGGATGTTGTTTAAACATCATTATGTTCCACCTCCCAAATGACCTCCTCTAAAAATGAGAAAAAATTATTTCTGTATGATTTTATCCCTCTAGAGTACAGACATTTGATAAATACATACTGCCTTTCTATGGTCAATGACAGCTCACCCCCTTTTAAAGTAATCCCTATTCCCCAGCCCTCAGTTTCTAAGTATAGAATGTTTAAAGTGTGAGACTCGATGTTTGCTATCATTTCAGACCTATCTTTGGCAAACAAGGAATTGACTCCAGTATAATCCTCAAAAGAAATAGATCTGTCCTTCCAAAATCCACATTCAGCCTGGCCGCAGTTGTACTAAGATATTCAGGTCCAAATCACGTGGCAGCTATCTTAAAAATTGCAATTGAACCTTGAGTTCACTCTCAGTTTATCTTTTAAAGGATCCTCTAGAATTAGTACCAAAAGTGTTTTTACACCAAAAAGAAATATAAGTAAGCATAAGGTAAATTGTTCTTCCCCACAACTAGAAAATCTGGAAACTGCAGTGTTCTAAGAGCTGAGTGGGTGTGAGGGAGGCTGAATCTATATCTATAGAGATCTAGTGATAGGATCTAGCTATTTGTATCTGTCTCAGTATAAAAACCTTCTCTACTACTGCTCAACTGCATGACTGCACAGACATCATTTCACTTTTTTGTACCTCTCTCTGACTAAATGAAGCTTGCTTACAACCAAATTGATATTGTTTGGGATTAATTCAGCAGTATAATTGAGACTGTTTAAAAGACACTCTAAATGAAGAGAGCACCTGCTCAAAAGAGCTCTCCACATCCCTTCTTCCAGACACAATGGGTAGGTGAGAAAAACAAAAAGGGCATGGGAGGGATGGATGAAACCACAATAAAATCACAAAGCTGCAGCAAATGTTACAGTGCATCATCAAAATTAAATGATGAACTGAGTCTTGGAGGGTGTCATTACCTCCACCCAGTTTAATGGATACAGTTGTTTCCATAGTAACAAATTATTTTCAATAAAAACTTAAAACCTTAAACCAAATAAAGCCAGGCAAAGATGGAATATGCACAAAATAAGGGATGGGACTGTAAAAGTTTTATCACTGCTTGTCTGGCATAACCTGCACAATTCACGCATGCTTCTGCCACTCCTATTTATTGTGCTTATTGCTGCAGAATTTTGCAGTCTCCTGTCAGCTTGGCAAATCCTCTATTGATTTGTCTGTTGCAAACATACCAAGGGGAAATGTGAAAATGCTAAATCACAGAGGCACTGCCTCTCCCCTCACAAGATAGAGCCGCATGGAAGAGCAACTTTAAGCTAAGTAGGACTGTGGGATGTGTTTATTTTTTCAGGTCACTTTGTACTGGATCAGCGTCTGCATTTGTTGGTCTTGGCCAAACAGAACAGTCACCAGCAGCAATCTCATCCACGTGGTGGGTGATGCTAAGATGCTGTCACCTGTGAAGTTTGCTGTAAGCTTTGGAGCACCAGAGACAGGAAGGTCCAGGACATCTGTTTCTGTGCTTTCAGCAGCACAAACAGAAGATTTGACACAGGGTATAGGCAATTCAGCCTGCTAGGCATCATCAGCATTCACATCACAACAATCTCTGGGTGTGAACGAGAGGACTGCAGTGGATATAAAGTGTTCCCTACGCCATCAGATAAGGGCCCTCCTGAAGGTGTGCAAAAACCAATCACTCTGGCAATGCTCTGTCTCAGCAAGAATTGGTTTGTTCACTTTTAAACATGAGGGCTTCAGGAAATTTTGATCTTAGATTTGTTAGATTGCACTGAAAGCTGCCTTCAAGACATGTGCTCACAACACTTGGGATAAATCCACTGACTCTTGGGTCTATGAAAGGAAAGACTCGGAATTTAATCCCCGGATGTTTTTTTTACCCACAAAAGGACCACGTGTGAGCTTCTGCATGCTTCCAACAGGAGTCTTACCAGGAGCCTCTCCTGAAAGGATCATGTTTGCTTCCCAGTAGCTGTTTCAGAAGGGGAGGCAAAGCACAGCTCTCAGTATAACAAAGTAATAGGACGTCCACCACTACAGTCCAACCCAATGCCACCCTTATCCTCAGCAGTCCCACAGAGTGGGTCTTCAAGCCACAATGATGCCCTAAATTCATTTAAAACCTATTTAGATCCAGCATTCTCATTTCAGAATACGTTAGAGCTGGAGCCAGGAGAGTGCTAAAGACACATTGCCCCTAGAAAAGGCAGTATGATGGAATTTGAGTGTACTCAGCACTTGGTAGGATCAATCCTCAGTGCATTGGATTGCAAGCAAGAAAAATTATAAAGTCTACATGAGCAAATGGCTCAGAGCCTAGAATCAGTCTGGAGAAGTGGAACATAACTAGTTAGGCTGTATTATACTGTTAAAGTATTCCCTGTTACACTTTTGGCTTCTTTAACTATTTCTCTCAAACATGATCTCTTAGGACATCCCCAAAAATGCAGTCTGTCCACAGCCTTGCTATCCTAGGTGTTAAAAACATTTAAAACATGGGCATGAGTCTTTCCCTCGTAGTCCCCTTGGCACCCAGTGCTGCTCCTGGATGCAGTCAGCTTATGAGTGTGCTGGAAGACCTTAGAGTCTTCCCAAGATCTCCCAGAGTCATCTACTGGAAAAGCTGATTCCTTACTTCTGAGCTCACACAGACAAGCATTCCACGTGACCTAAATTTGGGCTCCAAATACAATTACAGTCAAACAATAGATAATTTGGGAAAACTGGAAAAAAACCTGAAAACTGAAGAAGAAAAAAGAAACAAACCTGAAAACTCAGTCACATTTTTCTTTCTGCTTAAAATATTTTGTTTGATGAGACTTTGGGTTGTGTTCTGGTTATGGAAGCCCATTGTTTATTTATCAGCTTGAGGATGGTGGGAAGCAATGTTCATTTTATAAAAATGACCCTGGTCTCTGCTGATACTGTTCTGTGATCATGCACATGGGAAATGATAGTTGTATGTCCCACTTTTCTTAGACAGAAAAACCACTACGGGCTTCAGGAAGGAAATGTAATTTTTTTAATGACCTGATTTAATAGATAATAGTTTCTTGAGAACCTCATTAAAAAAACATAAACAGCACCAGGTCAAAGAAGCCATCTGCAAAATAAATATAATAGATCAGATCCTTCAAATACCATAAAAGAGATGCAACTTCTGTAATTTAAGAAGACTGACCCTGCATTTGCAGAAGCCCCAGGGCAGAGTCCTCTCTGCCTCTTGTGTGATCCATACAAGCTTCCTACTGATTTCCCTGTGACTGCAAAATACCAAGCCAGGTGGAATCTGGGCCTTCTGTATTTGCCTAGAAGGGAGAGTAGTTCTTGTAAACCTGCCTATTGAGCGACAGCTGCTAGATTGTGATCATCCAACCATCAGCCAGAGATAAATTTGTTACTCTCTGAAGCATGGGACAAACTCGCCCTGCATTTTGGGAGGATAAGAGTTTCCCTTTCAGTGCATGAAGCTGTCACACAACTCAATCTGTGCACTGCTTGTCCGCTTGTCAGGACTGGCCACCGCTGGGTGCTGAGATACATTAAGCCCACGAGCAGCTCAAGGGGGGCTCCTTTCCATCTCAGGAGCACGGAGGGCTGTGCTAGAGCTGTGATGCAGAGACCTGGGAGACCTGGGAGTTGACTTTGACAGAAAGGCTGAGACAGGGGAAGTACTGAACCCCTTTCTCTTTTCAGAGTCCTTCATCACAGTATCACCAGTCAGCAATAGCTCTCCTTCTACTGCCAATGTAGCTGTAGAAATGCCCGTTTTGCTACTCATACCCTTCATCAGTTCTCACTCCAGATAAGGCTGGACCTGCCTGTTTTCATCCCTGCAATCCCAGAAGATGCTTCTACATGCTGCTATATTTCTGCTCAATGTCCTGTCCCCTTCTCCAACTCTTCTTAATGCTGTTTTGTTCACTAAACTGAGTGAGGGGTTCCCTGTTCAGCCAAGGTGACTTCCTGCTACACCAACTCATCTTCTTGCACATAAAGCAACCGACCATGCATCCCAGGGCAGCTCAAAATAGACTGCCCTACTGGTGGTTTTCCTGGGAATGCTTCTCCAGTGGTTTAAAGCCCTCCCTGTGCCTGTGCTAAGGAGCAATCACCGGTTGTGTTTGCTCCCACAGGAGAAAGGCTCTCTCTCCAGGAAGGGAGAGTTCAAGCTTCTCTGTGAACTCTTCTCCTCTAAAAACCATATCAATGTAGCAGTCCCATGGGCACAACATAGCCAATAGCTTTGAGACCTTCCATCCCTAAGTGGGGAAAAAGCTCTGCTTCCTTCCTTGCCAGAGGAGTGGTAAAATCTGCCCTTAATTCACTTACAGGAAAGGCAGAACAGTTACATTCTGTTGAATCATATCACAGAATCAGAGAACACCAGGTTGGAAGAGGACTTCAATGATCATCTGGTGCAACCTTTCCTGGCAAAAGCACAGTCTAGATAAGATGGCCCAGCACCCTCTCCAGCTGAATCTTACAAGTGTCTGACTTTGGGAATCCACCACTTCCTTGGGGAGATTGTTCTAAAGGTTGATTGTTCTCACTGTGAAAAGTTTTCCTCTTGTGTCTAAACAGAATCTCCCCAGGAGTAACTTGTACCCATTACTCCTCATCATTTCCAAGCAACCACTTGTAAAAAGGGAGTCTCCATATTCTTTGTAGCCACCCTTTAAACACTGGAACCGAGCAACAGAGATACCTGTGAGTTGTCAGTGAGGTACTTTGCCCCAGCTGAGCTGATGGATCGCAGCATTTGTAGCAAGCAAAAATGAAAACAGCTATAGCTAAATCCTCCCTGATCCTATTCATTGCGCTTCTAAAAGTGCTTACAAATTATGTCAAAAAACAGACGCTCGAGGTCAAGTAAGTGGCCCTGGCTTGTCGCTGTACACAAGGCTTTGACATAAACCCCATGCAAGAGATCAAATGAGCAGAGCTGTGCCCTGTGAGGGGACTTCTGCAGTGCTGGTGCAGTGACTCAGCTGGCAGCAGTGGCCTGCAGCACTGCTCTGCTGCAATGCCTGAATCTCAGCACTGCTGGCTGCAGTCAGGGCTTCAGCTGTGGATGGAGCAGACCTCAAAAACACTCGACAGCACAGACAGGCTCTTCTCTCTACAAGGAGTGGGCTGACCTGCAAGGAAGGGAACAGCCATCAGCTGGTTTTGTCTTGACCTGGTTTGATCTCATCAGAACCATGAGGATAATTTAGAAAGAAATATGTATCAGCAAGCCTAGAAGATGGAACATACATATCCAAGGATGCAGGAAGACAACAAAGGGTGATTTTTATTTAGTTCCTCTATATATGATCAATGTGAATATTTTCTTAAGTGTTTGAAGAAGTGTATGCTTTTCCATGTGGATAAATGATTAACACAGAACACTGCAACTGCATTGAGCTGTAAACAGAGCTTTAGCACAAACAATAGAAAAAACAGAGGTCATCATTAAAAAGTGAACATTTGCCAGAAAAAGTACCACGCTGTGGTACTTGAAATGACCACAGTTACTTCCTGCTCTGAGTATAAGTGGAAAATGTGATGTCTCAGACATCAATAGGCTGATAACTGTTAGCAAATGTTGACTTTTCTATGGTATCCCAAACTGAATCTAAGCCTAAGGTCCAGCCATTGCTATTTTCCAGCCCACAGCAGACTGCATTTCACTGGTGCATGAAACGATCCCTCTGCCATGTATAATAAGTTGTGCAACCCCTTGACAGAACACCACTACCCACTGCTCTCTGATGAGTGTAATCTGAACTGCTCCCAGAATCACCTAATCCCCTCCTGCCCCACATTCAGCAAAACTCCCCCATTCCAGGATACTCATGAGGCCGGCAAAGTTGTGCTCTTTCCCATGTGTGCCATCAGCTTCCAAGCAGCCTCTCTGTGAGACTAGAGCTGCTTGGAAAAGTCGGGCTGGAAAGCTTTTCCATGAAAAATGGAAATTGTTTCCCAATGAAATCTTTTCAACGAAATATTGTATTTCCTTGTTAACTAGAGAAGTGGTTGGAAATTTCCATTTAAAAATCTTTCTAGTGGAAACCAAATTTTCCCTTCCCCCGCTCCTTCCTATCCTGCACCATCTCCCCCTTCCAAGTAAAAAATCTCAGTGGAGAACAAATGTAATTTTTTAGTAAGGTCGTCTGAGGACCACCAAATTTCCCAGTGGTTGTGGATTAGTTGCAATCCTTAAGATAGCACCCTACATCCTGAGCCTGGTTGTTTCAGTTCTTTCCAGTTCCATTAGAAGATACTCTTTGATTCATTGAGAAAGACAAAAATTATTCCATGTTATCTCTCAATCGTTGCCCTCCAAGTCCACTCCCAGTTCTGGTTACACACAAGTTTCTTTAAAGTTTTGCCCACAATGCAGTGCATCAGTTTCATGCCTCTGATCCCATGTGAATTTATCTTTATTATTTGTGTTACTGTTAATTTGTTCTTAAATGTACTGATTTTTCATAAATTACACTGGAACCCTCAACATCATTTCAGATGAAGTTCTCCAAAACAACCCCACTAGCTTAACACTCACTAAAATTGCAGGTTGTTAAAAATATAAACAGATTTGGCTTTATGCACTCATTTCTTTCCCAAAAGCATTTTATGCCTAGACTTTCCAACTAGCAAAAGGGCCGTGACATCTCTCTTTCCCTGAACACCCTAGTGAGCCATGTTAAAATTAATCACTTTTTAAGAGGTACATACACACTCCTGAGGATAGGATCATAACTGGATTTTTTTTGTTGGCTCAATGGCAAATAAAGAACTGCTCTTTTGAGGAGAGGGAAGAAAGTGACACAGTTTTATACTTACTCAGAGGATATGAGAAGTGCCAAGAGCAACATAATAGGATTATATCACATATGGTCTCACTTACCTGTTATTCATGTAAGAATTCCACATTTTTCACAAAGCACGAATAAGAATTTGACAGCAAATGAACATGTATTATACTTGAGGAATTGAAGACTTCACTCTGTTTAAGCAAGCCAGTGTTGAATATGCAAATAAGATCTGACACAACCTTCTTGCAGCAGTTAAAACAGGATTTAAATGTGAAACTTTCCTAATGGCTTTCTCTTATTGTTTCTGCTTCTATCAATCCCTGTATGCAGAGAATTTAATAGAGACTGACACCCTCTCTGACAATTTTTTGACCAATGTGGGCCATACCATACGGTAGAGCCCTGCTTAAAAAACAACTGCTTGATTTAAACAACCTCTTGAAAGTCTGTCAGTTGCCTTCCAGATTAGCACACTCATTTTCAATTCTACAGGATCAAAAACTTCTATAAGCACATTCTATACATTTGCCAAAATGACCTTTAAAGGGAAAACTGTCTCAAGGAGAGCCAGCAAAATCTGGATTCTGCTCCATTGCCATTCCCAATTCCCAAACCATCAAACTCTGACCTGCAATCAATTTATCATGACTTTACACAGTACTGTCCACCAGTCAGCTCATGCAAACTATCCATGTGCGGGCTTTAACTTGGAAGAAATAAAAAGCAATGTATGTAAAACCCTGGTAAATTTGCACATCGAGCAACTTAAGCTTAATCCCAGTTCCTGTTTCCTTTCCACAAGCTCATGGCTGTGTTCAACTGAACCAGTCACAAAAGCCAGGTTTCAAATGTCCTTCAGGGATGGACTTGCTGAGAACCTTCTCCCACTCCCCCATGAAGTTCTGGATATGTAACTCCACAAACAGTTCCACTGAGCTCAAAAGCACTGATTTAGACCAAGTTGTGATTCAGGATGAACAAGGGTGTTAGCATCCAGCTCCATACGATCTTGGAAAGATCATTCCTCCCTTTGAGGCATGGAAGTACAAACCATTACTTTTGTCTGATTTGACCAACTTGCTTTCTCGATGCTCTTCCTACTTAGATACTTAAGGAACTTAACACTTAAATTTAATGAAAATTTATTTGTTCATGTCTGTGATCTTTTCACATATTTAAGACTTCTTTTGCTTGGGTTTTATTTCTTTTAAGTAGTAAACAGAGGGTAAAAAACCTCATTAATTTACAAAATAACTGGAAATAATGGGTGTTTGCAGTGTGCTACAGAAGAAATGCATTTCTAAGTGTCCTGCTGTGACCCATTCCTTTTTAATAGATGAAGTTGCTTTTGGATGGGTGCCTAATGCAAACATATTCCTGCACTGAATAAACAAATTAGTAAATAGTTGCTTCCAGATCTTCAATTCTTTATAATCCTCAAGGAATGAAGTGAGCAGAATGTGGTCCAGGAAATACAAGCTGCTCTGATCTTTAGAGCTCCAGTTAATAGAAGCTTATTTGCACTCCCAGTTATGGTTGTGTATTTGTTTTCTTGGCATTCATATCTGCTGTAATACTTATTGATCAACACAATATAGCAATGAAAACTTTCTTTAATATCACTCCCACTTCTTTTTGTTTCATCTTTAAAAAAAATACAAGAAGACAAATGAAGCAATTAATGTATTTAAAAACATATACATTTACGTAAGGTTATTTGGTAAAGAGATTTTATGCAATGCATGTAGCGGAGTTAATGAGCTCCTGTCTAGTTTGTGGAGCAAGTACAGCCTGCAGGCCACATCACAGCAGAGGTGGAGTGCACCACTCTGCTCAGTCTGGGCCTTCTTCTGAAGAAAATGTCTCAAGAGAAAAGAAAGACCAAAGCCTCTGGGACATTTAAAGAGTCCACAAAGACTAACTGTCTTGAAAAGTTTGGACAATTTGAATAAAGGCAGAATAATCCCATGGGGTTGTGTTGGAGGTTGGGAATTTTTCCATCCTGTGGCTAGAGAGACCTTAACGAGCCTTAACGACTGGGTACTTAAGAGATAACCACTGGGTACTTAAGAGATAACGACTGAGTACCTAAGGGACAAAGACGCACTCAAGAGACTAAAAACATAGCCAGGTGTGGCAAGAGAAGAAAAAGGTGGCTGGCCATGGGCAGAGACATACTTGTTCCCAGGACTTGTTGGAGGAGACGGCTGCTGTTTCTTCTTTCCCTTCACTGCTGCCGCGGGAGCTCAGCACTGCCTGGTTTTTCGTCCTTGCTGGAGTCTCTGCTACTCGTTTGTTCGCCGGCTCGAGTGGACAAGCTCTGCCGCCCAGTTTGCTGCCCTGGGATTCCCTGCTGCAGCTCCGCTCGCCCTGCAGCCGCCTCGCCCTCAGCTCCGTCCTCCATCACCGAGGAGCTGAGCTCGCGCCACAGCGCCCCCTGCCGGCCGTGACCGTAACTGCACCAAAGGGGAGGGGCGGTGTCTGGCAGCTCAGAGAAAGCTGCCACCGGGTATCTGGTTTATTTGTTATTGCTACTGTTGTTGTTGCTCGTTTTCCTCGTTATAGATACGAGTAAAGAACTGTTATTCTTTTTCCCATATCTCTGCCTGAGAGCCTTTGATTTCGACCTTATAACAATTTGGAGGGAGTGGGGGTCATATCCTCTAAGGCAGGTTTCCACCTTTCTTCCTGTCTTCCAAACCAAGATAGGTTGTATTTTTGCTTCATTGAAGTCAGCTGTCAAACTTCCACAGCTTCAGAGAAGTTACGGTTTCACCTCTGAGCTGCTAGGAGGTGACGTGGCCCCAGGATATTGAGTAACACCCAACTCCTGGGTCGCAGACCCTGTTTCCAGCTCTTCCCAGTTTTGTTACCCTTGGCAAGTTCCTTAATGCCTCTACTTCTTCATTTGTAATTGGGATGGCAGTAATTAGCTTTTATAAAATCCTTTCAATTCCATAGATAGATAAAGCCATGGAGAACATGACGCTATAAATTCATCCTGAGCTTTGCTGCCCTTTGCTGTAAGCCTAACAAATAATCTAACCTAAAATACCTGAATCTTACATAATGCTATATCCACCATGGGGTTTGGCTGGTGATTTTCTTCTGAACTTGGCAGGGGCTGATCATGTTGAAATGCTACAGAACATCTCCATCTTACTAAAAACCTGCAAGACTTCTGATGATATTCCTGGACCAAAGAGAGCTCTTTGGCTTTCCTTGACAGCTCCCAACATTGTAAGTGAAGTTTGCAATCTTTGAAAGACCCCTTCGTCACTTGAAAAAAATCCATTCAGCAAAACTGCTGTTAAAGCTTCTCCTGTCAGCAGCAGGATTGCTTATAGGAAATATGGTGGCCATAAAACACCACTGAGCTCCTCAGTACCGCATTTGGGTGTTACACGCTATCATGTAATGGGCAGCTAAGGACACATAGAGGGTAAGATCACTGCTAAGAAAGGAAAGGAAACTGAGACAATCGTTCTAAGGCAATATGGAGAACAAAATCTGCCAGGCCTGGGTAAATTGTGTTTGCCATGGAACCCTGCTTCTTCTGGGGAAAAGCTGTTAAAACACTTTTAAAATATCTTGCCTCAGTTCAGTTACCAGATGTTTTACATGGAAACAAACGCACATCTACTAACACACAACTAATGTCAGGAAGCTGAATGGCTCTGAACTAAAGAAATGGTTGTACAATTATTCCCTCCTGTACAATTACACCCTCCCCATGGTTTTTTTTTAAAGTTCATTTGTTTAGCCCTTTTATCTCTAGCCAGAATCAACATAATTAATAGGACTGCCGGGCACTAGCCCTGGCAGAAGAAATCACAGCTTGAACTTGGCTGGTTTGTTTCTACACAGCTTGGTCTTTCACGATGAAAGATATGCAAACAAAAATAAACATTTCTAGTGCAATGTCCAGAGAACTGGTGGGGCTTGACAATATCGCACCTCAAATCATCCCAGCCAATCTGTTGTCCCGTGTGCAAATCAATTAAGGTTAGCAGATGCTAAAAAATTTTGGTACAGTATGCCAGATCCCATGGAGCCTTTGATTATGCCCCCAATACTGACCTTAGTACGCTCTTTAATTAAAGCCACCGGTAAATTTTGGTTGTTTCCATTGTTAGCAGCAAAAGCAGTCACTGACTTTGCTATAACATCCCACAACACTACAAGTCTATAATCTGAGTTGAGAATGATGTAGCCCTTTAGCTACAGCTGCCTATTACCAAAAAAGCCAAATCACCTGACCCAGTGAAACAGGTCCTCTTTTAGAGGGCAAGTGAAGAGAGAGGTGCCTAGCAACAAAGTCCTAGGGCCTGGCTGGAAATGCTGGGTACACTTATCTGTTGCACCTGAATTTGGGAGGTTGGTGAGAATTGGCCTGAACACAGCTCACACTCACCACATGCAGTAATTCAATATCACACAAATGTGCCAGCAGCTGAACTAAAGACTGTCACGCTAGGTCTTCTCTGAACTCTGGAAAATGATTATCTTGTCTGCAGCAACCTTCTCAGTGCTTCCATTTCCCTGTCTTGGGTATGACAGCAAAACACAGCCTTGACAACCTGAGATATTTGAGGTACCTGGCTAAAGTAATCGGGGTTCTTTAGCCTGTGCTGTAACATGGATCCAAATGGGCTTTTAAATGCATATTACCTCATTATTCTTCAGCTCTCTTTTCTTCCTGCGTGCAAGACTTAGGTCAGTTTCCCCAATATCCCAGGAACTCATACTGAATGGAGTTCCAATGGGTCCAAAACAGAGGCTTCAAGTAATTAATATTGGGGGTAGTTTTACTTTTTAAAGACACAGGAGCTGAAGTTCAGCAAGATTCAAACATGTGCCCTCGCTGATGTACCTTCCCCAGGGCTGGAAGCAGGGTCAGTTCGTGGCTGTGCTCTCTACAATGAGAAGCTTAGTGATTTCTGGTGATGTTCTTTGAGCCTCTGAATGAAGGCCATGATAATCTGGTGCTCATTTCACAAAAAGAGTCTCAGATCTATGTCTCCTGCAACATTTGCAGTCAAGAGTAAAAAAACACATCAGACATTAAGACAGGGTACTATTCTTGCACAGGCCCTGTGAGACCAGGTTATTTCCTACTCTACATAAAAATTATGACAGCAGTTGCTTTGTGAATGAACAGCAGCAAGAATGACCAAATGTTGGATAATTTGCTTCGAACTGAAACAGCTTCTTGCTTGGAAGAGATTTCAGTAGCTTTGGAAATAACTGCTCTTGTATGAATGGGCCTCAATCTCCCTCTGCATCTTCCTACTATCCTTCGAAATGATTTCATGCAACAGAGGAATAGCAGGTCCCTCTAAAGTGTGCTTTGGTAATGAGGAGAGAATTACCACATTGTTACTGCAAGTTTTAGATGTCTCCAAAAGCAACTAGAACTGACAGAATGAAAGAGAAGGGAAAACATGACACCAAAGCAGAGCTACTTCTGTTCTGCTGTCCTTAATTCACTGTATTCTTTGTTGGCACATAACCATGTGTCTGCAGCCCAAGGGTTGTTCTCTAACTCCCAGGATTGTTGCCATTTTCCATTCTGCCAGCCAAATAAGCACTGTGTGAATTCTGTCTCGGCACGTGGACTCAATATGTCCTTTAATTCTTTTCTGACCCTGCTAAAATGGTTGTTAAGGCTACCCACCATTTGTTCCCTGTGAGTATTTCATGCTTTGGTTTCTCATGACTCCTGCAGCTTTCCCTTCTTTCTTCCCTGTGAAGCCAAAGCAAGAGACTTCCCCTCTGCAACCCTACTATCTGTTCCCTGCTGAAGATCTTTCCCTTTTGATCACTTGTGTTATTCACATCCACTCAGCCAGCTCTAGAGCAACAGATTTGGGGGCAGTGTGTTCCCTCCCCCTCCACTGCAGAGATCATTGCTTGCCTAATTGAAAGGGATGATGTCATGCTGGCTGCTCTTTTTAAAGCAAATAAAAATACATCCTGTCTCTCTGGATGCTGCTTTTGAAGCTCAAACCTAGCTGGAATCAAGAAATGGGTTAAAATCCAACAATGTGCTCATACTCTACCCAAATCTATTGCTAAATCTTTTTTAAATGACACAAACCTACCGATCTGGTGTACAAGCCATACTCAGGACCCCGTGGAAATGAGCTCACTTGTGAGGCTGTCACAGGTTAGACAAGGCACAGAGTCCTGTGTTTACTTAGTGGCTTTGCCCTGGCTCACTGTTTGTGTGTCCTTCAGCAATACTGTGCATTCGCTTAATCATCACTAAACTGAAGACAGTATGTACCTGCCTCACAAGGAGATGAGCTCACCTGAAAAACTGATGAAATTGCAGCATTAGCAAGTACAAAGTAACTTATTAGGGATGGAAAACACAAGTAAGTGTTCATGAGAAACAAAAGCCAGGTCCTCTGATTCATTACTAAGACATAATTTCAGACCCAAGCAGTGATTTGATTTACACCGATTTAAGCCTGATTTCTTTTTAAATTCACCTGAGTATTTTTACTACAAGGCTTAGGATTTTTTTTGTTTGTTTTCTCTCTCTTATCATCTGTTTTGTGGAATCAAAGGAAATTTATCTTAACCCAGAGTATTAAAAAATATACCATCAGAAGACAAAAGACTGGAATGAAAATCTATTGTTTCATTTCACTGAAGCAGAACAAAGCACAAAGTCACTTAACTATTTAATAAAATCACAGAATTCAGATCACATTATTCATTCAGAGCAACTGTTGATGATGTGCTTTTTCTTGACTGCTGAGAAGTAAGGCTTTGTTGGCAAATGTTGTCATCTTATTTCTTTTAATGGAGTGTCTTGCTTTACTTGTCCCAGTAGGACAAGTGAAGGCAAGGGGTGTGTGCTGCTGCTCACATAAATTTCTTTCTTAACCCCAACACTACACATTATCTGAAGTGTCTGATTCACACTTTACCTCTAGACCAATTTGTGTCATGAAAAAAGAAAGACATAAAATACTTGGTGTGAAATCCTCCATTACATTTTTCTGTTTTACCTCTGCTGAAGCTGAAAATGTTCTAAAAGCGAGCCAAGCCTTCAGAGATCAACACAGAAAACATGGACCGTTACTTTAGGACACCAGAAGTCATGGCTATCTCCAGACCCCATTTCAGCTGGACCTTTTATGTCAAAATTCTGGGAAAATGATTTGTCAATACTCCCTTGAAAGCGTTCAGATAGGAAAGTGAGGAAATAAGTAGTATTATTCTGCAAACACTTAGAATTATTACAACTATTTCAGCTAGCACAGTTGTGTTACTGATGCCACTGAAATACTCAGAGAAGAAGAAGGTAGAAGGAGAAAAGTGGCTCTTCAAACTCACAATGCAGCAGAACATGGAAAACAATCCACAGATTCCATTAAGTCACTTCCTAACATCATGTGTCCTGAGTAACTCGAAAACTGTTTTATAAAACATGGTCAATGTGGACCAGTACTGCAAACATCTAGGACTAGAGGTGACTTCATCCACACAAGACACCTGCTCTCATGCAAGCCCCAGGACGCCAGGTAGATGATCCAGAGCACAACATGTTGAAGTGAAGGAGTTCACAGCTCTCCCCTCAGCTGATTTACTATTGTAGAGATCAAGAGAGCGATAGAGAGAGCGATGGAAAAATGCTGGGAGCTAAAAGCTGTCCGATATTTACTTTGGAAACAAGTTCAACCCATTAACTGTGAAACTGGTCAATGTCTGACATCTTGCTCCATTTGGTTGCTAAAGAGAGAGTGACCAATAAATTAGATACAGTCTGAAGCCTGCCGTGGGGTTTGATGAGTTTACATGTATCTGAGCCCTGACTCTTGCTCACTGGGGGCATATCATCTTCTCAGAGAAAAGCAAAACCACTCTTCCTGAGGGTGGTTACAATATGAATGAGCTTTTGTCTCCATTTCAGGTCAGTTTTCCTGTAACAAGTATTTAAAAATGCAGCATTTATACCAGCATTTATAAAGGACCACTTTGAAGGGCCTTCTGTTCTCCAGGTTATGTGGTACTTGCTTTGAAAACAGCATACATGTGTACAGTGTGAGTGGGGCAGGTCTGGCATTTCCTGAATAACATCCTTAGGAGGGTTTCCTCGCTATCCCTCCCTTCTTAGTGGGCTGTTGTACAGCTAGCATTAAAAACAGGCATCAAACCTGTAGGAAGCTGCTACCTTTCTCCATGGCCAACACTGGAGACTTTGCCAGTGCAGTGCAGTCCTGCAGAGGTCTGGTAGGTGGTGTGTTCTTACTGAGACAACTGGGAGAGCAGCACACAAGCATATGCTTAGGACCTTGGCCATTTAGAATAAGAAATTGGAGTTGAGTTGTTTTCAGGTTTTCCCACTTTTCTTAACACACAAGAGAAGGAGAAAGAAAAGCAGCAGGGGAGAAAGACAACATTTAGCCAAATAGTGGGTATTATCTCCCATTTAAAAATAACAAAGCAATGGATTTACACATAGACCTAACTGAAATAAAGTATAACTTGCTTCTAAACAAGGAGGCAAAAATACTGTTGTAGCTATAAGGACTGCAAAACATTGTCTCTCAGGCAAAGAAAGCCAAGAGCCCTGCACTCCACAAAGATGTGCCTAAGCTTTCCAGCACTGCAGGAACGGGCAAAGTCATGTGTTCACATTAGGGAGCAGTGTTCAGCACTGTAGCTGTGAAACTGGGTGACACCCACCTTTCTGCCTCACAGCTGTGAAAGACAGATAACCCAACCACCATCTGCTTAACATGTCAGGCAGAAAAAAAAAGCAAGTATTTTCTCTAGGTGCAGCCTCCAGACCCAGAGCTGTTTGCATCAGATAATAATATGGACAGACCTGGACACCATGCTTTTGGAATTATGTTTCCAGAGCTCTTCTATACTGTTTACTCAGCATTTTGCATTCATTGCTGAGGAGAGAAAAAAAAAAGTTATGCTTTTTCTAATTTTCATGCTTTTCTTCAAATTTCCTGGAGTGATCAACACCCCTTAGCTTGCTGCAGTGCCATTTTCTTGTCATGAAATGGCATTACCCAAGCCAGGCCAAGCCTGGGTTTAAGTACGAAGCGGTATAATTGCAAGTGAAAATCCAAATTTCTTCAGCAGATGCATTTGCCCCAGAGATTCCTTTCATTGTTATTTAATCATTAGATTGCAGTAGCAGACAAAATCCCTATGAAACAATCCCAGCAGTGCTAGGCACCATACACCAAGTTAAAAAAAGAACTTGCATCCCTCAAGGGTTTGCAATTTAATTTAAAAAGCAGGTATGCCATATAAGCAGCCAGGAAGAAGAAGGTAATTGTGGCACAGAATCTCTGAGTGGATTCAAATTGATTTTAAAAACACAGGACATAAGCCAATGCATCTCAGAAATCCCTCTGCCCAGTGGGGCACTAACAGGCTGTGAGTGCAAGGCAGCTGCTACTGTGGGCTCTCCCATCCATCCATCCACCCACCCACCCATCCAGCCATCCCAGGGCTCACAGCACAGCTCAGGGCTGTCTGCACTCCTCCTGGGAGGGATTGCTTGCTAAGACTATCTCTGCTGAAACCTATACAATAACATAAATACATAGAAATTCATGTCAAAGGAAAGGAAAAAACCCAAAGCCCTATGACTTCGTATTTCTACTTTTCACCTTGCAGGCCTCAGTCAGATCCCTCTGCTCTTTCTCTTGCAACACAAATATGAAAGTTGCCTGGAAACTGCTACAAGAAACATCTCAGTGATAGAGTGTTCATGTAAATCAACATGGGTGTCTCAAGTTGAAAGTTAGAATCAGACCAGCAGTAAGAAAAGTAATATGAAAAAAGGTGCATTTTTGCCTAACTTGGTTGAGATTAATGCTGTAAAGCCAATACACCATCCAGGAATAACCTGAATTGTTCACATTGACAAGATTATGTTGTCCAGCTGTGAGCAGGGCCATGCCTTGCCTTTGTGACCACTTCCTACACTCATAACAGATGATTTATCATATTGTGTGGCACCTTCTACCAGCCAGCGATCCAAGAGTGAACAGCTCTTATTTCTGTTTATTTGTTTTCATCTCAAGTTATTAAAGCTTTGAAACTTTACAATTGTATTAAACGTGAATGCCAATAATACAAAATATAGAAAATAACACCAGGAACTGGAGTGTGTACAAATGCAAGATGTTGGACAAAAATTTCTACCGTTTCAGATCCAAACTAAACATTTCAACATTCCTAATAGTTTAGATTTCCCATCAACTGTAATTGAATAATTTCAGAACCTCCTATGAAATGGGCTGTGGTGTTCTGAAAGCCCCAAGAGCATCACCATCATATGATGTACAACAACAGCTAAAGTGAACACAGACAAATAACAGCCAGACCTAAATCAAAATTTCATTTCACAGCCTCCTAGTGGAGAATCAAAACATCTGTTTCTCCTCAGATTGCCATGACTTTGTAGAAGCCACCACTTCCACAAGAGCCTGCCGAGAACTTTTTGCCTTCGCTGTTTTTCACTGCAATATTTATTGTTATATAAACTTTCTACATGAGCATACAGCTTGATGACAATGGCCTCTAGTCCCAGGTGTAGTTTTCTCCATACTCACGAGAGCAAAGAATAGCACAAAATCTAGACAATTCATTTGAGTTGCAGAAATATGCTATTCAAGTGCTTGATTTGTCTAACTTCCTCTAGTGACTTCCAGGTGAGCCCTCAGTTCCATGATCTGTAGCATCCTTTGATCAGCATGCTACAGGATATTCAAGATATTGTAAGATCTCCTGATGAAGATATGCTCTTGTCCATAGATAATCTTATTGCAGCAGAGACTTGTGTCACAGTTAGGCTGTGGTCCCAGCTCCACTGGTGGGTGATAAAAATTCTCTCCCCTTTTCCCCATCCTCTCTGTCTGGCATGTCTTTCCACAGGGACTTCAAATGTACGTTTGTCTGACTGAAAGCTGATGAGTGAAAAATGGGTAGAATATTCAGGAAATGACACCTTCCAGACAGGATACCTCCTCACATCACCTCTGTTTCTTTCCTTTAGTTAAGCCTGCAGCTTAGGCTATCTGCTCTGTTGACAGAGAAATAATATTCAGGAGAGTACCTGTGAATTGCTCATTTTCATGCTGAGCCTAAAAGCCTTACCTGGTAAACCAAATAACTCATTTAATATGAAACAATATAGCTGATAAAGAGGATCCAAGGGAGATGCTGAAAAAAAGAATTGGTGAAATTGTCTGGCTACTGGAGTAGAAATAATGCACAAGTTTTTGATTAAAATGTAATTTATTGTCCTCAGTGATGTGGGGAAGGAGATGCTAAATTGGTTCCTGGAATGAGAAATCAGCTGCCACCAACATCGTGTTCTCCACAAGCAAACAAATCAGCCCATGCTGTAATGCCTCTTTCTGCCCAGGCAGCATTTGGTGGTTGGGTTTTGTCATGTAGTTAGAAATGCTTTCATAAACTATACTCTCAGTCAGAGGTCACCTTAGGTATGGGGTCTACCATCCTCGACAGAACATGCCTTGTGAAAGAGAAAGAGGGGTCAGCCTAAAGGCCCGGTGAGAGCCAATTTACTCCATTTGTGAGGAGTTTCACTAAAGCAGCTCCATTAAACCCCAACCTCCCTGGGGTGTTACCCCTCTGCACAGCAAGAAAAGAATAGGATCGATCGGGAGGTGTTTTACGCCCACTTTTCTTTGGTGAAAATCAATAGACAGCACTGACTGAAGCCGGTTCACCAGCACTCTGCTTCTTCCCGAAACATCAAAGCATTTGTAACCCACTACAGCTGCTTGTGCTTAGCTGCAGCAGCTTTGTGCTGCCAAAAGAACAAAAGGCTGCCAGAGGATATTCAAGAATGAGTGTGATCTAAGCCGTCATGACTTTACACTTCTTCCTCAGTTCAGTTCTTATTTAAAGGACTAAAACTTTCCCTGGTGTCATATTTAGGTGTGGCCTGCTGGCTGCCCTCTAGTGTGACTGGGGCACAGAACTGGGGAGGGGGTGTTTTGTGCCTCCGTTCTGGGTGTCAGTGCCCACGCCACACTCACCGCTGCTGGATCTGCCCACCTTTCTACCACATTCATGTCTCATCTCAGCAAAAGTGGACATGCCCAGGGCTATTTTCACTTGCCTCACTCAACTCAGTGGCACTGGGCTGTCCCAGAGTATCTGAGAATTCCACACAAATGTAGCAAATACAGCACAAGATCCATGAGAAGGTTCAGCCCTCTGGAGAGACAGCTAGAGGCCAGGTGGTACCCTACAGATCCTCAGATGACCCTAAATACACAGTGCTAAGTAACCCTCACATCTTGTTGCAAGTGACGAATATTTTTATGGAAAGCCTGTGAGGATTTTTTGAAAGCACGCGTTATTCTGGGGTTTTGTTAATAGAAGTCAAAGGTCAGAAGAATTCATCATCTTCAGACAGGAGAAAATACATGATGGTTCATGGGGAGTTTGCCCAGAACCACTGCCTACTTTCTTGACCAAGTTCAGAAGAGAACAGTCCCAGCTGAGATCACATCTGAACTGTAACACCAGGGGAGCAGCTCGAAGGACTGCCCTCCTCCCAGCCACCTCGTGTGCAGCTTAGGCCCAAGCCAGCTCCGGGGTTCCAACATGATCCTGTTCAATAGCTGACGGCAAGTCAGGCAGTAGAAATGCAACTGCAGGAGCTGCTGGGTCACTGAGGTCTGCACCACTCTCCATCAGATCTTGCTGGTTTTGTTCCCACTGCCCACACCAAGCAATGCAGCCACAATGTGATGAGGGCATGCCATGAAATCGGGTTGTCATTTATCAAAAGGATGGCAATCCTCCACCCATTTGTGGATGGTAAAAAGACTTGAATACAAATGCTGCCACTGAGCACCAGCAAGAAACCTGCACTCAGAGCAGCAAAATGGGAGTCTTTAGAAAGGAGGTCAGGAGCTGCATAGCAGCACTTAAATAATGTTTTTTCTACCCATCAAAGTCCCCTCTGCTGTCAAAGAAGCTACACAGCAGGGAAAACACAGTTGTAAATCACATCCTGAGAATCTCACAGCATAAACTTCCTTTGATTTTTGTGTATTACTATGACTACACTGCTATC
>VZRN01003048.1:0-73427 GCA_013397935.1 Dasyornis broadbenti | reverse complement strand
TTTTTTTTTTTTAATTAAGGTCCCAGGAGGATTCCTAGATTTTTGAGATTAGATATGGAACAATTTATCTTTCCCTCTGAAACCCCCACCAGAACAGAACTCACTTCTAAAGTATACTGCCAAGGACTTGCCTAGTCTTGAATGACAAAATTTGTGTCTGGAGGAAACCCTAAAATTTTAAGGGTCTCACATTTATAGACCAACCATCAACATTACTGATCCTATCATCAGCTTTTGTTTATTACTGTACTTCTTTTAAAGCTCTCATCCTCCCCATTATTCTAGGAAAATTGCTGAACTTCAGAAATACTTGTAAAAGAAGCCACAATGGTAATGCTGGACAGACTTATGCTCAGTGGTACCTTCTTTTCTAAATAAATTCCTATTGAGGTCATTAGGGATCTCTGTAGAGTAAAATCAGCAGGCTTTGTCCCTCAGAGCTCTCATGCAAGAGAAATAAATCAGAAAGCAGTGGAGCAGAATCTGTTCTTGTACCGTCGTCCGCATTTTTTTCTTGTTGTTATTATTTTCTTTGAAATCTCTCACGCTTGATTAAAGAAATTTCTCCTCAGTTTTCTCTTCTGTTTTTATTATGCTTTTAGATAAAAAGCCTTTGCATGGCAGAAAGAAGAGCAACAATTTGCCAACTCAAGCTGCATTTCCCATCTGGTACACAAGAACTTAGCAGACTGCCTGTTCCATCAATGTTATAATATTATGTTGCTTTAAATGGCCCCATTCTCTGATTTTGAGATAAGAAAGTTGGACTCAAGATGACAGATAGGGACATTCACCTCCCGTAATAACCCGCATTTCCTCAGCTGCTGTCACCAATTACAACAGCACTGATCACAGACTGATTACAAAAGATTGTATAATTTCAGAAAAACAGCTTTCTCTGCTTTTTCCTTTTTGTGCTTTCTTTGTTTGGGTGTAGATGGCTGCAGTGCCAGATACAGACAAGCTAATCGGAGTAAGACCACAGAGTCCCATTTCCCCAGAGAAAGGAGAGCAGAGCAGTGCCCTGCTCACATCCTAAAGCCAAAATTTCCAAAGGAACCAGCAATTCTGAGGGATAAGTGTTAGACACCTTACTCTTTTTTCCCAAAGGAAGTTATTCAACGTACTGCAAGAAATGATAGTGGGATTTTTGAAACTTGGCTGGTCAATGATTGCCTCTGACATTAGACCTCCACAGCTGTGCAGCAAGTGAAATAAAACATAGATTTCTAGGAAGAGCACTACAGTCTGAAATTCTTAGTATGAAATGAAAGGAGCACAGCTTCTCACCCTCTTCATGTCCTGCTGGGAGATTTAATCAGCAGTGGCAAAGGGGAAAACTCAGTGATAACCCACATAATTCATGTGTCTGGCATTCTTTGCTGCTCATGTACCCACCTCTGCTTCTGCCTCCAGTGGTTCTTACTTACTGGAAGCCACCTCTTTCTCCTCTTCCAATTCCACAGTTACTCATCAGCTTTTGCTGCAGTGAACAGGGAGTATATTGTACACTGTAGTGTATTCAAAAGTCAGCTTCTAATTTCAAGGACAAGGATGAAAAATTGAATGTGGAGGAACTCTTATGCATAAACTATATGCCTACTATATTACCTACTACTGTATCAGCTGGCACCAAGCGGTAACACCAACAGCCACCAGCCACTGGTCGTTGATCTCCCCAGAGTCTGTAAGAGCCTAAATGATGAAAACACAGTATTTGGGGCTCAGGCAGAAAGACAGTAACAGAGTGTTCCCTGCAAAGTAAGACTTGGATTTGCTGGAGTTGTGCACAGAAGTGTCATCTTTTAATAGATACAGGAAACATGGGAATAATCAGACAATCATAATTTTTGGAGACTAAAAAAAGCCTGTTAAGCCTTACCCCCTGCCAGGGCACATTGCAAGTAAAACTCTGTATCCCAGTCTCTGCATTTACCAAAAGAAAGAACAGATAGGAAAGGTAGGCTTCTTCCCAGGTTTTCACAGCTCCCATCATATGTGTTGGTGAAGGAAGGAGTACAGCAGGGCAATAAGAGGAAATCAACCTCAGCTATCCCCAGTCAGGACATTTCTATGGAACATTGGCATGTCCCTTACACAGCATGAAAGATATATTAACCAGTCATATTTGTGCCACATGATAAGAAGAAATTATAAAGGTTATATGTCAAGGACATTTTTATTCCCAGCTGTCATGATAATCCCTTCCACTATAATATATTTTCTAAAAAGTAATAAGTAAAAGCTAAAAGGAAGGATACTGTCTGTAAGCAGAAGTCACAAATTTCGAGCCAGATATTAAATCTTGGCTCACATCTAAAGGATAACCATCTTCACAAGCATCTATGTGATGAAGCAAGGGCTTACACAATATAAGTGAGGTGGTCACAACACACTCATTGATGACAGCAAGGATAAGATCCACAGTGAGATATCTGCAGAGCTTTGCTATGAAAATAGCCACAAGGCGGACATGGTCCAGGGAAGCCTCTGGAGAAGGAACTCTCCAGCAACAACGGCAGCAAACCAGCTGAAATATCACAGCTTTTAAATATTGCATAACAAATTGTTATGTAATTCCTACTAGAGTTTCTAAATATTATGAGTTATTGTGTCATGTATATTTTATAATGTCAATGTTTTAACTAAGATGGGATCTCATTTATGGCTCGGAGGAGTCTGCAGCTTTATAAAGACTTCTCAGGATTCAGCCACCACACTGTCGGTCAGGAGAGACAGTGTAGACCCATGGAAGGAGTTGTACTCCCAGAGTAGAGTTGACCTAACTGACCACTGTCAAACAGGGCTGCAGCTTTCTTAGCTCTCCTGTCTGGAAAAGGGCTGTAATATTCTCTCATTACTCAAGAAAATCTGAAGGGAATAACTCCAATACTGACCTTGACTTAAAGGCCTGGAAGGAGGCTTTTCACAGTTATTTGAAAGAATGCCAGAGACTTCATTCTGGTTTGTACCAGTTCCTAACAGAAAAACTGATTGTACCATAGCAAAATGCAGGGCAAAATTATATAAAAATGTCATTTAACTATTACTGCTCCTGCTAGAAATGCCAGGACTAGCTGGGATCCTTATCATCTAAATCCTTCCACCTTGAAGAGTGACTGAATAGTGCAACACCCTAAAGCTATTAAAATTCCTTAGTTTGTAGCCTTGTTCCTATGAAATGGTTATTGGAGAAATGTCATTAGGGAGGAAGAGATGTTGCTCAGTTTTCTGGAACAGGAACTTATTCAGAAGATAAATTCATATTATTATCTCTTCCATTTTTCTCTAGTGTGTTTACTGATGTTCTGCCCACAGGAAAAGCCAATCTTTCTTGATAAAAGAATAAGCTATTTGGAAACAAAAAAATGTAGTTCAAAGAGGAGAGCAGCTCAGTGATGGAAGATGTTAGCTAGAGGAGGGGGTGAAAGCTAATGTGCTGCTGGTTGAGGAAGCTATTTTTTGCTTAACTCCACATGCACAAGATAAAAAGCATGACTCACTTGCACATATCTGTTAATTTCATGAATTGTCCAAAGCAATAATTTTACAGCCCACCTATTGAAGCGGTATCTTCATCTATAAGATATGCATTAACCTGTACAACAAAAAAGGCATCACACAAGCAAGGGGGACTGGATTTGCCTAGAAAAAGGGATGGTTAGAATTCCTCAGCATCACAGACACTAATTTTGAGTCTAGAGCTCAAAATAATACTGCATTCTTTGTAAATCTCTGTTTTCAAACCCCAAAAGTTCTCACAGCTGTATTTGTTGGCTTCTTCACCAAGACACCCTATGAACTGCATAATGAGGCCATGCCTCGTTCCTAATCTCACCTCTGAACTCAACCTTGGCACAGGAACACTTCCCATTTTCAAACCTCCCTGGAAACCTCCCTTTGCCAGACGTCCTCAGGGAACCTAGTTGAGCTTTATTTAAAAACGCATATATATTTCTTCCTATCCTTTCCCAGGTGCTCTCAAAGCTCTTCAGAATAGGGCAATTTAGTTAATAATAAACCAGGCACCTGGCAAGACATTCTGAGCACTTCAATAAAAGATGAAGAATGAGCCAATGCCATTTATGACAGTGTCTCTGTCCCACTTGGCTTAGCCATTTAGCAGGCTTAGGTTAATTGCAGATGGGTCCAGTAAACCTAAGTACCAGTTGCACACCATTGGCTTTTAGGACTCCAAATACAGATTTTGGATACTGCAGCTCACTGCAGTTGGCTGAACAGACTCACTTCAATTACCACTGAGCAGCAAAGGGAGAAGAAATTAAAATGAGGGTGCAGATGTAAATTTTGACCCTCCCCCAGGTTCTTCTAAATCATCCTGGAAACAGAGAAATCAGAACATGAAGTTGCTGGTTTGCTTATTTTAGTGTTTACGGTCACAATACCAAACAAAGCCTGTTGGAAACCTTGCAAGGAGAATCCTTCTGCAGATTATGCTTCTAAACTGGAGGCTACCACAGCTTGATCATAATTATCAAACTCAACCATGTAACTGAAATTCTTTTCCCTTGAACTCCCAAGAGCCTGTAACACAAACTCTCCTGATTGTAACAATGTTTAGGTTGACCTCCCACCACAAAAGTTAGCAAAGCTGACCAAGAGATGTATAAACATCAGTGTTGGAAATTCTAAATTAAATGCAGGAGAACAAGAAGCATCACAACTCATGGTTTATCTGCGTTCACATGCAGTGGCAGAGTCAACTAAATTCATGTATCCTCACTTGAAGTAAGCTGTTCTAGTCATCAGCTTATCATTACAAACAAAGTAATTACTAGTGTACAGCTGCATGTGCAGCCACCTACAATAAGCAGTGTTGCCACAACGGAATGGACTACATGAGTAACCAACCCCAAATCCACACTACCTACATTAGCTGGGAGTAAAGTTGCCCTGTCTTCTTAGTAACATCCATAGAGATTTGACACAGGACAGTGCTTGGTTATGCAACCCTTCTACTGAGGGCTGCACCGAAATATTATTTCACATCATTCACGCTTGCTATGTGGCCTGGAAATAATTGTCTGGAAGAGGCTGGATTATTTTTTTTTCTAGGGAGAGAGCACTTCTTTTGAAAGAGTGGCAGCACTAGCTTTAGCCTGTGTGTAAAAAAGGGTTATATAAAGCCCAGTATTGGTGTATGTGTTTTCAAGGGATGGCCTTCAGATTTCTTTGGGATTCAAGTGGTCCCCCATAGACTGCCGTGAATCTAAAGAGGGTGGTATTGCATTATTGCAATGCATGATGTGGAACAAAGAGTGACACTGAAACAACTTCTGCAACAGCCAAAGCCAGAGAGATGGGGTAAGGGAGAAGGGCATTGTAATACCTTCTTAGCCTTCTGAAAAACTGGCATCTTCCTCAGAGGCATTCTGACTTATGCTAGCTATTAAACTTAATATAGCAGATTCCAGCTATCCCAGCCTGAGATTTATGTGAAATTGTTTTATGAGGCAGAGGAAAACTTCATCTTTGGCTCATGCAATTATAAAGCAACATATTGATTAGAAGTGGAAGAATGAATAACCCAGGGAAATCTTAATAGTCCAGTAATCTCCAGTCCTTGACTTTCTATCCTCCTACCTTGTATTGCAAAAGCAATTAGCCTCACACTTATCTCTGTTTCATACTCACCTGAGGATGGGAGGCTTGGACAGATAGGGAATATCTAACCCAGAGCCTGTTTTCACCAGAACACTCACTAGAAACCTTTTTGTAGCACACTCTTGCAAACGACAGCCAGAGTACTTCACAGTTTGTCAGCCTGTCCCTGAAGAGATTACGCTCTGTCCCAAGGTACACAGCATCACGGGCAGGGCCACCACTGAATTCCACACACCCACTGGAGACAAGTCCAGCATTAAAACCTGGGTTAGGGGGAGTGGAGGAGAGGACTATGCTGCAGTTTGCAGAGCCTGCCACAGAGGAATCTGGAAGCCCCACGGAAGAGGGCTTCTCACCTGGCAGCCATCCTTCCAACCTCATATACACACTGAAAACTATTCCCAACTGGACTGTACTCTTTACCCTGCAAATTCTCAGATGAGCCACTGCATGGAGGACACACAAGTATACTCCTCTCCTCCTTGGACCATTTTGTTCCACCTGTTCCTCATGCTTTGAACATTCTCCTTGAAGTCTGAGAGAAAGGGAAAGCTGGGGAGAAACAGCAGTAGGAAGACAGGGAAGGCAAACCCCAGTTTGACCTTTCATTCCAAGCCAGCTAAGAAGCTGCTTCTGCTCCAGAGGGGACACCCAGCAGCATGGGCAGTCCTGCACTGCCCCAGCTGGGACATGCAGGCAGACCAGCAGAGAAGTGAGGGGGTGATTCCCTGTTGTGGCCTGAGCCCACTTGCATTTGCAGAGCAGTGCATGGCATCACCCCTTTAGAATTTCCATGGCTGTGATCCCTCCCGTTGAACACCATTTGATCAGATTAACAAGCAGTGGCCCTGCTCGTCACTGAATGCCTGCATTAACTGCAACACAATAGGAGCACAGGCCTAAGCCTATTTTTTTTGCAGACGGCAAACATGTCAGCAGAGCAGGAGTGTTGATGTCATCTTCTGATTCAGTGACAGTGCCTGCTCCTGGGGTCACCCAGCATTCCAACACCATCAGCATCCCCTCTCCAAATCTCATCTATTATTTATTCATTGTGGTTAGATTTTGCCTGGAGGAAGAAAGGAGTGACAGGCTGACATCACCTGCTTATTAATAGAAGGGTAGAGAAGAGTGATCTTCAATAAAGGCTTGGGCAAGGATGTTCTCTCAGGGTGTGCTCACAAGGACAGCGTGTTCATGAGCGATACAAGCTTGTAACCTTTTAAGAGAAGCAGCTGTCTGCCCAGTGGCTGCTTCTGAACCCTTGAACTGCAACTTGCTGGTCCTTCAAGGGGATGGCCAATCCCCCACACCGGAAAAAACAGTGCTGGGGAGAACTGGCAGAAAATGGGGTCCTGTGTGGAGCAAAGCCATTCGTCTTTGCAAAGAAAAATAACAAAATAAAATAACCTCAGGGACAAGCTGAGACTCCGTGGCCCTTCAGAGCCATGTCTCTCACAGATTCCACAGCCACTGGTGACTCCAGGTAAGAGATCAGCAGGAAGCTCCCCATCCAGACCTTGTTGCCAACTGATCTCAGCCTCTGGACTGAGGCCTGCTGCTGGATGCAAGTTGCAGTGGGTAAATAATGTAAAACATCTCATTCAATCAGTAAATCTGCCCCTCTCTGCTTGCATATTTCCTGGTAATAAACAGTTGGAAATGTTATCAAATGCATTTTTTTATTGAAAACTGTGTTAGAAAAAACCCCAAACCCTTAGGAAAGAATTATTTACTGCAGTTAGGAATGATAACTCCAGGTCATAGGGGATGGGGTTTTTTGGTAATGTTTAAAGAGTTGTGACTCTTGGCATTATGCTTCCAAGGCAAGATCACAAGATTGCAAGTTTAAAATTCATTTCTTGTGGGTCAACTGCTACATTAAGTTCAAATGCATCTTTCCAGGAGACTTTCTGACTAGGAAGCTACTAACAAAAAGTAAACTTGGAATAAATGTAGTTCAAGAAAAATCATTGCAAAATATAAATACACATTCTTAATTTTTTTGTTTCTCCCAGGCTGATAGGAGGAGCTGTCAAACATGTCTGAGTTGGCCAAAACAGAGACATTAATACTTACACATACTGCTAAGCCTCCTTTAACATAATTCCTACATGTTATTCCCATTTACCCACTTTCAACCCATGGAGACTCCAGCAGTCTCCTCTCAGCAGCAGCACTGCAAGATGAGAGATTTGTTTGTTTCCCTCAGAAAAGGCAGAATATTATGGTATTCCCTCCTATGTGAACAGATCAATTTACCCACTCTTGGCTGCACCTACCATCCTTCATAAATTACCAGCATAACAATTAAGCAGAGGGGAAGGCAGCCTGAGCTTTACAATTCAGAGGTAAAGTAAAGGTCTTCCCAGCCAGATAGCACTGACGCTGCCAGGGACACGCTGGTGGCCCTGACACAGAGTAGAGCATCTCTTTTAGGGTGAGCACACACTCTAAAGCACAGCACTAAAACCTGAGGCTCTCAGCAGCACCAAGCTGGCAGACTTTCAGCTTCCTCCTGAAAGCACCATAAATTGAGTGGTTTAGTGAAGAGGAACACTGTTAATAAGTAAAGGGCTTTCTTTTTGTTTCTTCTTCTTCTTTCTCAGATGGATGGCAACTGCTGAGCAAGCATTTGCAGAACATCAAGTGCAGCATGTCCATCTTGCCTCCCTTCCGCTACTGACTGCAAACACAAGAACAGAACAGGAGTCTCTGCTGCAGTGACTTGTTCAGTGACAATAAGTGTCCTGCTCCACCTTCTTCTGAGGTATTCATGCTGGCAAGCCTGCCATTGCCTCTGACTGCAGGTCTGGCTCATGGTTCAGACTGTTGAAGTCCTATAGAACATAGTTTTCTTTTTGCTGTCTCATTATTTGGCTTGCTTTCATCTATTTTCAAATAAACTCTTGCTTAGAATCCTCCCTGGGATTTCTATCGGCCAGTGCAGGAGGGAGGATGCCTCTTCCCTATGCAACATGCTCTGACCTTCACAGCACTGCCATACCAAGAGAGCTGTGCCATGCCTGTCTGTGTTTTGGGAATGCAGAATTGCAAGGAAGTGACAGTGCCACCCAACAGCTCTGTCATCCTTCCTGCAGGCTCCACTCATGCCTTGTGCAGTGGAGGAGGGCAAGAGCAAAACTCAATCACGCTGTACCCAAAAATGAAAGAATGAAAGTTCTCTCTCTCTATTGGAGGGGGACATTTTACACCCCAAAAAATGAGAACTGGTTCTCTCCTCCTTGGTCCACATACCTACAAAACTCTTTTCTCAGTCATGAAATCGTGAAAGAGTTTCAGCTGCAGTGTTTATGTCTGAGTTGCAGTGAAAAAGAATCAAAAGTTAGCAACCAGAGGGGTTCAGGTTTGCATGGAGGCACCTGTAAATCAAGTATGCCAGGAATGCACTTTCTTCTCTATCATCCTTCCTCCAGCTGCAACTTGCACAAAAGCTTGGAAATACTGAGGTCAGCATTCCATGCCGCAAGACAGAACAGAATCTAAGTCACCAGGTTTTGCTCACATTCTCCATTGTTTACAGCCTAATAAGGGAGAGTGAGAACTCAAGAGGAGAACACAACCAATGGTCACTGTTACCATTTGTACACCATGTTCCTCACGGAATTACCAGCACTTTATGAAACCCAAGTTCAGAATGAACAGTAAAGAAAATAGCAAAGTAAATTTATTTCACCTTTTTTGTACTATTGGAATAATGCAGTCTACCTCACACTGGTAGCATCCAAGGCTGACAGGGATTCAGATTTGCAGAATTTGGGGACTTTGCATCTAAAATTACATTCAGATCTGAGCCAAGGCCAAATTCAGAAAATCAATCTGATTCAGATTCCAGTGTTAAAATCTCTGCCCTTTGCTTTTTCGTAAATTTTTAAAGCGTGTGAAGCCTATATAAAATGTAGCTGGTTTTCACAGCTTTATTTTTGAAGTTTGATAAGTTTTACTCCAATTCAAAAGCAACACAGTGAGTGATAAGCTGTCTGTTGCTTTCCCTTTTCCTAAAGAATGACTCGATTTGAATTCTGAAGTAGATACAGTAAGCACTGCTTGCTTGGACAATCCCTGTAGCTCATTGAAATTCCTGACCTGAACTTTGCAGCTTTTGTCCCTTACAACAGCATATACCTAAGGCCGGGGTTTGAATATCTGCTGCTGTGGAGGACTTGGATCAAGAATTATACCCAGACTTTACTGTCCATACCCACCTTTTAGCAGTATTATTCAGCTTGAAAATCAGGATGTTGTCCTACTTAGTGGTGGTACTGCTGTGCTATAGGATAAGGGATCTTCCTGCAGGTTTTAGTACCTGGATATGTGGAAGCAATAGGCCATCTTAACGGGAAACAAGCTTGGGCAGACAAAATGGAAGATAAAAACATTTCTTAGCAAGCATTGTCCTTCAGAATCCCAGTCTGGCCAGCTGTCTTTCCCAGCCCACGTTCATTTAACAACAGACTCCACCACACAGTGATGGTGTGAACATCCCATTAGAGTGTAAAAAAACCCAAAGATGTGGCCAGGAGCCAGAGGAAGACACTCTTCTGCTGTTACCAAGGATGGGGAGGCTATAAAATTCCAATCTAGATTTGGATTGTGAACGTTAGGAAACCTCTGCCTAACTCCTAAGTCACATGTTTCATCTAATGGATGTATTATTGCTTTACAAGTGAGTAGTCTTCATGGAATGTGCCATCAAATGGGCATTGAGCTATGCCATCCCCTGTTTGCTGTGCCCAGGAACTGTTTACACAATACTTCATACACAAACATTTATTCAAAGAAGCTTTGAAATTGGCCAGAGGCCAAATGTTTGCAGATAGGTTTTATAAGACAGGATAGCTCAGTGCCTAGTTGGACACAGTTCTGCCCACAAACACAGCCTCCTTGGGATGCCAGTTCTGCATCTAAGAGTACAAAATGTCACTCACCAAAAGACAAAGACGCACTGACAAACATGCTCAGAGCCATCCCTGCTTCTCAGTAAACCTGCTCCCCATCCATTCCCCAACTTACTTACGAGTAAGGTGTTACATTTTTTAGGAAAATGGGAAATTGTCAAACATAAATTTCCATTCACTTGGCACATTGCCCCTGAAAAACAAAGATCTAAGGTGCATATTCAACAGAATTTAAACTGAGCATTAAATTGGATGTAGAGCTCAGTCTGGTCCTGCAAAGCAATGCTCCATTTGCCTGCAGGATTTTCTATTTCTGTGCTGCTCAGGATAAGAACAGATGGGACCCCTAATTCAAAGGACAATCTCGAGGCTAAAGACAACAAAACATGACCAGAATGTAAAAAGCAAGATTTTTGCAGATATGGGGGGAAATGTGTATTTTCAGCTGGGGAAAAAAAAAAAAAAGAATGGAGTGCAGATGGTAGGGGAGGGTACTCTGCATTGCTAAAAGCATCTCAAGATCTCACTGTATTTGTCTCCCTCAAAACCCATGCCACTGGCGTCACTGAGGAAGGCCAAATTAACTAGGAAGGCAAAAGAGGAGTCTTATCTACAAGGCTGGAATTGTGTATGAAAACTTGCCACTAGCCTAAAGAGAGAAACATTGCTTCTGTGCTACACGAAGGGCCAGTTGTGTATTTTCTTCCAGTGCTTTCTGAATGAAAATGCTGTTGGGTTGTTTTTATTATTATTATTATTGTTATTTTAACCAGAAAATCAAAATGAAAGCTTTTGTTCCAGGTCTTGTTGACCCAATTGAAACACTTCAGCTGACCTATTTGAAAACACTTTTTTTTAGGTCAATTTTTTATTAATCTCTGTCTGCCTCAGACACTGTCTCAGAAAAGTGATGTCTCATGCTCTTCCTTTCTTCTTTCCCTTACCTCTTCCTTTCCCTACATTTTCTGCTTGAATTTAATCTGAGAAGATGCTGTGGGATGTCATCCCCACTGAACTATTGCTGTGTACCACGGAGATGAATTCAGCCACAAATTAGAAGGGAAGCCTAAGGCACTATGATTGATCCAGTAGATGTGGTCAAATCAAGCTGAAACAAAACACTTTGACTTTCAGAATGAACAGTTTGGAACATGTGGTAAATTAATGATAAATTTCAGTAGCCACACTTCTTTGCACCATTAGACCAAATGCAACTACTGAAGCATCCATTTTCCACAGGACTTGAATTCCACCTAATGATAAAGCTGTGCATGACCATTCCAGGGACCTGCCATCCAAAACGTCTTGGCTACTTCTCCACTGCTTGTCCTGGCTGGCTGCAATGCACTCTCCTATTATTTTAGCTGCTCTGCTCAAGCCTGCTTTGGATTTGGGACCGGGGAAGAGCAGCACTCTGCCCAAGCTGGAACACTGCCCTCTCTGAATGCTGCTTGTTGTTCCCATACCAAGATAGTCTGAAGCAAACTGCACATACCCACTCCAGCACAGCTGGGCTGTTTGTTGCTAAAACAGCTTTTAGGTCCTGGCACTGGACTTCCTCAGAGTTCTCTTACAAGCTTAGCCTCACCACATCTGTCCAGAAGGCACAGGGGCTGCACAGGGCATCACCTGCGCACTGGAAGGGATGCATCTGCAGGAGTGTAGTGACCTGTCTCCAGCTAACACAGCCTCAGCATAGCACAGCCAGCATGCAGAGGACCAGGTCAGCTCTGCACCTGGGACCCCAGTGAGCTGCTCACTTGGAGGCGAGGCACATCCTGAGACAGGGCCAACCCTTCCTGCCAACAGCCATGGGCAGTTGACAGCCAGGAGGGTAAACTCCAGTACGCAGAGTGGGGCAATTCTGGCAAATCCTCCTAGTTCATCCTGAAGAGGCAACACCAAGTGGTCATGAAGGCAGAAGGATTTCTGCCATGAAAGTGCTGAGGAACACAGCCAGCAGCAGGGCAGCAGTCAATGTCATGCCTCAGAGCTGCTGTGCTCTTCTGCAGCCATTTTAACCTGGGCAGGCCAAAAGAACCCAGCAACACTTATGACATTAGTGTCATCCTGAAACTCATCCTTCTGCAAGATTAGTATCTCTGCCACAGGCCTCCAACATGGCTTTATAAGCAACACTGAGAAGCAGCACTTTTCTCATGCTATAAACATATCCACCTTCCCCAGCACTCAGAGTTCTTCTCTTCTTCTCCATGCCTCAATTCCCCCTCTGTATGCTTCTGCCTGCTCTGGACAGTACTTAGGGAAGGGAAGGACTGTCTCTCAGTAATGTTAGGAAAAGGGATATCATAGTGTTGTAAGCACTCCTTAGAATTCTGGTTCAGTTTATTTTTACTGTATAAATATTTGCTTGTACAGCATCTGTTCATCTGCAAATTAGCAGAGAAGCAAGATGCCCCAAGAGCTGTATTAAAAGGTTTTTTCTTTTCATGACTGACTTGAATCTGTTCCTTCACGGCTTATAAATATGTTTCACATTCACACTATAAGCACAATAATCTCATATTAACAAAAGACAGCTGCCACCTGGATTTTTTTACTTCAAAGTGCACACTAGCTATATCTAAAACTACATGCTGTGCAATCGAAGTGACAGTCAAAATATTACTTACGTATTTTGATGCCCCTTAACCACAGTGAAATGCCCATTGAACGGCGCTGGGCTGCACACCGCGGGCTGGTGACCACAGCAAGTTTGCAGCGCCCTCTGGAGGTGAATCCTTGGCTTTTGTGGGGAAAGGAAACCATCAGCGCTGCTCTTGCAGGATTTTTGGAAGGCTTTTAGAGAACACATTACAAAGAATGAGGAGCTTCTGGTGTCTAGGTTCCCACTGGCATTTGCAGCCAACAGGATGTGTGGGGAGCACTGGTTTCTCGTAAGCACAGGCAATAAAACTAAGAAACCCTTACAGAGATTCCTTTGCTTGCCTGTAATTCACTCTCCATCCCTTATACACATGCAGTTTGGTGGTTAGAGGCACAGAATTTGGACCTCCAGCTGAAATTCTGAGCTATGTAATCAGGACAAACACCCAGGAGAAAACATCTGAAAAATCGGGAGCCCTGTAGAATCGTCACCACAATATACTGCTCATCCTTGCTGTATATTTCATCCATGCTGTAATGAAATTCCTACATGAGGTCATTATCTTTGTTCCATTTTCCATTTTTAAAGAAAATTTTAATTTCTAGGTGCTGTGTTGACGTCTGGAGGCACTGCCCAAGTTCCTGTACTTCTTGTGCCAGGTACATACTGGGAGCCCAAAGGGCTGAACAGTACACACATAGACAGAGATGTAATGGTCCCAGAAAAAAGGAGCACAATTATGGTTTTATAAATAAAACACTGCAATAGTGGAGGCATTTTATAATGGGTTATCCTAGTTAATTGCTGATCAATCATTTGTCTATTTGTCTGATGGCAATTAGGAAAATGTGGGATGTACAGTAAGCAGAAAACTGTCTGTATGCATTAGTGGAGAATGGAAAAGAGAGAAAGTGACAGGGGAAACTGAAGAGAAACACTTTCTATTTATCAGCCACTACTATTCAGCTTTTCCTCCCTGAGGGGTCGTAACATCAATAAACTAGGCAAGTAAGGGATCTAGAAACATTTTCAGTTAAATAATTCATGTCTCTTCCTATTCTGATGCAAGAAATGGGAGGCAGCTGGTAATAACAGAAAGACATCAACTTAAAAGTGTGCACATGAACCTCCCCCCTGCTAGAGCACACAGATAAGACACAGAGCTTTGCACGTGCTTTAAACCAAGGCCTAGATGGTAACACAATCATCACCTCATTCACTAGCAAAGACTCAATGAGAGACCAGCATAGTCTTCATAGAAGGATGAGGCAGTAATCCTTGACATCTGAGAAACATTTTTATCTCCTAGCTCAGACACACTTTAAAAGGGGAAAAAAAGTAGAATGAAGATTTCCAGGGGTCTCATTTCCACAGCTTCCAATTCACTTCTGGGCTGTTCAGGATGTGCTCTGATCTACAGGGCACAGATCACTACAGCAGGAGTCACCAGCATCACCTGGCCTCCTGCAAAGGGTTGCATTCAGCCTCCATGACCTAGAGGAGCACAACTACAGGGAAAGGTCTGCCTTAGAGAGCTTTACTGTGTTTAACACAACAGATTTTGGTCCAAAACCAGTAATGTGCTCCTAAGTGAACCAGGCTTATGGACTGCCATGTTTCAAGAACCTGGAAGGAGAAGGCAATGGTGCTTTCAAAAGGGAAAAGGTTTTTCTGCTATCTGCTTCTCATTAGAGATAATCACCATGTTGTGAAGAAGGAGGAAATCTGCCAGGAAAGAAGCATGACATAAGCTTGTTTTCCAAAGCCACATTGAACAGACCTCTTACATACTCCATGGAGACTAAAACTTAGCAAATGCTCATGCACGTAAAAAATTGTACTAGTCAGTAAGTAACATGTAAGGACAGGAACCAATATTTCTCCATTGTTTTACAGGGATTTTAAATCTTGACAAACTTTACAAAATTCCTTTAACCCCACAGTGCCACAGCCACCACTAAATTGGGATGATCAGGTGGCAGGTAGGAACCAGGTTATATGAAATGGCAAAGAAGAGCGGCCACACGAGCAGGGTTTGCACCATCTCCAAGTAAGAGCAGTAATTTCACAAAAATGTGGAATTAAAATTGTACTTAATCTTGATTATGGGGTACACCGACACAGCACAAATAGGGTTCATCTGAGGGAGGTGCACATTAATGGGTTTCAAAGGCTACTAAAATCAGCCAAAACAGGGAAGCAAACTGTGGGGTGTGCTAAGCACCGGGCTGGTTTGTCAGCTTGTCTTACAGACATCCTGGGAAACAGCAGATATTGCACAACCACGAACAAGCCATGAAATTAGCCCCAGCATGCCACAAGGCAATGAAGTGACTGTAGAAGGCAGAGTGACAAGAAAATACAAAGCTTCAGAAACATTTCTGACAGCAAACATACTTATCTCCATAGCAGTAGTAAGAGAAAAGAAGCAGAAGTCCTGTGCACAGCACATGCCCAGGTCAGACAGGTTTCTACCCCCAGACTGAACCTAAAATTAAATGCCCACTGCATAACTGAAAGCACAGAAATCAGTATCAATGGTTTTCAATATAGCAAATTATGCTGGCTTTATAACCCATGAAGAACAATTATGGATTTAGAAAAGACATCGTGATTAGAAAAATAATGAAAAGTGGAACAGAGTTTTAGTTCCAGGTTATTGACAAGTTACCAAGGATAAAATGGTCCCAAAAGAAAACATATCCTATGTTTAGAACAACTGCATGCCCACTGCAGCAATGCTCAGATGGAAGAGCAGCATGAATAATTGGGGACACTACAGTTCCTCTTGTTTCTGGAAGCAATTTATTTGAATTATTCTGCTTGTTAAGGGGAAAGAACAAGTCACTTGAAAATAGCCAGCCTGTCATGTGACTGAGATAACCAGGGAAGAGCATCCTGTTATTTAATCAACTTACATTATATGCTTCACCCAAAGCTGGCTACTAATAAACAAATTAATAAAGTCACAGAAAGTTGAACCACCACATCCTTGTGAATTGCTTTGTGCTGCCAGACAAAAAGCTGGAGCATGTAAGAGCTATTTTTGTATCTGAGCTCCACTTTTGTGACAGTTCCCTCCTGTCAGTGCTAAAAGCACCAGGTACCTGCACTGAAGAAGGGGAAGCTGAGGGTAAAATGCTGCTGCCCTGCTGAGTGCACAGGCTAGAACAAATCCCTGTATCTTTCTGGAGCTTCACAGAAGATGAGTACCGCAGAGGATGGAAGATTGATGGACTGTAAGAGAGACTGGTATTACTGGTATAACTGGATGTTGGAAAGGCTGGTAAGAGGGCGTTCTGGCTAAACTGAAATAACAGCAACAATTACATCAATACATCCCCTTTCTTAACAAAACCATTGAGACACACTCTCTGCTTCTGAGAACATGTACCAGAAATGCCACTATAACCAACACAAGGGCAAGTAGTTCCTTCTGGCTGCAGTGTGCATGCTGAAGAGGAGATACAGTAATGAGGGTATTATCCAGCTCAGTTTGTGGCTGCTGGAAGGCTCCAGGCAGGAGGTACAGGAACTCACTGGCATGAATCTGAATTGCCCGTGACTCTCCCTTGAGGTACTCTGCTACCTTTCATGCAGTACAATAGGCTTTAAGGACAATCTAGGCTGAAGACTCAAACAAAACTCCCTAGGCAAATATTACAGTCAAGAGCTTTTTTATGCATTCCCAGAGCATTTTAATGAAATGTTTGACTACAGCTTGGAGTTCTGAGGAAACCATTACACAAAAAAGTTTGACCAAATATATTTTGACTCCCGAAGTCCATCTTGTGTTCACAGCTGAGCCCCAGGCTTAAGTGATGGATATGTCCATCCTTACAACGGATGCCGTGGTTTTCAACAGGCCTTCCTGCTTCATGCCAAGGTGGAAAACAATATCATTTGTGAGGACTAATGGCTGGGTTAAAATCACTATGGTTAAGTATAGGAGCAGACAGTCTCTTCCTTAGTACTATACAACATCAGGAAACTATTCCTGACAATGCCATCCATCATGCAAAGCAGTGGAAGGGGCTGGAAGTGGAAGAGACTGCAGATAGTGATGGCTGGTAGGGACTGCTGACAGCCTGTGGAGAGAAACCCCCACCACCAGTCTCCTCCTTTAAAACACAGGTCTGATTATCTTTTGAGGCACAGTAAAATAATTTTGTACATACAGGGCCAAGTGTCTCTTCACTGTGCAATAAATTGTCTCTTCCTCCTTCCTAGTGGTAAATGGGTCTATCAGAAAAGGCACAGATGACCAGATCCTTCAGGTCACCTGAGGATAAATGACAACAGGAGAGACCCTAAGCACATAGAGGCAAGTAGGGGCACAAGTTGGACTGACCTGGAATTCCTTGATCTCTGTCCCACGTTCAGTCCTGAACCGACATGTCCTCAACAGCTTTAGATACATCAGGGTAAGGTTTGACTCCACACTGTGGTATGGATCTCCTGAGAGCTGGTTTGTGGTACTACAAGGACGGAAAGTAGTTGCTACAGACTGGTCACTTGCCATCAGAGACTGCAGGCTAAGTTCATTTCTTCTTCACTCAAAACAACTTCCCTTATTCCATCAGAAAAAGGTGTATGTCACAGTCATCTTTCTACCTGTCCTCCCTTTTCTGCTCTCCTGATATTGTGTTCCCCTGCTAACTGCACCTCCTTCAGGAATCATACCCAGCTGCACCAGTGATGACATCTGTGCTCCTGGGCCAGAGGAGTGTGTAGGGAATAGCAGAATTGCCACCGTAACCATCTAGAGGCTTTAAGGACAACCCTTCAGACAGCCAAGGACACCAAGACCTCATGCTGGTCCTGGGCTCAGTCCCCTGCAAGGAAAACAGAGAATTCTGCCAGAGGTTTCCAGAAGAGACATTCATAGTCTTCTGCTGCCAACACACACAGAGATATTGGGACACCCAGAAAAAAATACTGAAAAAAACGCAGTTGCCCTTTCAGGAGCCTGATTTTTTTCAAGACAGGAACAACCAAGAGTGCTCCACTTCAGATAATACAGACATCCCACATGTTTCAATGCCAGCTGTGCCCCAAGTAATTTCCTGATGGGGAAATTAGGGCTGGCATGGATTACTCAGTCTCAACTCCTTCCCAGTATCTTTTACATACATAATGAGCTACATAAATGGTGTGTACTTTCAGAGAGCAAAATAAAGGAAACAAAATTACTGAGTATTTCAAGAAGCTGGATTATGGACTGTGTTTACGTCCATCTAGTCAAAGAAAGGAAACTTTCTGTGTTGCTGAGGGTAAGTCAAGTAACTGAGTTTTCCATTTCTGATTTCTTTCTTTTGCATTTCCTGTAGACGTAAAATAATAACCATGTATTTGAGACATTACTTGAAGCTTTTAACTGATGTTATTGATATGACTTCATAGGGTTAAAAATTGTAAGAAAATATTTGGGCAATGAGAAATCACATGCCAAGACTCAATCCAGCTCAAATGAAATATATTCATTTTTCCCCAGCCAACAAATGGGAAGTTGTTCTGACTTCCAGATTAATCATGAAAGTCAGGCAACCTTTAGTTACTGGAAATGATGCACTGGCCCTAAATGCATGCATGTGCATGACCATATGAGAATCTTGATACACTAGTCAGACAGAAATTCATTCCATCTTTATTTATGATCACAAAACCTCTGAAAGAGAAGTTTAAGAAAGCCATCAATAAAAACTGCTAAAAATACATAGCCTTAAATTCTATAATAGTTATAAGACTGGCTATAGTCACTGAGTGCAACAGACCGAGAGTATTATATTTGACATATAACTTTTAACCTCCTCTGCACTAAAGAATTTCAGGGAGCAGGCCCATCAGTACAGTAGATTTATCTCCTTTAAACCAGGCAGACTGCCCATTTTTATCCCCTTGCATTGTGCTTTCAGTCACAAGTGTTATATAAGGATGAGTATTAATTACTAAGTGGAAAAAGTCCTAAAAAAAGGAATCACAATGCAAGTGTTCCCAAGCATTCAAGGGAGATAGTACATTTACAAGCAGTCTCTAATGAGGAAAGGCACTCCTACAAATAATTTAATCCTGGTTCTGAGGGAATCCAATGTTCAGAATTTACACCTTTAAAAAAATGGAGATAAAATTAATTTCTTGCTAGTTTAGGTGGGTGTGAGGTCTGTTATTCTTAATCTCTTAGCCATTCCACAGAATCTTAACTGAAATGGATGAGCTGATGGAGTAGCACAGAGCTGAACTGGGAATGCAGAAGTTGAAAAGGAATTTATGTTTTTTTAATATGAAAAAGGAAGAATACAGATTTAGGTTCTTATGGGTCATTCTCAAACAAAGAAAGAAAATCCTGCAATATACCAGACACTGGCAGGGTCACAAATTCTAAGCAGCTTAAGATAAATTCAGTTTAGTAACATTTTTAAAAAGTATGTAAAAGCTAACTCCCTGCTAGGAAATTAATCACCAAATGATATTGTGAAAGCACTTCTGTGTTGCCTTTTGCTTGACTGGATTTTCTGTATCTTACAGGACAAAATCTGAGGTTTCTACTGTTTGCCCTCACTTCTTATAGGTGCATTAGTAGCTGAGCTTGCACTAGAAATCCATTACTCTATAGCTCAAGAATGCAAGGGATAAAATACTTAATTTCCTCCCATCTTTAATATCTTTAATGCTATTTCATGCCATCTATTTTATGTTATGTCTAGAGGTCTGGGTAATAGAAATGACTCACGTATCCCTTGCTTAGAAAAAAAGCATGCTTGCTCTGGGTGGATAATCTGAACCGTAGCAAAGCTATCTGACCCTTGCACTAAACTATAGACAGAAATTTCTCTGCACACCCTGTTAGTGTTGGGTGGTCTTTGTACAGGGATAAGTTTTATAGACTCAGCTTTGAATTTGAAAATACACTAGATTAAGTGGTGCATTGGGAGGAGCCCAGTAGTTTCAGAAAGCTTTTACAGACTTCCCAAGTGACTGAGCAGCAGTTAAGATACAGCCTCACTCCTGTAAAACCTGTCTCTTCTTTCCTAGTAATGCATCTACTCCACAACAGTCAAATCCTGTGGGGTCCTTCCTTGGCAAGCACAGCTCTGAGCAAGGGCATGGTGAAAGCTGAGTTGGCTCCATCCCTCTCGTGGCCAAGCTTGCAGGAAGAAGTAAAGGTGTGGAAAGTTTTCTAGAGATGCTTTTTAATAGCATTTCCCTTCAATATGTCCCCAGGGGATAATAAGATGAGGGATGGGGGTGCTTTGCCTCTCTGTTCAAGTCCTCCAAACTAGGGCAACTAATGGGATATACAGAATGTGGAAGCCAGCTAGGCCAGGAGCTTAGGGTTTTTTGTCAGCTTCATTCAACCAGGGACAAGTTTCACAGCAGAGTTCACAAGAAATGACTCAAACAACTGCAAATGTCACCACTTTCTCTGCCAAATGCAAAACTAAGACTGCTTCTCGAAGATAAACATACAGTGCTGGGTTTACATAACAAATTATAAGTGTTCCTTTGCATATGCATGAAGAAGAAGAGGAAGCAGAGCCACTGATCACCTGATATGTTACTCCCACATGATTTAATGTCCTGCTGCCAGGCACTCAGACACCATAACAATGAGTGCAAACCAAAGGCCAACATGAAACACAAGAGAAGAGATCTATTTATTTATACAATGGTGACTTTGTTGTTTTCTCATTGGAGCAACCTTTTTTTTTAGTATTAACCAGCTAAAGGTTCACTCAGGATTCAAGGGGCACAACACGAACACAAAGCTGACATAAGCCTTAAAGACTTTAAGTGCTACTGCAGCAAACAGAGAGGGGACAATAAATCCAGCACTGCAGACCTCCAGAAGGAGTCAGGTCATCCTTCTACAACAGTGTTTACAAGGGGCAGCTTTATGATATCTGGAAGGCGGGAAGTCTGTTTTGTTTAGTGATCCCAGACTTAAACACAGCAGCTACAACAATCTTTCCAAACTTTCCTACCAAATCTAGGTTTTCTAAACTACAAGTCAATCTATTTCCTTATATCAGCTACTGTTCATGAAAACAAACTGCAAAAAAATCCCTACCTGACCAAGCCATTTTCACAGCTTGCATAAATGCTCAATCTCCAAGAGTCATGGTTTACAGTCAGGGCAGGAGGTTTATTTAGACATTGTGTAGGTACCTGCAATTGCCTCACAACTCAGCAGGCCACCATGAGAGGGGGTGGTTTTAGCAAACCCTACTTCTACAAATTAAATCTCAGTGTTACAGCATTTTAAGACATAATTATTTTCACCAGTATAACTAAAATGGACCAGGTCCATTCTGAACGTTTGCAACCACGCTGAAATACCTTCACACTTAAACCTGTTCACAGGCAGTTCTTTTTACCAAGAGGGACTCTCTGCTAAAGTCAGGTTCCTTTTACAAGCTTCCCTGCTTTTGCTAGGCCATATCAGCTGGAGCCAGGGTTACAGGGAAGGTATCCCAAAGATCCTGAATTTTGGGGAACACCAAAGGCACTGCACAGTAAAACACTCATCAGGTGTTTTACATCAGATGCAAAGCATCCAAGAAGACAGACACATAAACACAGCCTAGGGATTGTAAAGGCTATAAAAAGGCAGAATAGATGTTTGCTCACTGCCTATTCATGCCAAGCAGCTCACTAACTTTTAAGACTAGCGAGTCTTAAGACTTTTAAGTACTTTCTTCACTGGATCGTCTTACATTTCTGGCCTCTCTGAAGCACGCTAGACATAGCTGCAAGAAAAAAAACCTTTCACGTATAGGACTGATAGACAAGCTTAGAAATAACCCCTCTGCATGAGATGTGTGGATGCCAATGCTGTTCTGCTGTTCCCTCAGAGGACATCCAACCAACCATGCTGAAGTCAGCTGGATTTGAAGTTCTTCTCTTGATTTGCTCCAATAGTTATTTCACTGTAAAAACAGGTTAACACAGAAGGATTCACGTACAAGTTCAGGAAGTCACTCCATTCCCTTCTGTCTCCACCCCAGACATGTTGAGACAAGGCATTTTTATGGCAGGAAGGTGCAATAACAAGATTAGTGATTATGGCAAAGTCATAAGTATCAAATCAGTCTCATCTCACAGATTCATAGAATGTCTTGAGTTGGAAGGGACCTTAAAAATCATTTCGTTACAAACCCCGTACCAAGGGAAGGGACACCTTTGACTACAACACAGGATGCTCAAAGCCCCAACCAATGTGGCCTAATATCAGCCTAATATCTGTTTCTTTATCTTCATTCTTTTCACTAGTTGCTCTCTATTTCCTCTCCGTCAGGTTAGTCTTCACTCCTTGCCTTGAGAAGTAGCTCCTATTCCTTCCCCATTCCCTCTGTGCCCTCCATTTCCCAAGCAACATTACATCAACCTCCCAGCTCTGCTTCAGCAGCACTCACTTGGCACTGATCACCATGATTTGGCACACAGAAGAAAGTTATCATGTCAAACAGACATGGAAATCATATTCTACAAATCTGATTTACATTCTATAAATGGCACAAATAACCCTTCTCATGCCTGCCAGGCAGGCAGTAAATATTCCAATCACCACCTCTTGATTCCCATCAAGTATAAACTGGTGTGGCTCAATTGATTCCTGTGTTGCTGTCCTATTCCCAGCAAGTGGAGGTCATTACTCAAAGCCTGCAAGCAGGAAGCAGGTTGGCTTCCACATGGCCACCCACAAAGACAGGATTTGAGTGACAGTATTTGATTCTCCAAGTCCAACGCACATTTCTTTCAATAACCCCATCCAGATTTGTTTAACGTCAGCTGGAAAGCCGGCTCCGAGGTTTTTTTTTTTTTTTTTGCGCTGGATAAAAGCCATAAGAATTGACTTTAATCATGGGGTGTTTCACATGTCCAGCACACCAAGGCCATATGTACTTCTAAGTGCTTACAGTGTTCTCAGCAAAAAACACTTCTGCACATGGTAACTTTGGGCCTCTGATTTTGATCTGCACAGCAGCAATTCCCCCTTTTTGCCAGGCCTCCAACTCGTTGTTTTGCTTCCATTGCCTGTGGGATATGAATGTTACTGCCAGCTTGCTGGCACAGGCTGGAGTGTTTCAAAAGTTCAGCTCAACAGCTCTTGACTCATACATGAAGTATCAGTCCTGGATCTGGCAAAGCAAAATGTTCATATAGAAGGGCTTTTTATTAAGGACAGAGCGTGCCACTCCAAGGAGCTGTACCAGTCCCCTGATTGCAGCCTTATGGCCCCGTTGGGTTGCCCATCATCAGATCTAAGGCCACTAATTGTTCTCCCAAGCTTAGATACTGCATTGGTAACAGGTACTTAGGTCAGGCAGCTGTAGTCCCTGAGTTATATCACAGCAAAGACTGGTCTGCAATACCCTGACATATTTCTTCAGTGATAGTACATGCAAGATCTGCTTGAAACTCTAGTAAATGATTTGGCATCTTAATACTTCTCTGTCAGCTTTAGCATAGATGGTTAGGTAACCTATGTAGCATCATAAAACACATCAGAAACACATCCAGAATTTAAACTAGAGTAAACTGCTCTTCTCTGCTATCACACGCTGGACTGAAGATGGCCTGAGCTTTCCTTGCAACAATTTTCTGACATACCCATAACCTCTCCTTAAAGCCATGAGCAGTAAATCAGAGTCTTTTGTCAGGAGCTTAACCAACAAGGTATAACTATTTCATTACCAAATCCAGACTTTCAGGTCCCAAAAGACATTGCACTTTACAGGGAGATGATACACTGAGAAATTCATCCCTGGTTTTCCACTCACTCATTAAGGGAGCAATAAAACAGTTGTGTTCAATTACTTAAACTGTTGAACAGTGAGGCAAAAGGAAGCAACTTACACCCATATTTGGAAACATGAAGTCTGCTCAACAGATCAGTAGGGAAATGAATTTACAGCTGACAATATCATCATAAAAGGGGTTATTTAGCTCCTATTAACAGCCCAGAAGCTCTAGCACATCAAAGTATCAGGCAGAGCTTTCTTTTTAACTTCTCCACTGACTGACACTCATGCAGCAAACCAATCCAACTCTTTGCCAACTCATCCAGCTGTTTGAAACAAGTGTGACCCCCCTCATTAGAGGTGACTCTGGCAAGATATATTGCAGTCAGAAACAGGAGGTTGGAATTGCTACCCCCTCTTGCAAAGAAAGAAAGGAGTGTTTGGATGAAAGCAAACAGTGCAGCCATATGCTTAAACCAATGCAAATACTTCCGCTAAACACAAGAATTCAAGAAATAAAGGTATTATAACAAAAGGATCTATCTACTCTACACAATTTCAAAGATCAGAAGTCTTTCTACACTGCTTTATTGATTACTTAGAACCAGACTGATATTTTTAACAAAAAATCAATGGGAAAAATAAAGGACTGCCTATCTGACTCAGAGGAAGAATTTCATTCATGGGATAAGAGACCCTAATGAGGCAATTCAGTATTCAAAGGGAACTATTAAAAGTGAAGGAATGAAGTGGTTGTGTAACAAAATGATGAGCACTGAGTGCAGATGGAGGAAATGGTGTTTTGTAAATTCTGAATCCGGGATTTTTTTTATAAATCTTTAAATACTTCATACAGATATGCTGTCTGTAATATTTAGCATGATTTAGGGTCTTATTTGTGGCCATTTTTTTCCCCAGATGGGGCACCTGCAAAAATATGCTTGAAACCAGTAGAAGAACTTGCACACAATTACAGATCACTTATGCATACAGGCATGCCCAGTACTTCCTCTGGTAAGAGTCAACACTTTTGAGACTCCAGTTCTTCCCCCAGCAAAATAAACACCTGAAAGAACCTGTGGACTGACACAGCTATTATTTGTAGCTCCATCTTGTTGGAGGTTGGGAATTTTTCCATTCTGTGGCTAGAGAAACCTTAACGAGCCTTAACGACGGTACTTAAGAGACAACGATTGGGTACTTAAGAGATAACGACTGAGTACCTAAGGGACAAAGACACACTTAAGAGACTAAAAACATAGCCAGGTGTGGCAAGAGAAGAAAAAGGTGGCTGGCCGTGGGCAGAGACACACTTGTTCCTGGGACTTGTTAGAGGAGACAGTTGCTGTTTCTTCTTTCCCTTCGCTGCTGCTGCTGCTGCCGCGGGATCTCAGCATTGCCTGGTTTTTCTTCCTTGCTGGAGTCTCTGCTGCCCTTTTGTCCGCCCGCTCGAGTGGACAAGCTCTGCCGCCCAGCTTGCTGCCCTGAGATTCCCTGCTGCAGCTCCGCTCGCCCTGCAGCCGCCTCGCCCTCTGCTCCGTCCGCCATCACCGAGGGGCTGAGCCCGCGTCACAGCGCCCCCTGCCGGCCGTGACCGTAACTGCACCAAAGGGGAGGGGCGGTGTCTGGCAGCTCAGAGAAAGCTGCCACCGGGCATCTGGTTTATTTGTTATTGCTACTGTTATTGTTGCTCGTTTTCCTCATTATAGATACGAGTAAAGAACTGTTATTCCTTTTCCCATATCTCTGCCTGAGAGCCTTTGATTTCGACCTTATAACAATTTGGAGGGAGGGGGGTCATATCCTCTAAGGCAGGCTTCCACCTGCCTTAGCAGACGCCTGTCTTCCAAACCAAGACACATCTGGACAAGAAATGCTGCCTGGCACTCATATTTTCAGCCTGAGAGTGGGTATCAGGATAGGAACTGAACAAGGCAGAAGTCTGTCCTACCAGCAAACTCCAGTTGGTTGAAGATTTACGGTGCTTTACCTGAATGGAGACAGCTTGGTGTCCACGGCCAGCACGACTGTAGGTGAAGCATGAGTGGGGCAGCCTGGCTGCCACATCCAGTTCTGCCACATCCATGTCTTCCTAATCCAACCAAAACCAGGGTACATGTCCACTTTCTGCTCTACCCACCTCAACTCCTGAGCAAAAGACCTGCAAGAACACAGCACAGCTCTGCTAAATATAAGCCAGATTGAGTTTTACTGAGAAGCAGTTTAACAAGGGGGGAATAGCCTTGTTTTACCATCTGATAAAGCTTGGAAAACACATATTTTCAGGCTCAAATCTCCACATTTACTTGGGCAACCAACAAACTCCAAGCAATGTATGGTCTAGGCACAATTACTCTAAAGGTCTATGCACAGGAACCACACTCTTCTTCCACATCATGGATGTGTAAAAAGCTCCCCCAGTCCTTGCCCAGCCCTCCACTGCAGACTGTGGCCACTACTGCAGTTCACTCCACCACACTGCTTTGTGCTTTTATTACAGCACCAGCATATTTAGCACGACTCCTTATTCTACATTGTCTTCAGCATCTTTCTGCTTGATGATTTCTATAGGATTTATAGACAGCTATTCAAACACTTTGCAGGAATTCAACACAAACCATTTTTTCCTGGACAGTAGATCATAGCTTTTATGATTGAAAAAACTGGAAGTCTGTCTAGCTTTTATCTCCTTCATTAGAGAAACCCCACTAGATCTTTGCTGCCTTCTAGTTTCTAAGGCTTAGAGCCAGGCCCAATGCCAAATTAAATTACTGAACTTTTTATTAAATTAATTAAAACTCTGTGGGTGACACTGTTTGGATGATTGAAACAACTGGATTAATAAGTCTCCCTGATCAGCATAGAAAAATTATTGCTAGAACAGGTAGAGAAGACAATGTAGCGAGGGGACAGACTGTTGGAAGAGACAAACAGCAATGGAGAAACATCCCCTGAGCTATAAAAAGAGGAGGTAGCACAATTTTTGTGTTTGAGAATCAGGATCAGACTTCAGTGTTTTCCTTTAGGATGGTACTGAGAGATCTGAAGCAGAGAGATGGTTTTGGGAAATTGAAAAACAAAACAAAAAACCTATCAAACAAACAAAACAAACAAAAAAAGAAACCCAAACTGCTCACCAAACTGCACATACTTCTCTTCTTTGCAATTAGGTATTTGTGACCCTTTACAGATTGCCTGGCAGTTTATTCCATGGCCCAGAGGATGCCCTGTCTGGACTACTGGATGATAAATCACATCTTGAGATCAGGCTGTGTGAATTTAAATTATTCTGTTGGGAGGATGTTGATTACAAGTGCTGTGTGACTGCATTTATTGTTTGGGCTCAGCTTGGCTCTGCTTGGAGTTTTTTGATCTGTAGAAATTTTGCTTCTGGTGATGATTTACTTTGATTTTTCTCTTTTTAATCGTAGCTATGCAAATGTTGCATGATTATAGAGTAAGAGAAGAGTTCTTTCAAAGAAAAATAACTGGTTAAAAGACAAAAACCAGAGGGTAAGCATTCACAGTGGAGAGAGATCATCAGCTGATTTCCTCAGGGAATTTTGCTGAGATTCAATTCACTCATAAATAAATGGCATAAGGTGAGAAAGTTTTCTGCTGATAAAAAAATTATTCAAGACAGTAAGAATGAGGGCAGCCTAGGCAGAACTGCTAAGGGGCCGTGCAAGATTTGGAGATAGGACAATATGAGAAAGAATGACAATTCAGGTAAGAATGCACATGGGAAAAAAATCCAATCTTAACTTCACATAGGAAACTACTCAAAGCTGACAATTATCATCCAGGAACAATATTTTAGCATATCCTAATGCTAGTTCCATTAATACATCAACTTAACAGGAGTCAAAACAGCAAAAATAAGATAGAAGAAAATAAAATACATATTATCAAGAACAAATGAACAACACAGAAAACCTAATTATGGGATTGTATGAATCTGTCTCTTCCACATCTTCAATATAGCCTGTAGTTCTTGTTCCCTCATCTGAGAAAGGCTGTATTACAACCAAAAACAATCAGAGAAAGGTAACTACAATGACCACAGCTACAGAAGAGCTCCGACACATAGAAGGATTTTCCTATGTTCGCTTTGATTTGGAAAGGGGTTATCTTTGTGAAAGTAAGACACTGATCCACTAAACAAAAGTGAAGAGGATCAGACAGACAGGCATCAATTTCCCACCATCTCTTCTGATACAAGATTTAAGGCCATAAAATGAAAGGAGAGGCCAGGCACAGGGTTAGGTAAAGGAGATGGTTCTTCACACAGTAGGTGGTCAGTGTAAGGAAAGCCTTGCCAAGGAATGCTGTTGTTGCAAATAGTTTAGAGGAGCTCGAAAAAAGACCGGACCCTTACTCAAGAGCTGTACTGAAGAGAAAAAGGATGTGAAAAATTAAAAAAAGTCCGCAGAAAGACTTACATATGCCTATCCTTCCACCGTGTGTCAAGGGGGTGCTGTTGGCAGAGGATACTGGGGCAGCTGATTTCAGAGCACTACTTGCTCTGAAGCAGTGTGGCTCTGCTTTCTTGCATCTCTGCCCTTTTGTGCTGTACTCTTGCTGGGTGACACAGTATACTCGGGCTGTTTGCTTATGGATGGATCAAATGTCCTATTTTAATACATGTTAATGAATAAAAACTGAATTGTTTTCAAAAGCTCATCTTCCCCCACTGTGAGTGCTGCAGCATGGGCCCAGGAGGGACTTTACCTCATGCTTGAAATGTCTGGCAAACCATTTTGTACAGAGCTGACGATAATGAATCCAGCAGCTCATTTTCCTGAGAAACAGGAGCTCACCATTCCTTTGTCCAGTAAGAAAATCATGGATAAAATATTCAGCTTTGCAAGAGAACCGGACTTCAAATTGAAAGGATTTCTACTTAGATATAAAAGCCATCTGAATCAATAAGCATGAAGCTTTTCAGCTGTTCCACTGCAGGTATCCATGAAGAAGCTTTACCTCATCCTCTAGAACTTTCTTGGTAGAAGAAACACTCATGCTGCTTCTTCGTGGATAGCTCAGGAAGCTGGACATACACAGAGATGCCACACAGATTTCCAAGGCTAAATAACATGAAAATTATGCATCGAGCAGTGTCAGTGCCAGTTTTCCAACTCTCTTTTTGAGGGGGAAAGGGCTGCTATTGGAAAGAAATTAATGACTGAACAGCAGTGAGGCAAATTTCAGAAGGGTTCTGCAATGCAAAATCAAAATGAAAATGTTGGCAGAGCTTCACTTGGATAGGGCTCTATCAGAATACATCAAATAAAATGTCTTACCTTCTCTTTCACGCTCTGACTGTGCCTGGCCTGACAGGGAGTTAGTGAGACATTTCTATCTGCTGACTTACATATTACTGAAACAGTCTTGTTATAATTTTTGAAATGTTGTTCACAGTTTTAGACATTTTCTGACTTAAATTCAGTGACAGTCCTGCAAAACCATTCAGAACCAAACGGCCATAATATGTTCTGCAGACATATAAAATACCCTGAGGAGAGAGTTAATGGGAATGAACATAATAAGGCTTTTTGAGGAGAGTGAGATGTGGTATACATTTTATCTTAGCAGATTTTAACTAACTCTCTGAAGGTTCTTTATGTGGGAAAAGTTTTTCGTTTAAGTGAAAGTCTAGTTGGATTCAAATAACATTCTAATTTCGTTCTCCTCCTCTAAGAAGAGTATTGATAGATTTGTTTTCTGCTGTTTTGGGTGGTTTTTTTGATCTCTCCTGCCCTAGCAGGGATCCTCTAGATTCTGGATAATCTTCACTAGCAAGGGCTGATGCAGAAAAGAGGGACTAGTATATTTAGATTTTGAGCAAAGATTAGGATGGCCTTACTTTCAGGTCTCTGTTTCTGTTTCCACAACACCACTCTTTTCATTTGTACAGTTAGGCATCAATAAGAACCTGATTCTCAGTGAAGCAAGTGGAGTATATCTCCAAATAAAGGGTCCCAGGAAAGGCAGAACCGTCAAAATACAGCATCACATCTACCTACAACATCAGTCCAGCAGTCTTCCCTTCCAACACAGGGAAGATCTAGGAACCCCCTATGATGTTTTACAAAGACCAAGACCACCCTTTTTGGGAGCACTGTGGAGTAAAATCAGCTTACATCAGTGCTGAAATAACATCTTTCTGAAGTTTAGCAAGTCTTTACCACTAAAACCTCTGAGACATTTAAAAGGCATCCTCAAAACACTCCTTTTTTCTCCCTTTTTATAGAAAATAGTAACATATGTGCAGGTGAGAGAATGCCACAGGGATCCAGAGCACTCGACCAAGTTAATGTGGCCATGCAGGAGTCACACTGAGCAGCGACACTGGGAATTCTTGCTTAAGACAACCTGGACGTCTCTTTTTAAGCTCATTTGTAGGATGCACTGCAGAAAATTTCTCTATCCACTTTATATCTTGCATTTTTTATCAGTCTTTCCACAGATGTGCTCATAGCCCAACTTCAGAAATCAAATCCAGAGAAATGCAGGACTCTCAGGAGTGTTGCTGATGTGTTTTACCTACTCCGCTACTCACAGTGCATCAGATGAGTGAAAAGGGGGTAATCAATAGTTAACTCATGTAAGCACAGTTAGCTATTGAGAGACAGCAAATGTTGATTACAAAACCTATGACGCCAAAGTCGCCTTGATCTTGTCAAGATAAAAGGGACAAGGATCAGCCCGAAAAACTGCTGAATCACTGCCAGGAATCTACCTCAATACGACCACCTGCTTACACAGTGCATGCATGGCATGCATGCTGATGATAGTAATGTCTTCCAATAAATAATTTGCATAACCCCACCTGTCCCAAAGAATGTGATGCATATTTATGACTTGTACCCATAACAAGTCATAAATATGCATCACATATTTATGACTTGTTGTGAGAAGTGCAGGTGTGTGTGTTCGGAGGAGTGATCCCCCACACCCAGCGCGCTGAATAAAAGCAAATACCCGCTTCTTTGACTCTGTCTCAGAAGTGTCTTTTGGCCTGGTTTGGGGTAAATCATGAGCTCTACTGTTCATGGCCATCATCATTCAAGTGGTAGCTACACTGTTTTAGGTTGCATGGTTTTAGTTTCATGACCCAAATACTTCTTACACCACCACACTTTGGGAAATGCTGACAAGAAACACGAAGCTGCAAGTTTCAGTCTTAGATCTGTGATCTGCTCAGTGGATTTCACTGGCTTTTTTTTTTTTTTTTCTTCAGGCATTTGACATTATAAAAGTATACACTTTTGAGTTCAGTCAATGATTTCAATGTCCTGACCCCAAGTGGTTTCCAAAGTGAAAATACTGAAGTTCAAAAGAAGATGTATCCAGCTCAGAAACATTCTGGGCAGGCAGCAAGGGGAACACTCAGTGCTGCCCATGTAATACAGGAGTGAAACAGAGAGAAAACACATTCTCTGAATTGGCCTATATACTCTGGGGTCTGACTGTGCCCAAGCAAACCGCTCCTTTGACCAGTGGATCATTTTGACATTACTAAAGAAGGGATATTATATTCCAAGTCTTACACTCCATACAGTTCTGGGAAGGGCAGCCTCCTTTCACTCGTCTTGTCCATGACTCACAATATAAGGCAATCCCATCTGTTAAATAAACCTCAACATGCAAAATTTACCATACTGAGATCTTTTCTCAGCATGTTCACGTCCCTGCCACACTACCTGGCACAAAGAAACTTACAGATAAAAAAAGAGTGGGAGGAAGGGAAAAGACTTTTAAAGAATTCTTTTCATTTATATATGAGAGAGAATACATTCAAACTAACTTTGTGCACAAACTACATCTCAGCAGAAGCAGCACCCTGAGCCTTGCACCAAGTGTGTTTTATCCAACTCCAATTAAAATGCTGGGAGTTTATCACCCACTGAACTCACAGTGCTTCAGGCAAAACCCCTCATGAGGCTGCAAAATAAATCCAATATGTGAATGATATATTGCAAAACTCCTTTATGGATCTTCTCTCTGTCATGGCTACATATGTCCTGGACTATGAAAAGTTGCTGTATTTTTTCCGTGATCAGCTGTGAGTTAAGCAGATGAAAGACGAAACTTATCAGCACCTTAATACAAGATATTTCTCAAATTTTGCAGAAGGTTGTGAAGAATTTGAACCTGCTCACATATGTATTCTAGACCATTTGAGAAAGTGGATGATGGGATGACTTCTCCTCCATCCACAATGAGTGACTTCAGCAGTACAACAGGATTACTTTGCTCCAACTGATCTGTTTCCTTTCACATTCCAAGCCTCTCAAATGGTTTCACTGCTCAGTGGGATAGATGAAGAACTCATAATTTGGAAATAGTTTATAAAGGCAATTTTTCCCTAGGAATAAATCTTAGAAATCTAATGTTAGATTTGTAGTTTCAATTGTTAACTTTTTCCTAGCACTTCCCAGTAATCTTGGTATTTTCCACATAATTTTTCCATTTTTCAGAGCATAGTTGTCATACATCATAATAATAAACTATGTTTAATTGTACAGGGAGGAGAAGTGAAGGAGAAATAGAAGGGGAAGGGGAGAGGAAAGGGAAGGGGAAGAGGAAGAGAAACGAGAAAGGGGAAGGAAGGCCCCAGTGGGTCACTTAATCCCATTCCTGAAACCACACTGTGAGTCTTTAAGTGAAGTGTCTCAGATAATACCTCCTCAGCAACCCTCTAGGAAAGGAAACAAGACCATATTCAAAAACTACTTCAATACACTTCCTTAAATTAGGTTCTACACATGCTGAACATGTTTTTAGCTCTGTCTTTTTGTAGGAGTGGCTCAGGTGGGATTCATCTGGATCCACAGTCCGCTTCTGCACAGGGAGGTTCCCTCTCAGCCCAGGCTAAGGGCAGCACACCTGCAAGTCCTAGCAAGCACAATGCAATCAATGAAAGCAGCCAACCACTGAGAAGTTTGTTTGTCTTTTCTCATTAATTAAAGGAAGATACGGGAATAAGTGATAAGAGAAAAAGGGACACAGAATTTAAAAAACCATCAGGACTGAAGATGACAAAGTTAATAGGAATAAAGCAAATGATCTTTGGTCAGAAATGCTATTTCCTTCACTGACTGCAAACTTTTAGCTTATAAGCCCTTCTCCATCTGTCTGGTTACAGAACAGTAGACTCTATGTACTGCAGCTTGTCGTGCCATGATTAAGCTGGAGGCCCTGGCAGGCAGTTTGGTGTGGTAATAGAACACCCTGACTGCACCTGTGGAAACAACACAACTGCCCAGCCATGTGTTGCAGCTGCAAGCAGAAAATTCACACCAATGGATCAGGTCACAAGTAAGTCAGAAGAAGGGCTTGTTCCTATTGTTGTTTTATGGCCACTTTGATCAATTAATTTAATGATCATATAGAGGGCTTCTCTGTCAGCCTCTCAACCCTATCTATTTCACTCTTTCTGACCAAGCTTTTCACCTTTTTACTATTTGGGCAGCTGTTGAAAACTACAAAGTGTGATGAAAAGGAGAGAGAGATGCCAGACCTGCACTAACTACCCCATCTGCTTCCTGCAAGCAAGGTGAATGAGAAGCACCTACTGTATTTTCAGGCATGGAATATTTATCACTTGACTGGCACTATCACAGAAGCAGCCTGAAAGGTTTCCTGCATCTGAAAGCACAGTGTAATCATTCCCAGAGTACAGTGGCAGGTGCTGAATGGCAAAGAAGTGCAAGGCTGGGCTCCACACTTGCAAGGCATCTGCTGCCTTCATAAAGCACAGACACAGCTTTTCAGGTTTCATTCTGCACTGATACATTAGCACTTCTCCCTCTTAGTTATGAATTGAGTTTCTCCTCATATGGGGCGCTATGAAGCAAAAAAGTACACAATTTTTTAATAAAAAGTCCAGAAAAATAAAGTAAGTCAAATTCTGAGTCCTTCACAAATAGATTAAACACTGCTCTACAGCTTGCAGAGGTGTTTCAGAATCCAGACCTTTCATTCACATGCCCAAAGGTCTCCCTGACTTTAAACTTCATTTGAACAGCTGACAAAGAACTCACAGGAGAAGGGGGAAGCAAGCTTTGGAATGTAAGATTAAAGGACTTACTGGTTTCCCAAGTGGCTTAGTCAAGCTCTGCAATGGACATTCACAGTTCCAAATTAAGGCCTGCACAAAAGCAATTGATGAACATTTTGAGAAGCTGGCCATCAGATTTGTTAGGAAGCTATTAGTTAGGTACAGAATAAAGACAGGTTCAGCTGCAAAGTTCAACTATACGTCCATGTACCACGTCTTTCCTAGAGTTCAGCAATACCCAATTTCTGAACCAGGCACTTGCTGTCTCTTCCCATCAAAAGAGGTATCTGTTCTGTCCTTTAAATTTCAAAATACAAATTTAAGGATTCTCATATCAGTGTTTTTACTTAGACAGCCACCACAGCTCTGAAGAAAAACAACAGCATTCTTCCCTTAGCAAAATTATTCCAGATCTGTAAATACCCACCTTTAGCAAACCTGTCCAGCATATGCAAGTGCTGCATCAGATTGCATTAATGAGAGTGTAATGTACGAATCAAGATAAATCATTGTGTGGTGTTTGAACCTCATTTGCAATGTTAGATCCACTTTAGGACACTACATTTCATTTTGACAGTGAAAAATAACTGAAGAAGAACAAAACATGGTGGAAGGGTGGTTTCATTACAGCTTATATGTTGCCTGCCACACTGCAAACTCCCTGGTCAAACACTTTTGTACTCCCGAACACACCGGACACCTTCCCCTTGCAGTGCAGGTTCTTCTGGATTGTTCTGCAAGGAGGGGAAAAACTACCAGTGAATAAAACATCAAATGGAATGCCACACAGAAGGGAGATGTCATGAACATCCTGAGAGCCTTTAAGTGAGGCAGGCCCACCTAAATCCTTGGGGTGCATCTATCCATATGCTGAGGGTTATGACACTGTCTCAGTATCAGCACCAGGTTGGCCTGGTCAGAGCAAAGTCTCTTCCCATGGTTCAGCCAGGAGTAAAACTGAAGGGAAGGGTGGAAGAGTTCTGCAAACAAGGTTCACAGTGTTGAAAGGGAAGCCCATAATTCTTTAGATAAGAATTCCTTATAGATAAGAACGTTTTGAGTATGAAGGGATCAGCTGTTGTTTAATATTGGTGCTTCACAGCACACTTCCCATGGCCAACAGTTTTTGTTACAGATCAGACCATCAGCTAAAAATATATCCAAAAAATTACCTGTAAAATAACCTGGCAAGTAGACTCAGTTGTCACAAGAGATAAATACAATATTTTTCCTGGACATTTTGCCTTCTACCATGAAAGGGGCTATATCTACAAAAATATTTTCCATTCGTGTGATACACTAATAATGCATGTTGCACGTTGCTGTCTTGTACTGCCATGGAATTTGAGCCCCTTGAAGATGACAATTAATTCAAATGTAATACCAAACCCTCTCATAGACGAGAAGATCATTAGTATCTACAATCTGAAGATAAGAAAACTTAGAAAAATGAAAGTGAAGTCACTTATCCACAAACATGCAAGGAGACTGCAGCTGAAATAGGAACGGAGCTAATATTTCATGAGTGCCAGGCCCAGTGTTGCCCAAACCCCTCCTTTTTCCCTCCAAACAGGAATATAGTAAAGCTGTTATACCTAATTCAGTATTCCAGAATTTTTTGTCAGTGAACAGTTCTGCTACAAGCCATGAGAATTATCAGAACAGAGAAAAATTCCCAGTGGCCCTGTAAATTTCTGAAGAGATGATGATTTTGACACTTGGGTCCAAAACACTTCCAGAAAACGAGCTCATGGGTAGCACTGAGTACTGGCACAAGGCACATGAAATTCACCTTTATTCACTTTCCAGAGCACAGAAGGAGGAATCAGAAATCTCCCAGACTATTTTTCAGATTACCATATTTGACAAGCAGTCAAGTGTGATGCAAGTCATGCTAAACACAAAGCCACTCCAATAACAATACACCACTGCTTTTAACTTTACTGAGAGTCTCACAGAATTTGGCAATACTCAAATTATTTAAAAGTGCTCAGTGAGCAGAATTTCCAAACCATATTGACTACAAAACACTCACCTGCAATTTGTCAGGTAGACCTGAAAAAATGGCAACTAAAAGCAGAATTACTGTGGATTGTGTAATTCTGAAATCGTCTCATCCATCAAGCCATAAAATAAGACATGGAGCAGAAGAGGCAGTTACATAAATCCTTTCACAGCATTGTCTAAAGCATGGAAGAAGAATGTCAGCACTGTCGAATTGGATATAACAGCCATAAGAAACTGGCCACAGATAAAAACAGAAGTGGACATTCAAATTAATATTAACATCGGTAAAGTGTCCAGTGCCTTTTACGTTGCAGATCTTTATGATAGTATAAAAACAGGAGGAGAGGTTACACTGGGACTGGCATGGCTCTGATAACCAGCTATGAGTACATTTGTTTTAGACCAGGGTGAAGGCCAAGGAAGCTGGACTGTGCCCTCAGATCTGAGGAGGAAGTCAGAAGAATTGGTATCTTTTTTTTCTGCGATGTATTTGAATGTCTTTCAGAGTCTCCCATCCTCATTTTAAGGTTTTCACTAACTCCTGATGACCCAGTCTACTTTCTAGTTTAATATGCTGGATTACAAAATGTCAAATTTGCCTTGGTTACCCTTTGAAAAATCATATTACGTCTCTGTTTCCCATACTGCATTGATTGCTTGCAACCCAGTATTTGGCACAGAAGCCAACATCTGCAGCAGGATGCTTTCCTGACTGAAACAAGGATTTTATCCATGATGCATGCAGGATTAAAAACCAATCTTGCAAAGAACAGCAGGTACTCTTTGTATGTCTACAGAAATGCTTGTAAGAAGATACTCAGCACCAAATAAAGAAATTATAATAAAATACACTCTATAGGAGGTTGATGGTTGTTTTTCAAAAACAGCATATCCATACATGAATTATAAAATGTGTTAACAGAGTATAAGTAGAATCCAGAGATATAGATGCTAATCCATACACAACTCAGGATACATAGAGAAGTCTTCTGCATTTCTAGGTGGGGAATTTAAGTATTACATGGTAAATGTCAGTCAAGAAATTACATATCTGCAAGTTCACTTGAGATGAGGAATTTTGCCAGAGACTGCTCTCACATGAAGGTAGTAAGCACATACTATGTGCTTGGCCACTGAATTCAAAGGGAAAAGACAGTTAAATGAGTTCCTTCATCTCTCTGAAATGGCTCAAATTAATTAATGTTTCAACTTGCTTCTATTGCATGATACGATGCATGAAGTGAGGAATGAACTAAACAAGAAAAATGTGAAGGACTAATTATAACACTGTGCTGAAGAACAGCAAAAGAGGAGATTATCTAAGCACCACAATCATCTGAGAGACCTACATTTTTTTTCTATCTTATTAACAGAAAACCAAAACACTGTGATTTGCCAAGTGGTACAAATCAGCCACATAATGGTTCTCAGACAGCCTCTTGGCCATTGAAAATGGATACCTGAAATCTAAGAGAATTAAAATTTGTTGGGAAAGAACTCACTTATCACTAGTACAGTATGTGCCAAACACCAATGTTTAACCTGCTCCAGAAAGCTAAAGTCATGTTGTTATCCCCATAAGGAAAATAGGGCACACACCCCAAAAAATCACTTGGCCCAGGTCACCCACAAAAGAGTTTATAACAGCCAGTGAAACAAAAGTCCTGCATCTCCAAGTCCTGTGCTTCTTTGCAAGGGAGTTTAATTACTTTCTATGCATTATTGAATTAAGGAGGAAAATAAATTTTAAAAGCTGATGGGGACATACAACATAAACCAAACCAAACCCACAGAAAAACCTAAATAATTTTTTGTTGTTACAAAGACACGGCATCTATACTTGCAGCTCCCTGGGGCTTATGTCCTGGAAGTGCCCCCTGGCAGCTCCCACCACTTGGGCTGTGAAAAAACAGCTCATGAAAGTCACTCACTTCCTATCTCAAAGCTTACGACTTGCAGCTCATTTTTACCTGCCTCAAGCTGCCCACCTCCCAACACACCTCCAGCTCCACTCCTTTCCTTGAAATCTTACTTGCTCTTGTTTTCTATGACTATTTCCTCTGGGTTTACCTCTACACACCTGCCTGGGCACCTCTGATGCCACCATCAGCTCTCACACCCTTTTGCTCTCCAGAGGATTGGGCCCTATAGTCCTGAAGCTGAAAATTGTCTGTGTGAAACATAATCAGACTGACGAACTGTTCAGATTTCTCTGGAATTTTTGGCAATTGGTCTGCACTCCCCAGTGTATTGGACAAGAAAACTACATGTTCTGTTTACATCTCCACTCTGTAGATACCATGACATCAGCTCCCTTTGATCCATTAGCAAGCCTGTCAACAGTGTTGTGCAGGTGCTACTAGACACTGCTAGCCAATGCACCAGTATTAAACAGAAATTAAAATTTATCACCCTTTCCACTAGCAGCACCTCACTTAGAAACAAAATTTTACAATGTCAATTGTATGAGCATCACTTAAAGTGTCTCCTTCATGATCTTGAGATTTTATCACGAGACATTAAAACAAACCTCTGAGAAATGTTAGGAATAAATACCATGTATTTCTGGGGAGAGGGTCTCCACAAATAATGCGCATAAAGCATAGACACACCCTCTATTAATAACAGCTTAATCATTAATTAATTCTTTGGTTGCAGCAGAACTCCTTTTTATTATTAATAAAGGTTTATTTTTATTGCAGCATGTTCTCCAGCCTCCAGACCACTTTCAGGACACCATAAAAACACATAAGAATAGCCTTGACAAATATGTTCTATGAGATGGTCCCTGCCTGCCCTGAGGCATGACTAAGCTAAATAGTGTGGAAGGACAGCATGACTCTCACATTAACTCTCAGCAATGAGGGTCTGGATTCTCCTACTTATTTTTATGGAAATTACATATGAAATAGTTCATGTGAAGTTATGTTGAAAGCCAGTGGCAGAAGCAGAAACAGAACCCAGAACTAATTCCCAGTTCATTTTTCTAATCTCCCTTCCCTCTACAGTCATCTTCTAAGATTCATATTATATCTATCAAAAACATGTGACAAGAACATGCCAAAATAATGTGCATTTTTCCCTTCAATAAACAGAAGGGAAACATGCCACTGAATAGATTCAGTAATTTGCAAAACTTTGCAAATGCAATATTTCCTTAGCTCTTCCCAAAAGTCTTTCCCCCTTGGAATTCTGTGGATGTTCTCCTGAAGGCTCTCTGCAGGAGGTAGTCTGTGGAGCACTGCTGCTGCTCCATCCTGTAGGGTGACTACTCTCCTTGGTCACACCTTGCCTGCCCATGAGCACTGTTTATGAGTGCTGCTGGGGGCTACAGAGCACTGGAAGAGACCCTGGTGCTCTGTGCTACCTTCCCTGAGGCATTCTCCTTGCATTTGAAATAAAACAGGATCATTTGCTACACCTCTCACATTGCTGCCCACAGTTCGGGTATTTTTCTGCCTACCCTTTGTGTTGTCTTTATTCTTGAATGACAAGATCAGGACTCCACCATTTACACTTGTCTCCTAGAATAATTTTGCTTAGACTTGAGCATTTGATATTGCATATGTGGTTGTTTTAGCCTTTCTTGGGGTACTGTGACCACCTTGCTCTCTGGAGACAATTCCTTAGGGTCGTCTTTTCCTCTTCCAAAAACCTCTCCAGTGTTGCAAGCCCACCAGTGGCAATCCCAGAGCTACCAGCTCTCTGGGGAGCGTAGCTATCTGCTTCAGCAGCCAAGTCAAAACCACAGAAACAACACGTTATACGCACATGGTCTTGTTCTGGTCAGGGCCACAAAAATCACACAGAATCATAGAATAGCTCAGATTAGAAGGGACCACAGTGGGTCATCTAGCCCAACCTTCCTGCTCAAGCAGGGTTATCCCAGAGCACATGGCACAGGATTGTGTCCAGATGGTTCCTGAACATCTCCAGTGAGGGAGACTCCACTCCCTCTCTGGGCAACCTGGTCTAGTGCTTTGTAAAAGAAGTTCTTCCTCATATTCAGGTGAAACTTCCTGTGCATCAGTTTCTGGCCATTCCTTCCTGTCCTACTGCTCTGTAAGAGAACAGCCTGGTCCATTCTCTTGGCACACTCCCTTCAGATGCTGACAGATAATTGATGGAGTTCCCTCTCAGTTGTCTCTTCTCGAGGCTAAACAGGCCCAGCTCCCTCAGCCTTTCCTCAGAAGGCAGATGCTCCAGTCTCTTAATCATCCTCATAGCCCTCCACTGGACCTGCTCCAGCAGCTCCATGTCTCTCTAGTCCTGATGAGCCCAGAACTGGACACAGCACTCCAGATGTGCCTCACCAGGGCTGAGTAGAGGAGCAGGATCATCTCCCTCGACCTGCTGGCAATGCTCTTCCTAATGCTCCTCAGGATATCTTTGGCCTTCTTGACCAGAAGGGTACTGCTGGCTCAGGGACAGCTTGTCCCTGGACCCCGAGGTCCTTCTTCACACAGCTGCCTTCCAGCAGGTCGGCCCCTAGCCTGTGCTGGTACCTGGGGTTGTTCCTCCCTAGGTGCAGCACCCTGAATTTGCCCGTGTTGAACTTCAGTCCCTGCTCCACTGCTTAAGACATCGATCCCAAACAATTACCTCTCGCCCACCTTCTGAGAAAGAGAATTATAGAGGCTTCATGTTTAGTTCTTCATCTTAGCTTGTATGGCCAGCTCAGTACTCAGTCCAGCAATTGCTTCCCCTGATGTCTTGCTTAGGCAAAAGTCTCTGTCAGGATTTACACCTCTACATGCATCACTTAAATAAGTGCACTCTAAAACCACAAAAGCCATGTTTCAGTCTTAATGCATATATGCTTTATTGCTTAGATAAAATGTTGACAATTTTCAATGCAAACATGGGCCTAGCTCCACAAAGACATCATTCGTTTATATGATTTACAGAATAAAAATACTCTCTCTTAACATCATCTTATAGGACTAATCCCAAACTGGTCAACTGAAGAAAAATCATCAAGCAGCTGACCATTTATATTATGTTGCTGAGTGAAAGAACAATCCACCACAATCAAAATAAGAAGAGTTCAAGCCATTAAGTCCTGCTGAACATTTGTAAGAGTAAAGCAATTTGAAACCTGCATTGACTAGCTAAACCTCTGTTACTAAAGATAAAAAAAAAATTTTCACCAACTCTAAGTGCATAGGGTTACATCTGGAAAAACTGAGACTCAAATGTCCTTGAAGCAAAATGCCAGAGACTCGCCATTCCAATTCCAACACCAGTTACTATTTCAGAGGAAAATCAAAGACTTGCCTCCTAAATATAGATAATTATTCTCAGGAATAACTGAAGAAGTGCCCTGCATAGACTGCAAGTCAAAATGAGAAATGCGATTTCAAATTTAGGGTGTTAGCTTCATGATTCTGCTTCAAATGGGTTTTTTTGCTGTTTGAGACAAACTCTAAAAACAATTCTAGTCTACACATTAACAACATTATAAAATGCAACAGCATTTTACATTGTGTTCTTCACCATTTTGTGTGACTGAGACTCATAGGTACCAGGAACAGAAGAAAGGGGTTTCAACCTCAGGACTTCTCAGCACACTGACCTGTTCCCAAAACACAAAGGACAGCAACGTTTCCTGCCTGCTCACAGCTGACTTTACACCTCTTGCCTCGTGCAGGGGGCTGCCCTCAGCTGTCTTGTCTCAAACTTCCTCTTGGCTCTTAAGCTGAGACAGGTCTTGCCTTTCAGCCCCTTGCCATTCCAAGGAGTTACATCCTGCACTTCTCTGACACAGTGCTTAACACACTGCCCATGATGAGCAATACCTTGCATTTTCTGTTAGGTATTATCTTGAAATACAGGAAATCTCTAGATTTGGAAAATATATCAATCTAATTCAGCTACTGCCCAAGAAGAAAATCATACAGCACCCATCTTTTACTTTCAGTAGCCTTAAAAATCTCCCTGACCACAATTCTCAAACTGCTACAGACAGATTTCCAGAATGCACACTGGAGACAAGAAAAGCACACTGCAAAAACCCATGTGCTATTTTTTATTATCAGAATTGATAAAGTCTCACGGCTAGTTTTACAGTAGCATGTTAAAGCCATTTAAAAAAGAAAAAAAAACAACAGGGAGACAGCTGTGTGTCAGTGCTTGGGCATCAAGTTCACAGTATGGGATATACAAGCAAGCACAGTGCTACTCTGGTCTCAAAGGTCATTGCAAAGTAGCATCCTACAGACTTATCTGTCAATATGCAAATATTTCTTTTACAGCTACCCCAAAGAATAACTTTGTCTAGTATACTGAACTTTTGGATGGGGCTGCTCCTAAAAATACTGGCTAATGACTTCTTCTAGCACCTTCTTTTAAGCAAATGCCATTGGGCAAAAAGACAGACACTTTACCAGGCACAATATTGTCTTTTTAAAGGCATGTAGATCTGTTTCTGAATTTTCAATGTGCTTTGTAGATTAAGGACAGAAAACGCCATCTGCTAATCTCCTTCTGCCACACACAAAGAACCACTGCCTGGGCTGTTTCTGATGGTTCGGGGTTACAGCCTTTCTCTGCTGCTTGGGAAAAACATGCAATGCATGTCATAAAATCAGTTCCACTGAGTTCTTTGTAGTTTATCCCACAGTGCCACTGTCTGCCAGGGGGTTTCCTGCTCACCTACAGCCAGTGAAATGCTTCTCCAGTTACCTACGGCATGGTAACCTAACCATCTCTAATGGTTTGACCAGACACTGGTATTTAGCAATGCCTACCATGTGCACAGCTACCTCCTGTGCTGCCAGAAGCAAGTGCTTGTGCAATTCCCCTCCCTTCTTGAGCTTGTCCTTTTGGTCTGGAACACAAAGAGGTGAGAAAGTGTAAAGCCTCAGCACTGGCAGTGTTGTCTGCGGGCAGTCACCCATTTGTGAGGAAGCACACAGACATACACAGAGTCCTGGAAGAAAAACACAAGCTTTGACCAACCTGCACGAGGCTCGGGAGACCCTGGTCTTAGGCACAACTCATGTCAAGGGGACATAGCACTGGATGAATACAATAATATATAAATAATATATAAAGCTAATAAAACAGGTAGCACTGCCTTAGGACACTCAGACAGAAGTGGAAAATAGCAGCAGCAGGGACATGAGAGTGATCTCCATTTATTTTATGCAAAAAGTTTAAATATTACTCAAAGCAAAATTCTGATCTTAAGCCTTTTATTTCTTAATGAGAAATAAATAAAAAAATCCATCTCAAGATTCTGGTCATCATCAAGAGGTAAGAGAGGACGAATAAATAGAACACAGTTATGAATACTCCAGAAACTTAACTAGAGCAGCTGCATCTGAAAATGGGATGCCCAGAGAGAGACGATTATTTTTCTCATTAGTGACCACCTGAAAACCAGGCCTCTGAATTGTCTCCTGCCGAGTACTGCATATCACTACTTTGAAAATCTTGACCTAAAAAGCAAATGTGTATTTTTAAATAATTAATAGCATTCTCTGAAAGGAATTTTCCAGCCACAAACGAGATGTGCAGCTGAGTTCCCCTGAGAAGAGGTATTTATAATGGAAACATTGACACAACTGAAATGATGATGCACTGAGTAGCATTAAAGCTTAGCACATGCTTAGTCATCTCATTCTTCTTATCAAATTGGATCTGGTTCAACAAAACTTTCATTGCACTTGGCTTGTTTGCTTGGCCTCAGTTTAAACATTTCCACAGCTTACAAAAACACACTGCCAGGCCAAGTGTTTTCAAAGTGTAACATTACTAAACCCCACAACTTGATAGATACACAAAGAGCAAGGCCTGCATCCAGCAAAAAGGGCTGTGCTCCAATTGCCTCTGCCCTAATGTTGGTACAGGGATCTAGGAATCTTTCTTCAGGACGAAATTACTTTGTAAGCAAGGCAAGACCCCTCAGCATAGCCACCAGTTGTTCTGCTTTCTGCCTCCTGTGTTGGCTCATGCCAGCATTTCCAAAAGAAGTTAACACCATCCTTTTGGTAAATGGCCTTTACAAATTTAGGGCCAAAACCTGCCTTTTGCCAGATATAGACAGACAGACAGACAGACAGACACAAACACACCTTTTTTACAGTATCAAAAGCAACAAAAACTGTGTTATTGAAGGTCTTGAAAGGTCAGACCCAAACCTGGACAGCATCATCACTTTTTTCCAGCTCTATGTGCCTCAGCAAGATTTCTCCTTCCTGCATGTTGGAACACGGACCTTTACTAATTGAGGTTGCTTTTGAAACTGGATATCCTAGCTAAATTTTATGCTATCTGGGACAAAACTGGACTAGAACGACCCTGAAAAGACACAGGATATGCCATAAAATATATAAACCTACTTTCAGGACAGACCAAATGGAAAGAATGATAAAGAAACAGGAAAAATCCAAGGACAAGAAAACTACAGGAAATAGTTGTACAAAACATGTGATTATTTGGTGTAAGATACAGAGATGCATACAAGTGAAACATCTGTATCCTTGCAGGCAACAGGATGTTTTGATTGATTTCCGTAAGATCAGAAGCTCATTCTCTGAATTTTGTCATGACAAGCAAAGAGAAGTCAAGTGGAGTTGATGACAAAATTTGGACAGCACAAGAGAGGAAATTTCCACCAAAAAAATTACAAACCTTCAGAAAAAAAATCAAAATACTATAACCCAAACCATTAATAGCATATATACTTTGTGCATTCAGGAACCGGAGGAGATTCCTCTTGATGTTAGCCATATTCTCTCATTAAAACATGTGTCAACTATCTATCAGATTCATCATTCTGCTCTCAAATACAGACTAAGGCTTTTTGGTCAGTCTACTTTTGCCATGATGAACCATGTTTTTCTTTTGTTGACAAGAACAAGCACATCCTAAGAAACACACTGTGATTCATTTGTCACGTCTGAGATAAAATGGTTTAAAAAATGATAATAAAAACACTCTCCTTTTGAATACAGTGTTCAGCATTTCAAAGCCGAAAAGCACAGACTCACTCACTCTGACAGAGACCATGAGCTAAGTTATCGACCCAAAAAACATCACCAGTTTACAATAATGTATTTGTATAATCTGATACATTGTAACAGTAACTCTTTAAGGTTTAACACACTGGCTGTGGGCAAGAAATTTCTTGAGCGTCAGAGAAATGGTAGAAGATGAATCAGGGAACTTCTATGTCAGCATCATCTTAAATAATAAAATACAAGTTGTAATATTTCCCTGTGGTATCCAGGACCCAGTCAATAAGGGGAAAAAAACCCAAACACATTTTTACCTTCCTAACATCAGTCTTTAACATCTAAATTCTATTAGTGATGCATGTTGTAGATAAGTAAATAAATATAAGCAGAGGATTAAAAAAGCACAGCCAGGCAGATTTCACAGTGATGTAAGGCCATGATGTTTTATTCATCTGCTGAGGAGAGAGAAGTTTGCAGCTACCCAGGGAGAGCTGTTTCAGATGCATGGGGAAGGGGAAGGACAGGATGCAGCTCAGTGATGCCATTAAGCAGCAGGGATGCAGGTGAGGGAGTGGAAGTGTAAAAACATATTCCCCCTAAATGTTCAGGTGGCTTTGCTGGATGTTTATTAATCAGGGCAATATCTTTTCTTTTGATACAGGAGGAGAGGCAGCTGCTCTGTCAAAAGCAAAAGAAGGAACACTTAGGACACTGCAGGCTGCTTTTTATGCCCGATGGCAGGCATGTGGTGTCCCTAAGCTGTGCTGCTACTCAGGGATCAAGTGGGCAGCACTGGAACCAGCTGCCTTTCAGTCTTGTTGGACACTCTGCTCTCTAGCATGCTTCCCTTTTTATTTGGCTACAGCAGGGTGGAGCAGGATCTAAGCATAGCTTTGACCCTGTAATGGATCCTGACAATGACGGCTACAACTGGCCCAAAGGCTGTGGGGTAAGAGAGTTGGATTTACCCTAGCTGCACGTTAATGATCCTTTCCCATGCCATTCATTTTTACAGTGCCGTTTGCCCATAGTTTCTCCAAAATACAGATGTATCCTTCAAAATGAGGGAAAATCAAGACATTTACTAGGTTTGTAACATGGACCTGAGTAGATGTGAGAGCAGCACCCTTCAACCAGACAACTGAAGCAATAAATGGTGACTGCTACACCATGAGATGCATGTTTGTGGGTAACTGGTACCTACATTCCCTGTGAGAAAAATGCTGTTTACTAAACAAAGCATGCTGCAGTGGCAGAAGGCATTACAGTTTCTGGGAAATAACACCATTTCAGAAATGCTGGGCAACAAAACCTCCCACTGGACTCAGAGCAGCTTCTAAGTCTCATCACTTCTGACAGGCAGGCCATGCTGTAAAAGCAGTCATAAACCTTTGAAGATTCCAGCATTCCAAGTCATAAGCTGAAAAATGCAGATAGTACTAACAAAAAGAAAAATAAGGAAGAAAATCACTGCTGTGAAGGACTGGTAATAGAATGCAAGGAGGAGCTCACTGCTGAATACAGCATCAACCAATGTCCTTTGTGAGCTGGAGGCAATAATATCCATAAGATGCAGAAAAAATACCTCTGTCTCAGTTGACTTCATGTTCCACCTCAGTGACCTTCCACTTTGTTTACACTGGCCACATACAGCTGTAATTGCTTGCAGGGACTTTTCCTTTTTTATTACAAAAAATGGAAAAGAACTGTCAAGGAGAAAACCAAATGGTCATGTTGCCTCCTGACATGTTTACAATTCATATCCATAACCTCCCTGTCTGAGCAGCCAGAGAACAAGCTGTAACAACAGGAGGCCTTGCACTTTTACAGGAGTTCTGCAAACACAGGAATTGGACTCCAGCTGCTACAGCACCTAAGCAGTACTTCAGAGCTTCCTGTGGCACCTCAGTGCAGAAAGGAAATCAATCCATCAATCAATCAAGTCACTACTTCATCCAGGGCTGGCAGATTCTAGCTTCATGTACCACCAGCAGGACACAGGCAACCTAGCCAGTTATCCAGGCATTATGTACCTATCTCTTCTCTCTTCCACATAGAAAAGACACAGTCTTCTAAGTCACTCCTTGCACAGAAGTTATTTCATATCTATGGTAACACTTTCATACTTGCTGCCCTTCTCTGAACCTTTTCCAGCTTTAATATATCCTTTAGCAATGAGGGGAGCAGCACACAGTAATCAAAGCATGTATGAATCATCCATCTGCACAATGGCAAAGTGACATTTTCAATTTTGCTCTCTATGCCTTTCTCAATCACTGCAAACATTTGATTTTCCTCTTCAAGTGCTGCTGAGATACAAGTATCCCCAAATGAGTGTCATGAAAAGTTTTATTCTGTGCCACCCTTAACAGCATGCACCATGGGCAACTACAAAAGAATGTTATTATTTCAAAACGCATTTCCAGACAGATAATTTCCTACCTCACTTTGTGTATAAAATGACAATAAACATACTAATTAAACATTCCAAGTGCAACAAGGAAAAGTACCAGATCACACTCTCTTCTCCAGCCCTGGCCTAAGTTAAACCTTGGGAGGACAGAGCGGTGGTGTGAATAGGCAGCTTTAACTTGCATCACTAGCAGAAATGGAAGCAAAAAAATTAGGTGCAGTGAGGCTTCATTCTGTGCATTCCTGTTGTTTGCCCTGTCCTTTTCCCTTCTCTGTGCCCACAGGGCCCTTGCACCCCAGGCAGGGCAGAGCATTACTGTGGCACACAGGCAGTAGGGCATGGAGGCACTCCCCAGCCAGGGTGAGCTGGCTCTGACCTGGGACGCTTCAGATCCGGCACCCAGCTTCTTGAAAACAAACAACAAAAATGCTAACACTGCTATTCCCAAGTCCCCTGACTGTGCCATCCAGTGTGAAGCATTGCAGAGCACACTATGATCCATCAGCAGCATCACACGGAAGACTCCATAGGGGTGCAGAGTTAACTGTAAATGTTTTTACACCGCTTATACCACTGTCATCCCTCAAGAGTCACAGCCACCAAGGTGTGCGACAATTTCCAGACAAGCCAATGCTATGTCAAAGTGTTTCATTTACAACCTTCCTGCCACAGTACAGTGTGGATTTTGGTTCCCTACAGCTGAGGGATATGATGGAGTAATGATCAATGAATGCTAAAATTTAGTAATTTTGCTGAGACAACCTAATAAATAAGATAAGCATTTGACAAGAAAAAAATCAGTTATCTGCTGAAGCATTTCCCCTTAGTGGATGTAGGAGCCAAAAGCAAGAGAGAGAGAGAGAGAGAGAGAGAGAGAGAGAGAAGAAGCACTCTTGGGTGCTTAAGTCCAGGAAGTGAGTACTGAGAGCAGCTCCAATAGGATAATTTGAGAAACTTCTCATTTTATTTTCAGCAAATAATTAATCTTTTGCAGAAATTGACTTGTTTTGCCACAGCAGCCATAGTTAACAGGCAATTTCCATTCAAAAACTTGATTTGTTGGCAAATCTCTGACAGCTCCTACACTCCCTCCTTTTTGGGAGGTCAGGCTTCAGGACCCTAACATTTCCAGAGCAAACAGCCAAGCAAAATGTCCCCCATTCACAGGACACAAAAGGCTGCAGTGCCAGGAAAACAGCAAGAGGGAGGTCATATAGCCTTCCACCACTCTGTCCTCTGATGGTCACATAGAGCACTCTAATTAGATTTACTTCATTCATGAAGGGAATTCAGTGGGAAAAAAAAAAATCTGATTTCTGCTCAAAAAACCCTTCATTCTGCACATGCACCTTGGTCCTCAATGATATTAAATCTTTCTGCTTGTTTCTGGTGACAGGACTCAGGTTCTGCACCACACTGCAGGCACATCACCTATTGCCTCTGTGTGCTGGGCTTCTCATCTGCAAGGCAAGCAAGATAGATTACAAATTTAAGGGCTGGTGTTCACAGTAGACCAGTGTATTACTATCAATATTCTACAGAGACCCTTTGTCCACCTTGCAGCTGAACAACACCAGATTCCCAGTGACCTCATTTTCATTTATGTTGGGGTCCCTTCCACAATGCAGAAGTCCAGATGGACCATAGAGTAGGAATAGATCATATTAATTGCAGCCTAGAGTCCCTTTAAACCAGACAGAGTGACATAAAGGGACTTTTCTGTAAAGGAGAATCTGGTCCATCAGTCTTTTTAATGCCTGTAAGTAGGTGATAACAAGCTGCAGTGCACTTTACAGATGGCTGGCAGCACGTAATACAGAGTAACACACTGTAAATAGAGGCACTACACTGTGAAGCCATCCGGTGATGTAAACTGTCAGAGGAATAACACTTTTAGCAGGGAACTTTAACACGGGGTTTAGGTTATGGATCAGCTCTGGCATTTCATATATAAATTTTTTCCTAACAAATGCAAGAATGTGACTTGGCCTTAAATGAGCAGTCAAATCAGATGGGAAATACAAAGGAAAATGTGTTATTTACTCTGTTTTAAAATTACTTATAGTGATGATTTTGCTATAACCTTTCAGTTTTTAACCTGTTCTGAACATGAATATGATAACCATAAAGAGAAATTGTTCAGCCACAGAGAACCCCAATATTGTTTTCTCTGTGTCTGTGTCCCAGCTCTTGATGGGTTGCATCTGGCACCTGACCAATGAGACCATCAGATCGTCCAGTGTCTTCTCCTTTTCCCATCTCTTTCAAGATAGGATTGCATTCCTCTTCCACAAAATCTGAGAAAAATATCTGAAGAAAACCCCTGTGTGAAAGTCCTACCTACACCTACTACTAGCAGTAGTCCTGGTGCATCAGTGGACAGCTCTCTCCGTTCCTAGCAATCCATCCCAACCTGACATGACAAAGCACTGTGGTTCCTGATTGCCCTTGTATTTCACCAGGAATAGAAAATGCTTTAGAAACACTTCAACTACTTCAGGTTAACCAGCGATTTCATATTTAACTTGAGCACAACTTCATCAGAAAAAAAAAAAAGTATAAACACAACCAGAGAGAGAAACCAGTCAGATCAGGTGCAGAAGAAGGGTCCATCCTACACATTCTCTAAAGGGACTGCTGGTACCTTCAGCAAATGCCAGAGCAGCTTTTTATGCCTCTTTCTATGCCTCTGTGTAGTCTTCCTGTTCAAACATGATTCTTCCTTTCACAAGCACAGTTTCTCTGTTGCCACAGAAGAAAGCGACCTTCAAAAATCAACCATGACAAGCTTTTAGAGTAACAGGACCTTTCTGTTATGAGCTTGAATTAATCAGGTAATCTTATCTACTGTGGAGATGTGTTTATGCTCCAAAGCTGTTACTGCCTGCAGTGAGATTTGTTAAGACTCCAGGATTTGGCTTCAAAGCTCATGAAAAGGGCATCCTAAATTTGAAATATCTGATAAATCCCACTAAAAATGATAAGAAGTATTTTACATTATTTGCTTATTGGAAGCCCTCTGCCCATGAGTTTTCATCACACCATAGAGACAGCATCAGTAACATTCGCTCAGATCTTCTCCATGTGTGTGCACCTAAAGACTTTCCTCCTGTAATCTGCGTCTTCCATTTGGCACTCTCTGGTGTATGAAGACACAAAGCAAATTTGCCTTTAACAGTCACATCTCAAAGTAATTGAGACCTGATTGCATGATGTAATGAGAAGTGGTCTGCAGCTCCTCCCTAAACCAAGAACCACAGAATCATTTAGGTTACAGAAGCCCTCTGAGATCACAGGGTCCAACCTTTGATTGACCACCACCCTGCCAACTAGACCTTCCTACCCTCCAAACAGAACAACACTCCCACCCAACTTGGTGTTGTCCATGAACTTACTCAGGGTACCCTCGACCCCTTCACGCAGATCATCAGTAATTATGGTATACATTTGATTGCAATAGTAATGATAAAAGATTTGCTGTTGTTCTTCGGAAATTTCTGATGGTGGACAAAGGGCTGCTGATCTGCAAAAAAATGTGATCTGAGGAAATGCATAGTCAAACCAGGCTTTCTCACTTTGACTAAAGTAAGACTTCACTGAAAATGAAAACCAAAATTTGACCGGATGTTCACATTTCATCCTCATGTGTGAAACCTGGCAACAGATGAGGGCTGGTGTGGCTTTTGATCTTCTTAGAGCAAAACCAGGTTGACACGTGATCCACATCTTCCTGAATACAGGAAATAGTAATGTGTAATTTTCAGAAGGTACTTTGCCTTTTGAAATTCTGAATCCTACAGACTTTCAGTGAGAATTATCATCACATTTTCATAAGCACTTAGGAGTGTATGTACCATTTTCTGCAGTCAAACTATTATGAGTTTAAAATTATGTGCACTGATGTAAGTCCATAAAACCAAGGTTTTTTACCTCTGCTGAGAATGGAGCTAAAGGATCCTAAGCCATCTCAACAGCTGTGGAAAAAAATACGCAGGAACCTATCATGCTAATGAACTCAACCACCTGAAATATTTTACCCTCCTAATTACCCTGTATAAATCTGACCACACTGGCCGGGTCTTCACAAAGAAATTAATGTGGAAACCAGAATGTAGGAAGACAGAGAGGATTGGGTTTTTAACCTTTTCTTTTCCAGCTCCACCTCATCATGCTGATCTATTTGATCCATACATTATCCTGGCACTGCTCTCTTAGTGATGGCTTATAAAGGATTTGGCAGCAGCAGAAAGAATCCCCAGGGAAGCTATTTTCTTTTGATATAATTATTTTTCAATGTTATAGGTTAAGTATTTAATTAAAACAGATGAATACAGTTTGGAGAACTACAAGAGAAGGACATGCATTAAATCTTGGTCCATATTCTCAGAGGCTCACAGAACTGAGATGCCTCAAGCTGATGATGAAAAATGAAGACAATGAAGAAATGTTTTCCCAGATTTCAACATCTCCTACATGCCAGGTATTTTTAATTCCCATTTAAGCTACCTGTCCACTCAGCAGTAGTCAAGGGCAGCCCTGTGGTGTACAAACTGTGAATAACTGAAAGTACCGTCAGTAGCAGCATCTTCCTCCGCCACAGGCAAGTCCAAACAGAGCTCTTCTGACACTCCAGAGTACATCAGTGATCAGACTGATTTTCTGGCAGTCAGTTTGTACAGTTACAAATATCTTAAACCACAGTTTCAGATTAAACCATGCTCTTGCCTTGCACTAGCCCTTCAGCTGTTCTGATAAGATAGCAAATTGGGTCAAAGTATAAATATGCCATAATGAAACGTAAGTTGTTGATAATAAGAATACTTTAGTTTTCACTCTTACAAAACTGCATTTCTAGTTCACATGGTGGCAAAAATAATCTTCTAAGGCAGGTGTGGCTGTAACACATATCTTGTTTAAATCTGGGAATTAAAAGCTTTTTGGTTATCAGTACAGTAAACAGCTGTGTTTCTCATACCCTTACTCTTACTGCAGATCTGTTTTCTATCACTGTATTTCTCTGCAACATGATTTTCCCCAACCTGATTAACCAATGAAGCTGATCTTACCAAGAGATCAAAGCAACACTGTGAAAAAGGTGCCCATGTTGAAAAAACCCCATATTTCAAAGCTTATATGGGAGAAAAAAACAAGTATATTTAAATAGACAGCTCTCCAGGGACAGGGAGGAAAAATATGCTCTGAACCAACTCACCACATAGATGATAAAAATGAAATAGGTTTGCACTGCACTTGTCACTTCAACCCCAGATGAGATGAAAACCATTTAATCAAGAGTACACACATTTTATCACCAAAAATTAAAAAAAAAAAAAAATGCAAGTATAATTTGAAGTAGAAATGAAGAACAATGCTTGCAGTTTTAAGAGATCTAGATTTAAAATCTAGTCTTCTTAAAAGCATTAGTCTCTCCTGGCTTAATTGGCAATCTCTGTCCCTTTTTTATCTATTGTCTTGAGCCTTCTTTATCCTCAAGCTTGATTCCTTTTCCTTTATAATTAACTTTTCTTAATTTGCTTAAATTTTGACTCTTTATTTTCATTATTGTGTGCCCAACTGCAGATTCTCAAATTCCTATCTAGATGCCTAAACAAGGAGGGACTTTTAAAGAGCAAACCATTCAGCAGTACAATTCCTGGAAGAACCCAACTGCTGTCAACATAACTTTTTGAATTTTAACCAGTGGCTAGATTTCACATAAGAGCTCATAACATACCACTAAGCTTGTGATAAATCTATAAATCCATACAAACCCCACCAATCAACCCGGAAGATGAAAGTATGCACATGCTGTAAATTCATCCATGTTTAGAAGACTACAACATTTTGGCCCAAGTGGCAGCAAAAGAAAGAGCTTAGAATCACAGCATCCTTTATTGCTTGGTCCCACAATAAGAGAAAATGGGGAGGCAGGAAACCTCACAAGCCACAGGTTTTCTGCAAAGCCTTAGTCTGTTTTGGGCATTTTAGTTGCAGCTTGGATTAGTGCCTTCACTAATCTCTCTGTGAAATAGCAAACCATTATGTCCCAAGGATGCAAATGCATCACTGTAGCCCCTTTTTAAATTTCAATTATCCATCCAAGAGTAGGCTATTATAATTCCTCACTAATGTAGGATCGACAGGGTCACCAACATTTCAAAGTGTCAGAGGCTGAGCCTCTTAAAAATGCACTCACACACTTTATCAAGGGCTTTTTACTTTAAGCATGAGAAAAATGAGCAGAGAGAACCCCTACAGTAGCTAATCCTCCAGACTCTCATTTAAATAAATGCATTAACTTTATCCATAAATTTGAGTGGTTAATACCAAGTCATAAAACTGAATCCAAACAAACACATAACACTGAAAAAAAAGTTATCAGTTATTACCCAGCCATGTTGGACTGGGTCAGGCACGTATCTAGATAATACCATCGGATTTATCCAATTCCTCTCCTTGAAATATCTTGCATGACAACTTCAAGCTAACCAAGCTAGAGTTACAAAATAACATCTAAATAATTTAACAATCCCTGAAGAAATATATACCATTTCAAGAATAATATTAACTAATACTTGAAAAAGACAACAATTATTTGAGTGAGATTCCAGATGATTCATGGACAGAGACTAAGCTACTACCAGCTTTGTAACGAGAAATCTTATTCTTTCTTAGACTAACTGATATTTGTGATTGAGAAAGTGTCTTGTTCAGCAGAGAACACAATCATGTTCTTACCTCCTGTAGTTAAAACTACAGCAATCACCTCCCCATCATCTTTAACTGCTGGTGCTGAAACAGCTTGGTTTTGGCCTGATTATTTAATTCAGTATGAGCAGTGACAATGTGAAGGCAGATTGAGATTATCCATGCATTCAAGACAGAATATTTACATTAAAATGACTGCATCTGATGGACATTCACATTCAGGATCTTGGATAGTGCTGGGAAACAGAAATATCAAAGCCTTTAAATTGGACACATATTTAACAGCGTCCTCCAAAGTTTCTTAGTGTTCTGGAGTGGGAGTGATCTTGTGTCTCCATTTAGGCCTATTTGAAGGAATGACATTTAAGTGATTATAGATTTTACTCAAAAAACTTTGTTGCCATTCTAGACTGTGCTTGCATTGCCTGAGCACAAAACAAGGCTAAAGATGTGGTCAGCAGCTTTCCCTCTCAATTACTCACTTTTTGGTTGTACCCTATTGAAGTAGCTTGTACTATCCTTCCTTCTCTAATTAGATTAAAACGCAGAAAACACTGTGCCTATCTGTAGTGTTTCTTCAGACAGGTTTATGTGATAACTTCAGGAAAACAGCCTGAGAGAATTGTTTTCAGCTGCACTGGAGGAAGCTGCTGGGGGCAGACAGGGATGGCAGTGCCATTTACTCTCCAACCATCACTGTCAATCAGTCCAAGTTCACTTTTGCCCCTTTTCTTTCAGATAGCACTAACTTCTGGCTGCTTAGTTGGATCGTACAGGATAAACAAAAGTCTCATTCACTGGAAAAGTATTTTGCATGCCATCCTTCCAGACAGTCCAAAACACTTAGTTGGATGAGTTCTTGAATGAATTTCAGACACAATGACTATTGTCATCATTTATCCTCCAAACTATCTGTGCACTCAGAGGCCTCAGATGAGAAGAGACCCCACTGTGCCCCACACCAAAACCTTTGCACTGGGACTTAGTGCCTACACCAAAGAGCACACAATGAGAATTTAGGGTGAAGTCCATGAGCAAGTTAGGAAGCAATTTGCCACACAGCCAGTGTGCAGCAGAGCCAGGACCAAGCTCTCCAAAGCTCCAGTGCCAGCTTCTAACCACTTAACCACTTCCTCATTTAAGCCATTCCTTTTGGAATAAACCCCACCACATTCTTTCCATGTTGCAATTTAAATTTCAAATCCTTTGCTGAATTTCATATGAAATAGTCCAGTTTAGTTAGCATTTCCAAGCTGCACTTGAACACATATGCAAATAGCAACTCTTTTATCTCACTCTGATAACACAGTTTAAATAAAAAGAAAGACCCATAGAAACATATAGAAAGACAGTTTGCTTCTCACTCCCTTGTTTGAGACATAGTAGTTCTTGCAAATAGTATATTATAAAGACAGCTCTGTGTCTCTTGACACTGTGCCATTTGTGTCATATGGGCATACAAAATAGCACAGAAAACTGTGGGTGCATACAGGCACAACTGAGAGCAAACTAAAAATGACAGTTTGGGGGTTCATAAAATATGGTGGAGCTTTTCATGTTTCTGTACTGCTCTTTTCCCCATCACTTCTATGCCTTTCATATCTTGGCCATAAGTAGTACTCTGATAAAGTCAGTGATACAACTCCCATTGTCTTACCATGTCAGAATCCAATTTCCTGAAATACTGTAAGAAAATCTCCTGTTATAGTACTTCCTCCATAACCAGAGAAATACTAATGATTTACAAACTCTGCTAGTGGGAAGCAATCTCCCCTTGTCTCCCTGATTTTCATAACTTACAGCTTCACTCTGTAATTAAAGACTCACCCTTCAAAACAAAACAGTCCTATGCTTCCATACCTTTTTTCTCACCATCATCAAAAACAATGTAATTCTTTAGACTGATGGACTAGTATCAGAAGAAGAGGGACTACCATAAGAGGAAGAGTGATTTGGTTATATTTAAAAGGTCTACTTGGAAATATTTTTAGCACTGAAGTAAAGTGTTTTCATAAACTCATACGACAGATTAAAATAAAATGGCCACCATTATTTTCTTTACCTCACACTGCACAAGGGTTGTTTTTTCTAGCAAGCCTCTATAAAATACAAAAGACTAATCCAAGATGATGGTCCCATCTTAAGAAACATCTTTAGTCAGTTCTATTAAGTGGAAATCATTCTCCATTTACCACACCATCTACCTGAGACACCCACTTATCGTTTTTCTTCCCCTTCAGACAGAGGATACAGAAAAAGCAAGGCAGCATGATGCTACCCACGAACCAGGAGGAAGAAAACTGGCTTCCATAGCTTCCGCAGCATTTTTAATCCAAAATTTTCAGACTACTCCAATTATTAAACATACTTAACTTCCACTTAGTTATAAATATACCACTTCTAATGTTTGTACCTCATTTAAAAAAAAAAAAAAAAAGGACAAATTACTCTCCAAAGCACACAGGATAACACACTACTGATAGGGTCCAGCAATATACAGGGCTGGACCTCTCCACTATTCTTTCACAAACCTTACACAAATCTTAGAGTTGATTAAACAATCTCAACACAGAAACAAAGTATAACTCATCATCTGTAAAAAAAGGTATAGTCACACTGGAGTATGTCATTATAATCAGTTAAATTACTATTTACATTTGTTAGAGCTTTGTGATTGTTAGCATCTTACCTACAAGGATCATAAGGAACTATTTGATTAGTCTAATTTTGATTCATTTAATTACAATCAAGGTGATCTCTATTGCATAACTACTGAATACTTTATATTTTCAACAATAATACTGAATTTAAGTCTATTAGGGATTTTTGGTGATTTCAAGCAGAAGATTCTACCTTTCCAAGATCTAGAAATCCAGCACAGGGGCATGTTTGACCTGAAGTTTCATAAACCGGCATGTTGGTCATATGTTTTTGGCTTGCTTTGTCACATGCCATGCACAGTGCCCTGCAGAATTTTGGAGCTGACCCTGCAAAGCAGCACTTGGATTTAATAGCCTCTTTAAAAAAAAAACAAACAACCATGACTACAGCACCAAAAGACTGGCAGAATCACTTGGTTTTTGCATAGGCCAACTATCAGCAGGAGAAAAATCTCATTCTCTTGTTTTCCTCACCACCCCTTTACTACAAGTTTCACAGGAGGGCTAAATGTCTCCCACCAGCTTAGGGATAGCAGGAGCTTCCCTTTTTCTCGTTGCTACTGCTTTTTTGACCAAAACACAAGAACTGGGTGTTTTCATGTGCCTATGGTGCCCAAACCGGTGCCTGTGGGACACTTAAAGAAAACAAGTTTAGAAAGAGCATCAAGGGCAGTCGTACCCATTCACTGTCCCTTTTCAATAGCAGTAGTACTGCTAAAAAATAGTAATTTTTTTCTCAGAAATTTACCCTGTCCTTAGAAACCTCTATGTGAGTAATTTATGTAGCTCTGTTGATAGAAACCTTTTCCCACTGTCTAATATAATGTTCCTCCAGTGGAGTTTAAGCCCACCACTTCTTGTGCTACATATACCACACACTTCTCTGAGGCAGCCATTTATTTTGTTTTATATTATGAACTCTCACAGCTATCTTGTCTCTACATTAAACACATTAATTCTTCCAACCTTTCCTCACTGCCTGTGTTCTCCAGATCTCTGATCTCCACTCACTCCACACCTCCATGCGGGGTCTGGAATGAGACAAAATGCTCCAGCTGCAGCTGTACCAATGCCAATCATAGCAGCAAGGTTGTTTCTGATGTTTGTTATGTTCATGTTTATGTTATGTTGCACCACTGTGACGTCCTCAGCTGCTGTTCAGCTTGTCATTCACCATAACCCCACATCCTTCCTTGGGAGACTCCAGCTAGCTGTTCATTCATCTGCTCATCTCACACATAATTTATACATTGTCACAGGACTCTGTGCCTGTCCTTGAACTGAATCCCACTCAATTCACATGAATTCTTCTAATTGTCAGGATTCTTTTGAATGTTAATCCTTTCATCCAAGTGCTTGCAGCCTTTCCAGCTGTGCATGGCCTAGAAATGCAGTACACGCTTTCTAGTTCCTCTCACAAATTACTGCTCCATGAACTGACAGGCACTAAACCTACCACAGCCTCCCAAGGAATCCCACACACTGCATCGTCCTCATTTCACAGAAATTCATAGCTGCTCTTTGAGCCTCTTCCCACAAGACTACTCTCATTTTGTGTCTTTATTTAGCTTAGGAGAAGGTCATTGAAAATCATATCAAGAAGCTCTCCTGCAGAAAAAACACAAGTTGCCACTTCCTTATTGACACTGTCTGCTATCCTAATGTAGAAGGAAATTAATATTTTGGTTATGGTTTAACACATTTGGCTGTATTAACACCTCACTGTATTCAAGATGGTTTATTTTAAACTTTTCAGCCCACTGTTCTTCTAAAAACCAAAGATCTCTGCTTGTGCCCCCACCCCACTGCTTCCATTTTCAAAGCTGTTTCAAGTGCTGACCCTCTCTAGAGCCCTATCCATCTTTCACCAGCACTAAGAAGCAATCCTTGATGGATAATAACTGAGTCAGCAATTCTCCTTGCAGCTCTAACTTCCCCAACTTATTCCTCTATTTTAACCTGAGCAGTTACCCATTTTCACAAAGGCTGGCTGTAGCACCTGCCTGATCATTGCTAAGAATAGTTTTAAATAAAATCCGAGGAAAAAAAACAACCCTCAAAAACATTAACTGGTTGTCCCTGATATCAGCTTGTTGTTCAGACAGAAGCTTTATTCTGTTTGTTAGCCAGCTCTAGAGAACCTGACCTTTCTTGTTTACCCTGAAACTTCCTGCTGGCCCAGCTCCCACCATGCTGTGGCTCTGTGAACAACCCCACAGGCTCCCTAACCCTCCACCTCCTCCACCTGCACCGCATCATTCAGCCATGAGATTTATCCCACTCAATCTCTGCTGTGACTAATTAAGCCATCTTTCTGATTGCGCATAAAAATGCTCGGGTTGTCCTGCTAGAGGCAAATATCTTTATTGAGAAAAGAAAAAAAATTTGCTTCTAGAACAAAATCTCTAAATAACCCATCTACTCCAAGAGTTCAAAGTAGGATTTTTAGGAGCCAGAACCTAATTCAACTCCTTTAATTTACCTCAAGCATAGGTGAATTAAGTCCTCTATTATTCCACTCCAGATATACTCCATGTCATTTCAATAAAACAGTACATACACTGTTTACTTCCTTGTTATGTTTCCTTATCTGTAGGGTTTAAGCCATTTATATTATTTTCTTTACTAATAAGCAGATTTGTCAAAAATATGTTGACAAGTAATTTTAATTAGAAGAACAACTTTTTAAATTTAACATTTCTCTCCACTCCGTTTTAACCCTTAATATGTGAGAACCAAAAGCTTTAACAACTTCATTCTAATAAGCATCTGATGCTACCAACAATCATGACACCACCACTCACCAAAAGTAAAAATAAAATTATTGAGATGAACTATGTAAATGGCTAGTAAATTTTAAAGGAGAAAACAGCTAAAGAAGTTAAATACTTGACTGCTCGGTGAAATTACCTTTGCCCTACTTCCCCACAGTGATATAATCTTATTTTAAATTAACTCTTCTGTACAAGCCTTCACACCTAGGTGTCAGCTTTCAGAAGCACTCAGCCAGAAGAGTATACAAGGACTGCCACAGTTACTAATCTTTGGGTATAAACCATTACTGGCACTTTCATTTTAGAAAGAAAAAGGTGGCACTTCTCTTGGGGGAGAGGGATGGCCTTTAGCTCTCACCAGCAAGACAAGCAGGGAGGTTTGCTGTCACCTCAGAGGAGACAACAGCACACCTCAAAGGACCACCAAGGTCTCACAAACTACCTTTGAAATGTAGTTTCAAAGGTATCTTTGAAAGTTGCAAAGGGCTTTCCTGCAAAGCTCAGTGTCACCAACATCCTTGACATAGCACCTCTCCTCTGCTGTATTAAGTGGACCTCCCATGCCCATTCCCCTCACCAAATTGTACAGCTAATATCGACCTTATGAGGAAAAATCCAGCATAAACTCACATGGAAACACTAATGGACTAAAGCATAGCAGAGCCTGTGTGTTCCTGCAGCAGCTCCTGGGAGAGCCCACCCTGGCTGTCCTTGCCCCTGAGCAGGGAGGGTCACACACAGGGCAATAAGGCCTGGCATTTAACCACACTGCAGGACCCAAGGGTAAGAAATCTTGGAGAACTCACTCTCTCCTGGTCAGCCTGAAGAGAATTTCTTAGCTCCATCTTGTGGGCAAACAAGCTGCTGCCGGCTCACAGCCATTCCATTGTAATAGTCACAGCTTTTATGAGAAGAGATTAAGGAAGACTGTTTTCATTAACAGCAATTTTTGCTTTTCCTGGGAAGAATTCCATTTGTAAAGATTAAAACAACACTGGTGGCTGGAGTAATTTCCTGTGTCTCTTTCTATTCATATTTTAGCTACAGACCTGTATTTACCTTCACGTGTCCCAGACAATTTAAACAAAAAGTCCCAAAAAGTAGTCACATCTCCTGGGACTCCAAGTACCCTGGTGATAGCAATCATGAAGCAATTCATGAACAACTCCTAGACAGAAATGGAGCAAACATAACACTTGCAAGAGAACTGTCTGCTCTTACTACTGAGCACAACCACGGCAGAGTCACTGAGCTCACTTCCTTCCCTCATTACCCAGGGATGTGGTTCTGCTTGGAAGAGTGGAAGGAGTCATAAATTGTCCTCCCACTGTGCATGTTTCCTGAATAAAGGCCTTACCTAGCTCTTCCCCAGTGAGATGAGATGTAAATGAGCTACAATAACAGATCATGACAAAGAATTCAGCAACTCCTTGCATTTGTCCTTGCCCACACATTCCAAGAAAATATAAACTTTACATAGGAAAAAGGCCCAGTGAAAGGAGGTTATAATACATGGCTGCATTTTAATTCATGATGGATTTCATTTGTTCATCCCACTGACAGGCTTTGAAATAATTCTTCATCCTCTGTTGTCAAATTCTTTTATACTTGAGAAACAATAGAGGTCTAGCAATTGCACTAAAGAGCAAGACAGTCCCAGGCATTTTGTCTCTGCACCCCAGCTAATGACAGAAGCAAAAAGCAAATATTTAGTTAAGTGTCTTTGTCTGTAAGCTGGATGCAAATCAACAGTATTAATAACCCTGTTTAAGACAGACATATGGATCAAAGCCTAAGATCATATCTCTGTAATTGTGATTACAATAGGTTTCTAGTCACTGAAATATGTGTCCCAGTTTAATAAGGTCCCTGCTGTCATGATTTTTTTTACAGAAGTTAAAGCAATAAATAGTTCTGCACTCCTGATTTCTGGTTTAAAAAAGAAACAATCCTAATGGTATTGCTATGACCTTTCCAAAAGAGTTCCCTTCTGTCCTTATCCTTTTTATTACACTTGAGATAATTTATTACAAGACAAAAATATTTCTCCAGCTCACAACCATCCACTTTCAATAGCACCTGTATTTAATTACATTTAATAACATCAACTTACTTCATTTAGAGCTAAGTAAAAATTGTTTCCTATCAAGCAAATCTACTCCTTCTTAAACTACATTTAGTAGGTATCCTAACCAAAATGAAATTTTTTCATTCCTGAAGATGCAGACTTAGCTCATCTTAGACTTGTCATAGCTGTTTTTGATGTTGGTGACGTCACATTTTATAAAGGGAGATACTGGCCCTATTGTACAGGTGATGGGGTAGCTGAGGCACAAAGAGATGAACTATTTCACCTCTGGAGGTGAAAGCAGGAGCACAGCCCTTCTGATGGACTTCTAATGCAGTACCACACCCCACGATGTGAATATAGATCTTTCATATATTCTATTGCTAAAGCTGCTTGCTACGTAAAAGCTGCTCAGTTTGCAGAGGTTTCTACTGGCAGCTCTGAAAAAAAGAACAGATTCTGTTTAAATTCAGCTACAATTTCTGCTTGAGCTCATATGGTGGACACCCTCCTGGAAAAGCAGGGCTTGCCTCTCACTTGCTCATTAAATGACATGCAGCTGTTTATTATCCACAGTATCTGTTTCTCAGAGGAGACAAACTGCCTAACTATGCAGATATGAACTCATATGTGAACAGCAGTGATGCGTCAAATCATGAAATTTTACTTGTCTAACCTAATTGAATCTACTCCAGACAGTAATAACACTAAAGAAAAGACCAAAAAAATGGAATTTCACAGCCTCTGTTCCCTTTTTCACAAAAAGCTCAGCTTTGAGTGTAACACACCAGGGCAATATTGGAATGCTACAGGGCACAGATGCAGTCATACAGAAAATTANNTATAGTACATAACTGCATCAGTACCAGCTCAAGAGTGGAAAAGTACTTCATCTGCTTAGCCCCTTTCTACTCTGTTGGTGATGTCAGCCAGGCACTAATGAAAGCCCAATTAGCATATCACCTTGTGTGTTTGAATGTACAAGTGGAGCAGCTGATGAGTCTCTTCTGAGAGTTTAAATAACCACCAAAGCTGAGCCAGAGCTGCTGCCTGGTAGGGAAGATTTAGCTTCACAACATACCCAGTTCCACGTGCAACACAAACAAATGTGTCCATGTCAGAAAAAGAATCCAACGCAGAGCAGAGGCATTTCTCTGAGGAGAGCAGCACAAACCAGCTCCAATTTTGAACAGCATTCATTTGGCCCTCTTTGTAGAATAAAAGTTGTCATTCCTAATTGAGTTTGAAAACTGGATTGACTATTTGCTCCCAAAAATCAGGGCACAGACCTGGGTGAGCTTTAGGATGGCAGCACCCTTGTCAATGCCCTGCCAACTTTCCAGCTGACGGTGACTGAAGAGCAAACAGCCATGGGACAGAAAGTGCATCCTTCTGCTCTAAAAGAACATGTTGCAATCAGCCAACAGAAAAGAAAGGGAATTTGCAAATCATTCAACTTCAGACATTTACTGGACTCCCTGGTGGGGAGGGTTTTATGTTCCATGATTTCAGGGCTCTATGACTCCCTTTGGTTCCTATTTAGCCACCAGTGTCCAAGGAAGGGCAACAATGGATGGCTCTCATCCCATCCTCCTTACCTGAACACCTGCACCAACTGTTTGGTCCCTAAGCAAAGACGTGAGCGCAGCCATCCAGGGAGCCATAAATTATTCTCAATGCAGCAGTGCACCAAAAACTGGTACCGGATTTCAAACGACCAAAATAAATAGTAGGGGTGGAGATGAGACATGAGATCCAAGAGGAACTTATTGAAGCACTGCAATATTGACAGAAAGGAGTGAAAAAATGAAAGGCCTAAGTCCGTAGCGAGAACTTGCCTATTAAACTCCAAGTACATAGACTGAAAGCAGGACCAGAGGCTCCTGCCAGACCTTAGAGAAACCCTAAAGGGCACCATTGTTTTGCAGCATTTGAGTGCTAGAAACTGAAAAATCTGTCTGTCAATCCAGTGACAGGGAAGTGCAGTGCTCTGTGCAAGAATTTCAACCCTGTCCTAGATAAAGACTATCTAAAAGGACTAGGAATTCAAGGCCAGCAGGACTTCCTTGGAGTTTCTGTTGAAGTAACAAGACTACTTAAGAGGTTCAGCTGGATTGGTAAAGTGCTGGTGTTGATCACTCTGCCTAAATGGACAGAAATCAAACTCTAAACACAACAAATACACCAAGAGCAACCCTTCAGTTCTCATACACCCCGAAGAGCTTCTGCTGACTCCCTACTCCCTTTAGATACTGAGTCTTCCTGTCTGACCATGGCAGTCATAGAACACAAAACAGTCTGTGACCATCCGTGAATGCCTCACAAGCAGACAGAACCACAACAGATTTTAAAAGGCTATATTAAATGAGAACATATCCTTGAGAGATTTTCAGCCTCAACCCCCGTCTTACTCATAGCTGACCATATCAACATACACCAGGTTTTGCACAAAAAAAAGCAAAATGCTAATAAGTCAAATAGCTAAATAATACTGCATTTAAGTCTTTATTAAACATGGCTACAGTGTATACAGATGTAATTAAAGCTTGGGCTTTGATTTGGCAAGCATCCTCTATAAATAATCTTTGTTTCACTATTCTTTCTCCTCAGTGCTTCATCAAACTCAAGAGATGTCCTTCAGCTTCTCCCCCACCCTTGGGATTATCAAATGTTTTATAGCTCTGCAAACCTTAGAACGGCCAAACACTGCAGCTGTAGATGAAAGAGAATTATCTTCAAGGTGCTTTCTCTCAGCAGTATCCTCATTTTCTTGCCTGGGGTGGGGAGACTTACCAGAGAGCCAGGATGATAGAGCAGGGCCCCATTCCTGAGTGCAGAATAAGAACACAGACGTGATATCACAGCTTCTTCCAAGTGGTGATCAGTCTTCTAAATGATCTATGGGAAAAGGAGACAACATTGAAAAACTTTAACACTGGAGTTAGCTACTTCTTGCCAGATTACATATTTCATCTTATCATTTCTCATGAGAGATATTATTTTGCTAATTATGTCTAATGATTTTTTATGGTAGAAATTTTCCAAAAGATTTTTACGATCATTCTCACAGCACTAAAAGAAACTGTCCTGTTGATCTAAGCCCATATTTAACCTTTGTAGCAAATAAAGAGGATACAAACAGGTTGTGATTTAAAAAATCCATACATCAACAGAAATGTTTTATTTTCCATTCCACAAAAAACCCAAATCCTTGTTTTCTTTAGAAAACTTCCTTTCATTAAGTCATAAATTAAAGCAGATCAGAAATATGACTTAAGCTGACCCCTTTTAGCATTTAATAAAACTTAGTAAACAGTAGAAATCAGGAAAGGAACACTAGATGGCATAAACAACATAAAGTAAAATTGACATCTAATGGTATTTATTTCAATACTTGGAATAGCATCCAAGATCAGTATTTTTAAACAATCACTCTATAAATTGGAATACAAGAGTGTCTCTTTATAGTATTTTAACACTGGAGAAGATTAAAAAAACATAACTAATCCTCAAGTCTTGAACAGTTGGCAAATCAGTTCTGGCAAAAGGGTCTTTTGAACAGCGCAGCAATCCCAACTGGATCTAATCTTTGGATAAGTTTTCTTTCCAGTCTTATGGTCTCAAAATCCCCCAGGAATACCTAGACAAGATCAAAAGCAACAGCAGTAACACAACTGAGACAAACATCACGAGATCTTCTGCCCTGAGCAATTTAGAGACATTGGATGGAAGAGATTTAAAAGTGCTCTTGTCTATTTTCAGGCCATTAACACCTGCACAGAGTGGGAGTGAACTGCTACTGCATCCAAAGGCACAGATTTGCATTCCTTATGCATCAGCAGTTCCAACTAAACTTCTGGAATGTCCCCAAGGCGCCTTGCAACAACACATAGCCAGCTATACCCTTCCTTATTCCAGAGGAAACAAAATCTAAATGCAGTACAGTCAGCAGTTTCATCCAAGTAAAATGAAAGGAGAATTGAGCTTTCTCTTTCAAAATTGACAAAATGATTTGCAAGCTGTAAGGGAGAGTTCCTGTTTCCCCTTCCTGGGGGCTGGATAATGCATCTGCACAGGGAGTATCTGGGAATCTAGAAGTATCCACTTCTCAAAGACTGCTACTTAAAATCTGAACCAATGTAACTAGACAACTGATTCTTTATTCGCTTCCAGTGGTTGCCCTTATCGACTTACACTGTACTACATTTCTAAAAATCAGAGTTCTTTGTTTGCTTCCAGAAGAAACAGTTATTTCAGATAATCTTGCCTCCCAAAAGTTATTTTTCAATTTTCTTCAGTCACTGCTGTGCCTTCAGGAATGTCTGATTACCCATAAAATGCCTTCTGACAGCTCAGATTCATTATTAAATTACCACATTTAAATTTTTCATGTGCACAGGGCAATTACTTTTATGAATGACTGCCAGCAACATTTCATTAAATCTGAATGAATTTTTAAAGGATTCTAATTGCCACTTAGATGCCACTATAACTCATGTTTTAAAGGCTTTCATGTCTTTCGGTCATAGTTACCTGTGTTCAACACAAACATGTTCCCTCTCATATTTTATATCATTGAAAATTATTTACATCAGAAACAAAGAAATATGAAGCTGGTGGTGCTATATAAGCAGATAGACTGCACAGCAGAAATGATTCATAGCCAAAGCCTTGAGAATGAATAATTATCTATAACCCTCACTCGGAGCTCTTGCATCAAGTTACATTATTCATTTGGGTTTTGGCAGGAGAAATTAATGAATACCAACTTGACAGACACCTTAAAAATTATAAATTTTTCAAGTAGTTGGGCCAAACTAAACCTTCAATATGTCCAGTGAAAGAAAAAACAGAGGTACACAAGGAGTGGTTTTTTACCATTGAAATTTTAAAAAGCATAGATACAAATATATATTCAGAAAGGGCACGTGAGTTTTAAATTACACCACTAAGATGGTTTGGAGTTCTGACTTGTCTCCCAGTGAAGCATCATCAGGAAATTTCATTAGAACCTTTATGCCAAGGTTCATAATGAAAGTGATAAACAAGATCAGAAATAAACTAATCATTGATGAACTCCCCCAACAAACTCCAGCCAGATGTTTCTCCTTCAAGTGTTACATTTTGTGCATGTTCTTCATCCAACGGCTTGCCCACTTCAGAGATTTTTCTATTTTTCTTTTCATTATCACTGTTCACTATCAGTTTGTAGAGAGGCATCAAATCAAATGTTCCTTTGAAAATCAGATGGATTAATGCTTCTTTAATTCTTTAGTCTAGAAAGTCAAAGATCAGGATAAAAGGAAAGAAACAGAAAAGGATGTCTATGATGTCTTCTTGTGCAAAAAGAATAGAGTTTTATCACTGAGGTCTAAGGGAGACGTTTGATGAAGGTCCCCATCAAAAGGGTGATGTTGAAAAATAACCATCAGAGACTCTTTGATTACCTTGCTGGTTTTCCCACTGGCTAACTGCAGAAATGTGGGCAATCCAGTGAACTTCATCTCTGCTCCCATTTTTAGTGGAGAGGGGAGGGGGCAAAACATGTGGCGAGCCCACTTCCGTAAAGAGTTTGAAATCTTCCGATGAATGTGCTGCAAGCCATTTTAAAGCAATATTAATCTTTTGCAACATCAAACCTATTTCACTGTGACCTTCAACAAAGGCCAAAGCCTGAGGGATGGTTGCCAGCAGCAAGTTATGCTTCGGTATCCAACCTTGCATAGGATCCAAAAGGGATTTTCATCTGCATCTAAATTCTAATTAGCAGATCTCAAAGCTGTGTTTGATAACTTTACTCCAACATTCAATATCAGACCTTAATACTTGCCCATATTACTGTCCAAAATACACAGCTATGGATGAAGAATTGCTTGAAAAAGGTGAGTCCAGCAAAAGCTGCCACTTGCAAGAAATATTCCGTTGTATCACAAAGGCAAAGACAGGTCAAACCAAGCTGAACCTGAGCCAAGGGCGCAGTAAACTGCCAGTGTTATTCTGTGATTCCCAGTGCTTCCACTGACCTAAGTAGCTTAATGAATCCTGGTCTTCTGATCAGATCCAATACAGCTGAGCTGGGCTCTGGCTTCAGCCTTGCTTAGATACAGATAAATGGTATTTAAGTGTTGTGGAGTGATGTAAAAGAATTCCAGGTTGCTAAGAAAACTGCCTATATACAGGAAGAGTTGGGTTCCCCACCCAAACATTAGGGTACATCTTAGCATTTCTAAAGATCCTCAACATCTTGAAAATCAGAGTCCTACCCAAAAAACTGAAAGAGTTTGAAGTAGCTACCTCAACACATTCTCTTGCTTTATCTCTTCTCCAGCTTCCAACATTAAATTCCTCCCTGATGAGTCATACAGAATGTCTCTGCAAAAACTTTGAGGGTTCTGTCCCTCTTATTCTGAGAAAAAAGTTCTTCATTGCAAAGAACACCATTTATGCCAATTAACACCTTGTTAACCATCCTAACAGAAAGTTAATTCGACAAATTTTGCTAAATTTTCCAACTTGCAATGGTATCTATTTGAAAAACAGAGGCTGTTCCCTTTGAACTGTCAGTCACGTTGCCCAGACATTAAAATTAACTGCACACATTTATTTCTTAAAAATATCCCAGTGACAAGAGCAAATGCCAAACCTGAATGGTGCCTGTCCTCATTCCATGACGGGCCCACTTCTTCCCACTACACATGGGGTGTAGCAGACCGTCCTTGGCCGAACAGAGTAAAGAACAAGCAGTGAATACTGGGGTTTATTTAAGAGCTTTTACCCAGTCTGATTATCTCACATGCATTCACTTGCTCTTCTCCAAGCTTTGTAGGTTCACTAAGATCTCACTAAGCTCCTCCCCAAAGGAAGGTCACTGCCAGCCTGAGCAAGGTAGGCAGAAAGTTCTTTCAGTTCTTGCAATGCAGCTGTTAGCAGCCACCAGCCTCAGACACAACTGGCCGGGGCCCCTACACGTCCCCAAGCACTTATTTCCATGCAGCTCACTGATTTCCAGGATCTACACACATGTCCAGCATCTGTGCCCCAGCCAGAATCTCTACCACCGTCTTTTTATGTCATCATCTTTGCAAGACCACTTCTTCTTTTTGAGAAGCCACCTTTCTGCTTTCTCTTCTTTCCGGCACCCAAGCCTGTGTTTCTCCCAGTCTAAACCAGGACAAAGTCTAAGGCAGAAGCACAACATCTGACCAGCCTCTTCATTGTTGGCTCTTCCTCAGGTCTGCTTATTAATTGTAGAGTTTGGATTGTTAATTGGAGGATTTGGGAAGTGCCACTACATTTTAGCCCACATACTGTCAGAATTTCCAACTGAGCAATACCAACTGCAGCCAGCAAGGAGCAGGCTGCTGCTTCAGAGTTCAAAAGCTCCGTTTCAGACATATACACAGGCCCAGTTATCTGCCAGCTGTGTATGCTCACAGTTCAGGCTATTTCTTCACCCAAGACACAGACAGATAGGCTATTGCCATGCTGAGACAAAGTGAAATCTGCAGATCATTTCTACGTAAGAGCCACCTCTCTCAGGAGACCCACATGGTAACCGGATTAGATCATGTATCATCCCCTAGTCTCAGTTAACTCCCCACATGTGCTCTGGAGTCAGTTCAAAAGAAAGCAGATTGCCTTCATCCAAAAGGTACTGCAGTCCATGGATGGATTTCTCTGCTGAGAACAGCTGGATCAGGCCCCAGTCTGAGGCTGTCACAGTGTCTGGGCGTTTGTCAGGGCTGCTCCACTTGCAGCCACAGCAAAGCAAAGGCACCACAAAACCACAAGCCTTGATTCATTATGATTTTTCATATCTTAGTAGGAAAGAAGCAATTAAAAGTATCATAAGAATATTCCCAAGTGGATTTTTAAATTTTTGAAGCAGGTTAAACCTTTTATTCAAAACTGACAATGGTTATTCTGAATAGCTCAGAGTAGGGAGATTTAAAGGCTTATGTAAGGCCAAATCACAGTCAAGAAAACCCAGAAAAGCTTTAGGCCTTTTACAGGATCTATTTTGTTCTAGCTGGATCAGTGGACCTAATAAAACTTTATCTGCCTCATATCCTTGGGCTATCAGAACTACAAAAACACTATCTTCTTACTAACTTAATGTTTTACCAACACTGAGAATCTGACTTCGTGAACATATTTCATGTTAGAAAGGAGAGAAAAACAGATGGAACCACACTCTGGAAGATTCACCATGCTATTCATACTTCAGGAAAGATATTTTCTTTCCATGGGAACTCAGAGCTATCCATCAGTTTTAAGTTTATGAGTTAAGTGTCTTTTTAAGGTTTTCAAATAAGACAACACATAGTGTATCTGGTTTAACTACCTTTCCCCCAGGAGATGAAGAGTCCATCTGCTGAGTTTATCAGCGGCAGAAACTTTCATTAACATCCAGATAACTGCATATTATACCTACTCTCGGAGTAGAGGCCACTTTATCCTGCAGCTTCCATCTGTCAAGCTATGGCTCCTGGACTGCAATACCCAGGCAGCTCAGAAGTCTCACAGTAAAACTCCTCTCCTTGAGTTGGGGATATTCCATCATTCCTAGTTTGCAAGTAAGGCATTTAGACAGCATGACATGACTGATTGTCGTGGTTTGACTCTGGCCAAATGCCATGCACTCACAAATTAATACATCCAGGGCTCATGAGTTGAGATAAGGAAAACTGGGGGAAAAGATGCATTCAAGGCAAAAACAGGCTGAAACTTTTATTTGCTAACATAATCAGAAAAGTAAATGAGAAATGAAATAAAACCTTCAAAGACACCATTTCTCCATTCACCCCCCTCCCTCCCCGCATCTGCACAGGGGCACAAGGCATGGGGGTGGGGGGTAGGTCAGTTCATCACTGAAATTTTTTTCCACTGCTCAGGGGAGAGGAATTTTTTTTTCCTTCTGCGTAGCCATGGGTCCCAAATCTCACAAGCAGCAGTCCACCCAAACCTCCCATGTGAGATCCCCCCATGGGCAGACAGCCTTCCCAAAACTGCTGCAGCATGGGGTGTCTCATCCAGAGATCAGACCTCCGAGTTGGCCATTCCAACATTTCAGGAGCAAGGCTTTTTTTCCTCTGTGCTGAACCACAGTCTCTCTCAGGCATGAGCATGGGGCACTTAATTCAGTCTGTAAAAGCCTGTTTCTCCACTCAGACTCCTGCTGGAGTACAGCCTCCTCCAGGAATAGCGCTGCACATGGATCTTAGCATTCCCCATAGACTCCATGGACTGCAGCGGGACATTCCACTTCACCACCTTCCTCACTACAGCCTGCAGAAGATTCTTGGCTCCGGTGTCTGGAGCTTCCCCTCCCCCACCTTCTCCACTGACCTTGGTGTCTGCATTGTTGTTGTTGTTGTTGTTCCCCCTCACATATTTTCATCATCACCATCACCATCACCACCTCCTCCTCTGGTCAAAAGAAGTACATGGCCCCTCCCCCACACCTTGGTCTCTTCTTAAATATGTTTTCACAGAGGCATAACCAACATCTCTAATTGGCCCAGCCTTGGCCAGCAGCATGTCCATCATTTTCAGAACCATCAGGGATTGGGTCTGCTGGACATGGTGAAGCTTCACACAGGAGCCATTTTGTGCCCCCTCTCCCCCAGTAAAAACTGGGCCAAGCAAAATCAACACACTGATCAACCTAAAGACACCTCAGGTCTACAAACCACTGTAATTTGAACTTCATTCACCTGTGCCCCAAGCTGATGGTCCTCAGTTCAGAGCAGTCCTTCGTGGGGGATAGTTGTTACCCTCCACGGTTCACTTTGGATGGCCTTGTTCCTGCACTGCTGACAGAACTGTTATCCATTGCTTTATTAGCTCTCTCTTCACTCAGAACTGAAGAAGAAGTGTTGAGAGCTAAAAATCCCCCAAACATAGCTCTATACATCAGGGACAGTCACAGCTAATGGTCTTGACACTAGGACCAACAAGAGACAACGCTAATAACATTGGAAAAAAATAATTATTCTCAGTCCAGCCATGCACTGCCATCTCCTCTTTTTTATAACTAGCATATCCCTGTCTCTTTAATTACAACAGGCATGATGTGAACAGATGCTTACTGCACCCAGCAGCCCAATGATTCAGGCAAACTTTTAGCTATTAGCAAATCCTTTAGGTAGCTAACTCAGGTAAATAAGATGTGCAGATTTCCCCCAGCTGATTAACCACTGGGCTTGCACAAGCTTGGCTTATTGACCACAGCTGTTGGGGATACAAATGTCCTCAGCTGACAGCCCTGTTCTCAGTTTCATCATCGTTGTGGGTTGAAAACAAAAATGTCAGCGTTCGCTCACATCTTGTCTGGAGTTGGGACAAAATACCCCAAATCAGCAGGAGGTGAGGAATTCTTGCATGAAATGAATCATAGGTTGAAGTTATTCAAATAATAAAAAAGAAAAGCAGAGATCAAGATACAGGCTACAGGGATAGTCAGCCAGCAGTTCTCCAGATAAATCCTATGGAATTATGTACTGCTTACAGACGTCTCAGTTACAAGGCCTGGCTCTCTAACTACCTCCCAAGGAAACAAAATCCACACAGATCCTCAGTGATATACAAGTAGCATGTGAATTCAATTTCTTTAATAATCCGTAGTAGTTCCAGCTGTCCTGTCCATTTCTAGCTTCTACTGGCACTTTATCAGCCTTTACTTCCAGAGCTGATGTCACACAACACATCTGCTGATTACTGCAGTGAAAACATCCCCAATTTCACACCTTCCAGAAAGCCGATCTTCCAAAATCCTGCGCTACAACATGCAAGTGCCTCTTGACAGCCTCTCCAGCAATAAGCAGACACAGCTCTAGAATAATTGAACGGATCTTGCAAGTCTTCATCTCTCATCACATCTGTGTCTTTACATGCCAAATATTTCACCCTGCTCTCTCCCTCTACAGCCTCTCTCCTATCCATCCAAACAACCCTCTCTTTGGTAAAGATGACGCTTTCATAATCCACTTGCTGATGAAGGAAAACAGAAATAGATGGAAGCACACATGCCTTTTTCCTTGTTTACTTCCAGGATGCCATTGAATTTTTCTTCAGCTCTGACTGGATTGATTTGAACACTGGAAAGATACAGACAAGCATTTGCTAAGTCTGCTGTAACAAGCATTGGTATTTAGTGTGGAAATGATGGAAGAAGTTGTCATGTTAATTGCCAAAACTCAGATTCCCTAAAGTTTTATAGGTTTTTTAAGTATCGCAGCTAATTATATCCAATACCCAGACTTTCTGTAATGGATGCCACAGTTTAATTATACTGGTTCTCAAAGTTTCTTTCCCTTTCAGCTTCATGGGTCCGTATTACAAGTGTAGATTCTTCACCAATAAGAAGCAACCAGCTGTTCATTAAGAGTCCTAGGCTGCAAGGTGCTGAGCATCTCTGCAAACTTCAATCACCTGGGAACAGCCAGGAAAAGGGATGGGGAACACAACTTGTGGGATTAGGTCCTGAGAATGGTAGCACAATGCCAGACCCAAAGACTGTCCAAGACAGTAAGTCTTCTCCTATGGGCATATAAATAGGCTTTAGTACAGAGTGAGATGCCAGGGAGTGACATTAAAACATGTACTTTCCATTCAATTTTTAACTCATCTTGCTGTTGCCATCCAACATTTTGTTCCTGTTGAGCAAAAAGTTACATGACCTTAAAAGCATTTGTGAGTCACTTAAGAAGTCCATGGAGTGCAGTTGCTTGAAGGACAAACATTTGCTGGTGTAAAAGAAAGAAAGGGAAGCAGGGGGAGTGGAAAGAAACCCTCTTTGCTATGCAACAGTCATTCTGGATTAGTGATGGGAGTAAAACAGGAAACTGCATTGTTGCTGTCCGCTGGCCACTC